>JAXDDX010000044.1:2082500-2627500 GCA_034670405.1 Hoplostethus atlanticus | reverse complement strand
AAGATAATAACTAGCTGGAAGTCCATTCTACATCTCTCTACCAGTCCAGAGCTCCACAGCAAATCAATTTCTCATTAATGCCCCAGTCGGGAGACTAAAAGGAACCAGGAAATGAAATTATGAAATTATTTGTAATTATGTGGACAGGGAAAAAATTATACTAGAAATAATGGCTTGCATTTGAGTATTGAGTTTCATCTGGACAGCCAAATAGTTGTATTTCAAAGGAGGGCAACTTAGCCTCTATATCGGAAAGTCATTGTTGTGATGTGTGAGGCAGTCATTATAATTGAAGACAAACATTTGAGATGGCTGGCTTGTCACTCTGTATTCTTCTTCTTTGTATGAATGAGTAAAACTAGGCAGAGAAGGAAACAGAGAGGGATACTTCACTGATTCCCAAAGGATTGGGTTTTGGCCTCCTGCTCTCATGGGATGCAGTAACATAAGAAATTTGTCAAATGTCAGTGAACTATTCCTTCAACAAAGAAAAAGCATACTTTTCACAGTTGTCATAGAATATCCTGGAGAACACTGTAATGGAAACCTCCTTTACAAAATGCAGCACATTGCCTGACCCTTGTTTCCACCATGGGAGCTGTCCATAGTGCTGAAACACCAACACAGGTACTGTATGGAGGACAGCGCCCCAATTCCTTCCATTTTGACATACTCCTTTTCAAGTTAGCTCAGAGGACAAAATACCTATTAGACCTAACAGGTATTTTGTCAACACCTTAGCAATCTCTTATCAAACATGACATTCAAAGCTGAAACGGTGTGAGAGTCATCAGTAGCTGCAGAGAAAGAGATCCCAGCCTGGGGAGAGAGCAGCGCCACAGAGGTGATCCACACAGGTAACTCGTGTCACACTCTATCTTCCATCCCATTAGTCAGGCCTGCGATAGAAACGAGATGGAAGCGGCGGGATAGTAAACCTTGCTCAAGGGCACCGCTGCAGAGAGTCACGTATCAGAAATCAGAGAGGTAGCCAGACTCTGTGCCTGGCATAATCAACAGAGACAATCGATGAGAGGATAAGTGAATAAAACACAGTTGTTTGACTCCCGCTGTAGTAAAAGCTGCTGTAAAACTCAAGCACCCGCACTCCAAGTGTTTTACGAAGTAGTATATGCAGTGTTTTGTCAATCTAGTAATGCTAGACAAAACATCAGGGGGTCAATGCACTTTCAAATCAAACAATTCAGTGAAGTGGATTTTATTCAACTGCTGGAAATCTTTTGCCATATAAGGGTTTTCAAGTTATGAGAGTGAAAGCGCTGACATTATTACGTGAATTGCATTTTCAAATGAGTGAATTGAAGAAAAATATGACCACTAATCCAAATATAGCAACAATTTCATCAAGAATTTCCTCCAACCATAGATTTCTTCACTTAAAAAGTCAACATTAATCCTGGGATGGAACAAGGCCCTCTGAGAGGAGGCGATACATCCAAGGTAGAAAGTAATTGTGGGATCAAGTCTGGGTTTCAGTCTATTGCTGGCACAAACCTCCCAGCTGCACAGCACTGGAGGAGAACAATTCCCAGTTCGGTTTCAGGGCAGCTGTTAAACTGTTGGCCGACACAGTGGCAGCATATGACCGAGTCCTTGTTGCACACTGCCGGCTGAAGCCCTGTTTAATTTCCTCACGCCTCATCCTGCATCCCTACCAGGTCCAGGAGTGCTGCTCTGTAGCTGACCCTTACCACCCTATACAGCCAGACAAGCAAAAAGAGAATTTTCCTACGATAAAATATGGCATTACATTATTATTTCATGAAGCGTGCACTCACATCTCCACGTGGATTCAAAATCATTATTATGATTGTGTCGTTCTACACACATTCTTTGCTTTCATAAATCCATGAGGATGATTGCATGGGTGTATAGCTGAGGGGAGAAGGGAGCTGAATTAGGCAGAAGGCTGGGCTCCTAATGATCAGGCAGCCTGTCAATCCTAATTCTATCCTCGCCTCTTGGGTCCACGTTGGCACCAGGAGGAGAACCAAATGGCTAAATAATACACTAGACTCCTTCCCCTCATCCAGTGGTGTCCAATCATGTGCCATGGAGGGCCCGAGAGTATGCAGGTTTTCACTCAAAGACTACAGCAGGTGATTGCACTGATTAGTCCCTCCTCTCTGGTGTAGTCTTTGGCTGGAGTGAAAACCTGCAGACTCTCGGCCCTCCATGGCACATGATCGCCACCCCTGCTCTAATCCATACAATAGATACTCTTCACCATTGTGCATCAGTCTCTTCCCAAGCATTCATAACATAACATGAGAAAAAAAAGGGATTCCGGATGAGGTTTAAATGGTGACGTTCAACAAACACTCAGACACACTCGCTGGCAGACACAAACTGCGGTGCTGCTGTGTCGTATGAGTTCGTCAATTCATTGATAATTTCTTTGTGGCGTATCGAGCTACTAAAGCATCAAAGTGGGGTGCGTGCGTATCTCATCTTCTGCTGCAAGCTGGGGATGTTTACAGCATTTATCATTCTCTGAGGCTGAACAGGAAGTGAAAACCTGTTACCTGAATCACAGCATTTTCAATTCAATTTGAATGGAGACGGCTTGAATAAATATGAGTCACTTCCTTCAACCAAAATATGGATGAACAATGAAATAGGTCTGCAATCAGAAGCTTTACATGGGACCCCTACAGCACACGCACACACACACACACACACACATAAAGAACCGCCCACAGAGCGTAGTGGCCATTAACAATCTGAGGCATCTCTGCAGCAGCTTCACTTAAAACACTTTGGGCTGTTCAGTAGAGGAAGGATTATGTTCTGAACAAGTGGAGACAGAATAAAACTGCAGACAAGATACTAGAAATCCAAATGGTGCAACACTGCCGCTGACTGACATTCATACATACTTAAGACCATCGAGGCTCTTTCGTCTTTTGAAGGTGGTTGGCCTAATGCCTAACAAGAGGTTTTTGAGGCGTTGAAAAGATCAGAGGAGAAAGCTTTTAGAGATGGCTGAATTGCCGTACGTGGCATGTATCCAAATCCTTTTCCATACACATCGGCCGCCCTGCATTACAAAGTGAAGCACTTCCTAAACTTGCCACGCCATTTATTCTGTGAGCTTCAATTTCGGTCAAAGCACAACAGCATCACACGGGTTGCGTTGTTAATCAGATGAGATGCAACCTCTCCTGTTATCCTCCTCTCCTCCTCCTCCCCCCACCCAGTCCTATTCCTGCTCTTCATGCCGAGGAAGAACTAGGTTACAGTCCAAGCAGCACACACCCCACCCACAGCTGTGTGTACTCCCACCTCCACGCCAGACTTCCAGGGTGAGGCGGGGGATTATTATCCACCTTTTACCTCCCCCCCCCTCCCCAAAACAACAGCCCTGCTCTCCTGGGTTTACCTGCTTCCTCTGGCCCCCTGTGTGTTTCCTGGGACCCGGTGGCTCAGTAACAGCCTGGAGAGATGGAAGTCCACTGGGGTCTCAAACACAGCGAGTCCTATTTCCCCTTCTGCTTTGTGTCCATATAGTGTGCTGTTGTATGTACAGCCAGGAGCCCACTGAGAAATGTGAAATGGATAACCTGGGCAGCCAGCCAGCACTGCCAGTAAAAAAAACTGATACAGCGCCCTGCTTTTACTGATAATTATATTGGCATTGGGTTGTGATGTCATCCCTGCCCATCCCTACACCGTGGTCATCATGGTTTGGCACAGTAGGAAAATCCAGGTCAGGACAAGAGCATGGACCTCTCTCTCTCTCTCTCTCTCTCTCTCTCTCTCTCTCTCTCCTTCTTGCTCTTAATTTCCCTCCCTCCAACCATTTCTTCCTCTCCCTCACACTCCCAGTTTCACTCTTTTTTTACTTTTTTGCTGCTTTTCCACCTCATCAGTGTACTTCTCTGCCTCCATAACGCCACCCT
This sequence comes from Hoplostethus atlanticus, assembly GCA_034670405.1. Taxonomy (NCBI): domain Eukaryota; kingdom Metazoa; phylum Chordata; class Actinopteri; order Trachichthyiformes; family Trachichthyidae; genus Hoplostethus; species Hoplostethus atlanticus. Next base: position 2,623,577 of record JAXDDX010000044.1, on the reverse strand, counting down.
CTGGCCCCCACAGAGATATTGTAGTAAAAGACAGGAAATAATGGCGCAACTGAGGCTCCCGTTTCACTAATAACAAAGCAAACAAGATGTTCTAACAGAAAGACGCCAGTGAAAAATGTTTATATAGGATTCAGGAGCAATAACTAGGAAACTGTAGCTCTGTCTAGCCAAAATGTTTAGACACTCTCACAATTGTTAGCACATCAGAGTCATTTCAGCATCCTTGCCAGCTTCATGACAATAGCTGGCTATCAAACATTTCTCAGAGTATAAAGATGTGAAGTGGAGATTCAACTGGAAGGTACCAACGATGCCATCACAGCAACAGAGAGAGAGAAAACAGGACTGGGAAGCCATGTTTTCCTTGGTCCTCTGCTACTATCAGACTACAGCAGGGACTGATACAGTAGCAGGGATGGAGGATTTATGCAATTCAATTAACGCACTTTGAAAAGGGCAGGAGAGCGTTGTGAAACAAGAGCAGCCATTGCAAGTGAGGCAGTAGAGAGCCACTCAAGCGTATTTTGGGGATATCTGCTGGAAGACAACCATTATACACAATAGGATTAGCTAGTATGGCACACTGAGCACTGCATGGCAATTCCACAAACAAAGCAGACAAGTAATTCCCACACATAGACAATGTTTAATAAGCCAACATGCCACTACCCTTGCTTTGAAGTCTATTCAATGGTAAACTCTTGAAAAGCCTTTGGCACTCTATGTGTAAATCCATTTTTTTTATCCACTATGAAAACAAGGGATGGGAAAGCCATAGACTGCTGCACCTTTGGTCGCCATGGGAACCACGTGAATGACAGGCCAGTAGCTGCTTATGCTGCATTATGATAAATAATCAGGCAATCAGGTTCCACATAAAAACGAAATTCAAGTGATTTCAAATGATTTCTCTATGTAATATCCGATGAGATGTGAGAACGGGGCGATGGGGCAATCTGCGCTCCATTCATTGTCTTCTAATCTTTCCCAGTGCTAATTGGATAACTCCCGCCACATCCTTAGCCCCAATTAGAAAAAGCCTCTGCTCCTTCGCTCCCAGAATCCCTCTCACCTTTCACCTTCATTCCCTGTTTCCACCTTTCACCTTTATAACCTACTTTATACCTGCACCTTTAAACTGCTGAGCTGACCTGATTCCCCGACCTGGCTGGAGGAGGGAAACAAATGCTGAAGCAGAATCTCTGTGGACTTTGTTTCGTTAAAAATATTATTTCATCTCGATAATATAGTGAAAGAACCCACAGGTGCACACACACACACACACGCACTATTTATTTATCTATTTCTCTACCTCGCTCTCCTTTTTTATCCCTATCTCTCTCTCTCTCTCTATATATATATATATATATATATATTTCTCTAACACACAGACACACATGCACGCACGGATACACGCACACACTCAGCATTGATAATTGGTGAAGATAACATAATTGAAATGATATATATATATATATATATATTAACAACCTGTTAACAAAGTGTTATGCAGAGACTAGACCTCGGAAGGAAATAAATCATGTCATTCAGTGGCATTATTCAGTGATGTTAGCAGCGGGATGTCGTCTCACCTGAGTCGAAATGGGAGCTTAGGGCAAAGCCAGGGCTGAAGAAGACCGAAGACATCGTCACCAGTAACACCATCATCTTCCTCGCCGTGGGGATAACCGGTGTTGCGGGCGGACAAACTGCAGGATTCGGTGGCAACAAACTAGGCAACACTATTTATTGAACACAGCCTTATTTCTCTTGTCAAACCTGAGCCTGGTGATATCTCAAAGCGCCCCTCCATTTCTTGCCGGTGTGATTAAGACAGATGCTGACAGAGACGCGCACCGTTCGCATTGCAACTAGATGAAGTCACTGCATGTCGAGGCTAGTTTCCTTTCGGTTTCCCTACTGAAGCTCCCAACTGTGAGATGTATTGCTGAGATTGTCGCTGCAGAGGCTGGGGGACGACGACAAACTGCCGTACAGCAGTCAAGTTGATCCAGCACTGTAGAAATTAATTTCCCCTTCTCTTTGCACCAAATAGCGCACAGGTCCGGGACACCGGGACACACTCACAGCCGAACTCATCCGAGATCGGAGATATGTAGCGACCCAGCAAATATAATCTTGTTCAATCTTCGCTTTCCCGCATAGCTGATGCGTTGAAAGCCGTGGGAGCTGTCCGGGGTGCTGACAGCAAGAGCGCCATCTTGCTTGGTAATGCGCCCAAATAGAATTTGTACAGTGGTTTTTGCGCTCTGTCTGCAGGGGGAGGGTGCTGGGGATGCTGTGGATCGCGTTTTGTGTTGCTGAAACATGTTGACTGACATATACAATAGAGTATCAGATGGGATGGAATGATGTGGAGCAACAATCTCCTTTTTGCCACTAAATAAGCTACAAGTGACTCATTTTCCTTTTCTCAATGTTTTTCTTTTTTCAAGGTTGCAGGCTGTTTCTTCTCCAGAAAGTACACAGAAAGCAAATGTTTCTACCGTGGATTTTGTATGATCAATTTGTGTGTGTGTGTGTGTGTGTGTGTGTGTGTGTGTGCGATCAGAGCGTTCCCTTCAAGCTTCTGAAGGCAGCGCCTGCAGCTGTGATTTGTCTTGACTATTTAGTCACACTCCCTCAGTTACACAGAAGAGATAGAAAAATCTCCCGTGAACAGACTGCGAGTCAACACCGGGGAAAGGCACACCGCCGGGCTTGCCTCTCCACACTACATCCCCACACTAATCCTACTGTTCATACATGCTAGATGAGGCCCCTTCCCCCACCCTACAACATCCCCCCCCCCCCCTCTCCTCATCCCACTTCCAGTCAGATTGGATTCCTGGCAGCAGAGGGAGTCAACTTTGCACATCATCCAGTGTTAATATCATTGTAATTCCTCACCACCGCAAGAGGATAGAAATGTCACAGTCTGGGACGTCAAGGAACAGAAACATCTGTCAGCCCAGAAATCCATTCTTTGTCAGATTCCCCATCAGTCTCGACCCCCACCCCGCTCTTTGTTCCATGGATGGATGGTTATGTAATGTATCATACATTATTAATAGAAATTATATAGTCTGAATGATTGTCTATACCCTATGTGAACAAGATGTTCTGGCAGCTTCCATTAAAGTAAGAACAACAACACATACAGTATAGTGGTTGAAAGCAAAATATACAGACCAAAAAACAGAAACATTGAAACATTCTTTTTTTGGCTGACGGTTCATGAGGAGAATATAAATTGCACATCCTTGTTCAGGTTACTGGATGTGCAAGGCTGCTTTCTTTCTTTCTTTCTTTCCCGAAGAGATTGTAAATGCAGAGGAATAAGAAGAGGAGATGATGTATGGCTTGTCATCTCTGTCCTTGATTCCATGTCAGACCCATTTACTTTCTAATGGAGCCAGGACTTGATGAATAAGAACTCAGTGGAAAAAGACGGTGTGAGGCCATTGTATATATATTCCACGCAGGTTCCTATTTTTGGACATTTGATTTCTCTGACATCCCTCTTAAATCTCTTTTCCTCCTCCTCCTCCTCCTCCTCCTCCTCCTCCACCTCCTCCTGTTGTTTCTCTGTCTTATCACTTCATATTCTACACTCTGATATATTGTGTCGCATGTCTGCCGTTTCCCTGGAAACAGAAAGGAGAGGATAAGATGGATTTCTGAGGTGAAAAGCCAGCAGGAGGGTGTTGTGTTTTCCAATCACTTCACACCATGCATCAACTGATGGTCAGCGCTGCATTAACTATAGTACATAACTGTTTTATACTTTTATCAAAACAATCCCCAATTCACTTTAACCTGAAAATCAAATTACCCCCCTGCTCCCATTCAGAGGAGCATCACACAGATTATACACCATTTTCTACATATCAGTCCATTTTGTGTTGGGGAAAGCAGTAATAGAATTACAGCATTGGAATTTAAACAGCTGCCCAACCCTGCACCCCGTCCATCTCTATCCCCAACCCAGCCTTCAGAGCTTTCCCCAGGGGGTGATGAGGGGGGATAGCAGGGGCCCCCGTGCAGGCTTCAAGCCCGGCTTTAACAGCTAACAGCTCCCTCTGGAGCCGCCGGTCATTCTGCACCTGGGCAGCTGCAGATGGTGGGTTACTCCTCTCCGGTTTCACCGCAGGGCTTGTAAAGACACACTGGCCTTCGGATTGTACCCCAGCCAGCAGATAGCTCAGCCTGGAGCCACTTCACCCCACCCCCCAGGAGCCCTGGGTACAACATAACAAGAGCGAATATGAGAGCAACAAATTGTTGTTGCCATGTAAAAAACCTCGTAACTCCAACTTTGATTCATGTTTTCATTTCAATTGACGGACATGGTCTTCTATGGGTTGAGAACAGTCTACAGTCTCTCATTCAAACTCTTTCAAAACCCACTAGATAAGCCGCAAAAATGTGTTGTGGTCAATCTGAAAACAAGGCTGTTTTTTTAGTTCCTGAAAAGTTGACATTTTGGAGATGCGAAGGCTTTCACCCGACAGTGACAAAATACAAATACTCTAGTGTTTACATTCAATAATGGATCTCAGTACCCTACATTTAAAACACTGAACGTGAAAATACTCTGAATGTAGATTTAATATATGAAAAATATTTCTCATAATTGTATTACAGGAGGCTTTTATAGTATAAATACCCAAGCCACCAAGATAATCAAACAGTTTACCAATGAGATGAATGATTTTCTTATAGCTGGGCCAACTGGGTGAAAAGACAACAGCACTTCTGCAGAGGAGAGGAGACCTTCTGCTCGTGCTCGTCAGTAGGTCTGAGACGCCGATGGGGAGCGTTCATTCAAGAATCCCCCTTGTGAGTAATTAGAGGATAGAGAGGGAGGGCAATTAGGAAGTGCAACGTTTTGTGTGTGAGTCTAAGATACCCCTGAATCCTGTAGGCCCAGGCATAGGCAATGCCCATGGGGATAAAAGACTGATTAGCTCACAGCCATAACAAAAGAGGTAGTGTGGATTGTATGCCATCAGACTGTGGGAAGAGAGATAATATTCCAGTCATATAAAATTGGCCTTGGCTCTGCCGGGGTGATCCTAACAACAACCTTATTATCTGGCTTCTGGAAACAGCAGATTGTTAATAGGCTGAATTATATCTGAAATACTCATTTTGCTTGTTTACAAGCTAAGAACCCTGCTGGTTGAAGCCCACAGGCTATTTCCCCATCTGACAAAAAAAAAAAAGCTTATGGACAAAATTGAGCAATTTTCTTTGTCGGTCGCCCTATGAGGATGAACCAAATGAACGGTTCTGTATCTGTCCTCAAAAACATAACCACTTTATAAGCAAAGGTCTTAAGATGACTCATAACTTCAATAGTAACCCATAATTTGCTTTACTTTTGTAAAAGTAGGTGTGTATTTTTTTAAAAGGTGCATCATTTTGGAATAAAACCTTCACATTTACAAAATTAAATGTACACAAAGAAGCACCATTCTCACACACTAAAGCCTGTGGAGAGTGAATAGTGTCACACACACACCGATAGGATACAGCTGTGGATATTCACACTTAATTAGGAGGTTGTCGGCGCAACTCTGGTGTGCTAATCCACCACACTAATGTATGTCTGTTAAATGTGACGCTTCAGCTGAATGGGTCTTTATGAAGTCAATTTCAATTAGGCTCCAGGGCTCGTCAGACGGGCGCCTGAACACCCGAATCCGACGTGCTAATAGGATTAATTACACTTATTTCACTCCAAAGTACTAAAAAGGAGTGGAGGAGACTGACAGGAATGGAAAGAGTTTTTTTGTTTTTTTATTTCATTGCTTACTCCGGGAGCAGTCACGCTGTGTTATTGGTCAGCATCACAAACGGGAATATTGAACCATCGGATCAATATGGAGTTGGAGCCGTTTTACGTGAGCGGTGAAGGCTTCAGCGAAATTTGTGTCCCTCAAAACATCACTCAATACACTGTCCTGACACAAAGACGCTTTCACTTGCTCTTGATAGCTGGGGTCTCTGTGTCCACACACACACACACACACACAAACAGGCTTAATAGTGAGAACACTTACTGTGACAGTGTTATATAAATGCTATTAAAACTCCTACCGACAAAATCTTCACTTTACAGACAGCAGCCAGCTTCAGTGGGTCCAGTACATTCTCTCCTTTAAAACAACTTGTGAAAACACATTTGAAACACAACTTGTGACACTTGTGAAAAGACATTGGTTCTGCCTCCTATATACACAGCTGTTCTGCTCTGTGAAGCACTTAGATCCTGTGGGGCAGATGCAGTCGAGAGGTACAACCTGTGGTATGTGGCCTATCAGAAACCAGGCGCTCCTCTCATGAGGCTGCTGTTGCAAATGTTAGCATCCAGTCTTAAAGGAGTCGGAGCAAGCTGGAGGGCTGGCTGAGAAGGGATCCGATGTAAGATAGCCTGGATCAATACGCAGCGGGGCATCCAACTCAGAAGGGCCTCTGCACACAGTCTGACAGCCTTCAATAGGCCCGTATACACATGTTCTCCTCTGAATAACACTTTCTCTCCAAGGAAGATAAGCACACACACATACACATATGACTTGTACTATATATACATAGTACACATCACAAATATCACATCAAATTAAATTCCATCCATTTCATCCATATGCATCGTACTGTACTGTAGGTATTGTAGTGCTGGTGCATGCATCGGTGTGATTACTGATCCATACACGATTGCCCAGAAGTGTTTCACTGCTCATACGTTATTTAGCACGTACAAGTTATATAACTGTGTAGTACAGTCATTCTCTGCAGCTCACTATTTCCAACAGCCAGTTCTTGCTGCTCTTCCTCTCTCCCGTAGCTCTTGTATTTAAGTGCGTGGCGAACCGCCAGCAAACTTGATTATCTGCCTTGCATGAGGCTGACAGAGAACTGGGGCCATAGCTCTGAAATTATTTATCACTGTATCAGAGATGTTCTGATCAAAGCCGTAATAGTGTGTGTGAGGAACAGACTCTTCTACAGCTACTGTGGTACTCAGTCTACACTCTTTGCCTTTGAAGTGTAGACTCAGATTTTAAGGGTCAGCTTTAATAAATATCAACTCGTATCAGAGTACCGACTTGGGCTACGGGCTAAGTCGACTACAAAGCACTCAGCCAAGACTAGCTGTTAACTGGGACAGAAGAGACCAAAATAATGACAGCTTGACAATGTTTAGAGCCAGAGTACTGCAGTCTAGTTTGCTTTCTTGTATACACAACTGAGTTTCTGTTGCTGCTAGCGCACAAACTCTCACCAGCTATACAGTATATTTTCAATAGATTTCAAGTGGCATGCCAGGGCCCTGGCACAGCGTGGCTGGCTCAGCTGGGTCAGCTGGGTCAGCAAGAGCAAATATAAGCTCATATCAGACCAATGTTTTCAGGCTACTACAACGTACTTAGCCATATCTGTAGATGAAGCACTAACCCAGAATTATTTGGAAAGTCCTGCAGTACTAATGCATTATATACATATATCTAAATGCAAGGTGTGGGGATTTGAACAGCTTCCACTGTGTGGAAATAAACTCTGGATGCACTGTCCACTAAGAATAATCTTGAAAGCTGTCCTCTGGTTCAACCCAACTAAGGGTTGGGTGCCCTTCACTTCAACCCTATAAGTGGGTTTAATGTGGGGTCTTGGCCCAGTACATCTGGAGAGAAGCGTCCTGTCTGGGACAGCAGGAGCCAAGGCTCTGATAGAAAATGGAGAAATGGCTCCACTGGGGAGAGCAAGACAGGTGCAAGGCCACTGGTGGCTACATCCTTCCCATATATAAGACACACAGAGAGGGGGAGGGTCATCTTTGCCAGGAAACCTTGGATCTGGTGAGTAGGACTGGACAGGAATAAGAGAGCTAGATACTTTGAAAGGGGGGAATGGTAAATGGGGTTGCCCTTGAGTTGGCTGACAATGAGACTGGTCTTCTTTCTGTACAGTAAAAGTCAATAATCAGTAATGATTTTCAATTCCTCAGAGTTGTTTTGCCTGACGTCAGTATCAGTTCCAAGCGTGTTGCTTGTCAAAGTTGTTTACAACTTTGACAACTTTTCTTGTCAGGCTTTTGGTCTTTGGAACTTCTAGGCTGAGAGCAGGACTGTCTTCTTTGATGTCTGAATTGATGTGTCTTTATAACCTCTGGCCAATGAGAGAAAAGAGAAATGCACAGATCATCTTGATATGCAAGTTCTTGAAGTGCAATTGGTAGTGTGAGATGGGGGGAGGAGTGCGGTGGGAATGATGAAACCCATGGAAATGCAGCAATATGCCGCTTTACGTTGGGTAGCTTCAATGGCTGTTTTCACTCTCCGCTTTATCCTGCGTGACCAGAATGTAAGCCGATTTACACAGTATCTATACGCTAACGCTCACCCTTAGTCCCACACATATACCCCCAGTTTCTCTCTCTCTTTGTCACACACACACACACACACACAGGCAGTAGAGTAGACACACACATGGAGACTTGTGTTCTCTGAGATCACTATTGGCAGCATTATAAGGGCAAATCTCATTATGAGGAGGACCCAAAATACCCATGAGCTACCCCACTATGAGTAACCCAGCTATGAGTAATCCCTTGACCGCTTGACTGAAATGCGATCGATTTGAAATGGCTCAACATTTTGGATCAGTGACAACTGGATTTCATAGCCAAGTCAATTGTCTTTGAGTGTGCCAAGAAACCGTTGCACTGAAAAGACCAGGCGGAGAAAGAGTAGTGGACGTTTGTTTGGATATTCAACCAGTGGATATGGAAGTGGGTATTCTCTACTATACCCAGATAAGAAGATGGGTATGCACTGCCTGCCAACACATAGCCCATAGCACAAAAAAACAAAAGCTCCTGGGTGTTCTGGATAAAGGTATTAAACCATCTCTGCTCATTTCCTTCCTTCCCAGGCCCCAGGACAGACATAAACAACATGGCGGATGACTTTGGCCCGCAGGTGAAGAAGGTGGCTGTGGCCATGGGCGCCTCCCTCACAGACCAGGACATTGACCGCATCCCAAGGGAGATGAAAAAGCAAGGTGATGCTGTGTGTGTGTGTGTGTGTGTGTGTGTGTGTGTGTGTGTGTGTGTGTGTGTGTGTGTGTGTGTGTGGTTCATGGTTAAGAGATATGTCTGTGAGTCATGAGGATGATGTCACTGGCTGATGTCAAGCTTTTGTCATTCTCTGTCGCACTGTAGGTAACTTCAACTACAGCAAGTTTCTGGAGTACATGAGGCAGTTCAAGACTTCAGAACAGCAGGAGGATGCTATTAGGAAGGCCTTCCAGATGCTGGACAAAGATGGCAGCGGCTACATAGAGTGGAATGAGATCAAGTATGGCTGCAAAATGACACAAAATGACACAAAATGACACGTATACTGATATCACACACATTTCTACAATGATTCAGATATGACTCACTTCCACTCGTGTTGAAAATAATTTCCCATTTCATAGGTATATTCTATCCACTGTGCCGAATTCAACCCCTTCAGCGCCTCTTTCTGATGAGGAGGCAGAGGCCATTATCCAGGCAGTAGACACAGATGGAGATGGACGCATTGACTACAGAGGTGAGGGCCTGTTCACAGTTTTCTGCTGGTGATTTATTTCTATTTACTGTTGATGCTATTTGCCCACAGAATCTCATAATAAGTAAATCAATCAAACTGAATTGACTTGACCTAAACTCTGAGCTGCACTGACCCATCATCACCACTAGGGGTCAGCAGTTGGTAACACTCCCCGTCTGAGGGAACCCCCTTAGGGATCAGTGAGTCATTCTCTTCTAAGCTTATAAAATCAACCATTAACCTACTGTATTATGGTTATTATGGTAACAGGTTCATAATGGGAATGCAAATACTTAGATTCAGTTGTTCTTTCTGTCATGTCTGATTACGATCTACCTTGTAAACCATTCACAGCGCAGTGTTTATAAGCCACGATAACAGTAGATAAACTCAGAATGATGCAAATGCTCTCTGATGATAATGCAGGGAATACATTTTGTTAGAGAAGACATAGAACATGGGTTCCCATACTTATTGACATGGAGGGTCAAGGGCCCAAAAATAACATGGGCGAGTAGCTGGGTGGCAAAAAGGTCACACAGCCTAATATCTACCTTCAGTATTGGACACTGAAAAGTCCAACGACATTTGACCTTTTTATGTGCTGACAACTCCCAGTTTTATTTTACTATAATCTGGATATGTAAAATGAGGTCCATATGTGACCTGGTAATCTACTTTCTCTCTCTCTCTCTCGCTCTCTCACACAGAGAGAGAGAGAGAGAGAGAGAGAGATTCCAGTATGGGCTTGGCATGCCGACTTGTGCCTGCATATTACTCACCGTAGTATGTAACAGTAATGTCATGCTGCCAGACATTTTGGCAGCCACTCCAGCAGTGCAATGCATGACTCATGACCATGGTAACTCCCTAAGGCAGATCCCACCCTCACTGCCACTGCTTACATCAAGCTTTCCCTCCCTTGCCTTGCAGAGTTCTCAGACATGGTGAGGTTGGAGAAGAAACCAAGAAAATAGAGGTCGCCTGGTTCATCTGTTAGTAGAGAGAGTGTGTGTGTGTGTGTTTGAGAGAGAGAGAGAGAGTGAGAGGGGCCCTGCATACCAGTCCAACCCTCCCTAAAGAATGTTCTTCTTATTGTGGACTGAAAAGCATCTAGTCATCGGGTTATTGTGAGGACTATTGTTGTTACCAGTAGTTGTGGGTGTAGTTCACAAATGCATTTCACCAAAAAGGGAGCCGAGGATTGTGACTAGTTGGTCAAAAGTTGGGTATTGGTGTTACTTGACTGAATGCCCCATGCCCTAAACAGATGATTCACCTTGGTCTTAAAGTGTACCGTGATATTTGTCTTTCATTTGTGTGTTGTTATTTTCGGGAGGTGTATAAAACTGCAGCATGATTATGTTACTCACAGTCTTTTTTTATCTGTACACATTTGTTTGTCTGCTAGAATTAAAGAGTAGGTGTTAGCACACCGGCCCTCTGACTATACATTATAGTCTCACCAAGGTACCACGTCAGTCCAGAATGCAGGAATATACACAAACATGAATTCAACACACACTGAGAATAGCTGCTGTCCTTCACACTTCAAACCTTCCTTCAGGGTGCTCCATTGGACGTGACCAGGAAAGGTCAGGGACAAACCAAGAATAAAAAAATCACAAAACCACTGAGATAAAATCACATTTTACTTTTATAAGATGGTTTTAAAATCACATTTTACTTTTATAAGATGGTTTTAAAATCACATTTTACTTTTATAATGTCAAAATTCGAGTGAGAAATTGCACTACAAAGGTCGTGCCCACCGCCATTGCAAAAACATCCAATGTTTTAGTTGACTGGACCTTTCAGTTTGAACACTTAATCATTTGACATTTCAACTTTAAATAAACATATTCCCTGATCTGCATGGTGTCTTTGGTTACTCTTCTATACCCCCACATCATAAATATACAGTATATTGTCGTTATGCTACTATATGTCATACACACAGTGTGTCCATGGTGTTGACAATGTGACGCCACAGTCCAGGAACAGATGACCCAGTGGGAATCAACACTGAGAACAATGAATCTCGATGAACTTTGACCCTTTGCTGTGGCAGCTCAAAGATGAGTTCGGGCTCACTGGCCGGAGAAGCAGATTCTGCAAGAGACGCCCTTGGAAACCATCACAAACTTCAAACGGAGAGAAAAGACCACTGACGGCTTGTCCTCTTTTGTGTCGTTGTAGAAACATCCTGCATCCCTTCAAATATTTTCCTCAGTTAAACACAGCCACGGCGCATTTCCAGACTAGTGATTCACATTAAAAAGGCACAGAGTCCAGTGGATTCCCTATAATATTCTTATTATAGCATGGCACGCTGTGGAAACAGTACACTTTTGTGCTTTAGGAAATAGTTGTGATGAAAGAGCAAAGTTACATCCCTAAAACTAAATAATATAATAAAAATACTTTTCTCACTGAGTTTTAGTCACACTCTGTTTGATCACCTACTACATAAAAAGACCACGCGCACACACATACACACACACACAGAGTGAGAGAGGAGAGAGAACATAATTAGAGTAAATGTGAGAATAGACCACGACTACTGCCAGCAGTGCTCTGATCAACTATTTAGGGCAGGGAGACAGGATATTTTAAGTCAGTGGCCAACTCAAGTGCAGTCTTGTCCCTTGTCGACACACTGGTCCACACAGTAACAAGGAACTCCACTTTCACAGAATCGGGTCATATGATAGGCTGTAAGTATTACTAAAATGTATAAGAAAAGGTAATAATAATAATTATTTTGATTAAAAACACTAAATCTGTGTGCTGAACAATCATAGCCGCTGTCAGTTAAAAAAAAAGCCCTTATTTTGAAACAATAAAGGGAAAACATGTGACACTTGTTTGCTCCACAGGAAGTTCTGTGAGAGAAGGCAGGGTTGTCTGTTTTGTAACGTCCTGTCATGTGCTCCTGGTCTCTCAGCAGCAGCCAATGGAACGGCCCGGTAAGCTTCGTGCAGACAGGTTGGCTCGAATTCACTGGCGCATGTAAAGCCGTATGAGACCTGCCCGGTGCAGCTGCTGCCACAGAGTCATCTCCATCCGCATGTCGTGGTTGATGAAGAAACCCACCGGGTGGTAGCTTCTGTCGTAGTAGTGGTCGGAGTAGCTGCTGTAGTCCGGGGTCATGAAGCCGTACGCGCTCACCTTTATCAACACAGGAAACACAAAAGGTCAGAGGTCAGGGTTCATTTTCAACTTGATCCGCCCAGTCTGAGCCATTTTTCAATCAATCGCAGTCTTCCACCATCAGCCACTAAGCAGCACCACGGCAACAAATACTTTGCAAAGGTGGCGAATTATTGACGGATGGAGGAGCATTGTTCAATTACATTCCCAATGCAGACTGGTTGAGTTGAGTTTTGACGCTGATCAAGTGGAATCTACTGTATCAAGATGAGTAGATAACTCAACAATTTGGGTAGAATGACGAGGTTGGCACTGTAAAAAGTGGGAGTGACTCCTTATCAAGGTTACACAATGATATCAGAGGTTTTACATGGCAAACCGCTAAGAGTGAATCAGTCAAATGCAGTCCTACCCATAGCTGACATACAGACCTGTCTGATAGTTTACCATAATGATAGCTCCTACCTGGTCACAGGTGTGCAGAGCAGCCAGCAGCATCACAGCACCCGTTGATGGACGGTATATGTTCACGTATTTGGTTTTCATAGCACGGGATCGGAGGAATCTGGACCATTATGACATGACATACAAAACAACTGTATTATGAATGGGCTTGGACACAATGATGCTGTGTAAAAGTAGGTCATTTAGTAGGTAAGTTTAAGGTAAGAAAGAAAGAACATGAAACACCATTCAAGGTCCCTCTTCTTGGCATCTATGCATGAAGTTTGTCGGTGCACTGTAAGATAAGTTGCTCACAAAATAAACACAGAGTCCTCTTTCAACCTCATTTGTTATTGTGAGGGAACACAATGACAAATGAGGTCAAAAGAGGACTTCCCGCTGCACACTCCTATTTCAGTCCCATGGTTTGTTTTTAATCTGATTTCCAAGTATCCGTAATACGAGCCCACTTTCATTCTGATCAGACACACCCATCCTGCAGATGAATCACCCACCTGTTTCTGAGGTACCGGATGAAATCGGGATGGTACATCTTCAACTTTTCTGCTGACACATTTTTTCCAAAGTACTTGGTTGGACTACGGAGGAAAATGTTACAGGATTACAAAATCACACCTTCCATTCATAGTTAAAGGCAGTCTATGTATGATTTTCACTTTAGCCTACAACCTTCTGTATAGGTGGACAGATATGGCAGAGGGAGGAACTTCTGATCTGTGCATTCCCCATTTGATTTGCTGTCCCATGCACTCTGCTCAATGTATTTTTTACAGGCCATACATACAGGCCCTCCTACCCTTAAACTCCAGACTGAACCAGATCTGTCTCCCCCAACAATGGGCATAGTGCAGAATATGGTGGAGCAGCCACCATATTCCAGCCAATTGCTGACCAATTCTCTGAGAAATTAGGACTCAAGGACATAGATTTGTTCTGTACATATATATACACTGAGAGCAGAGGTAGCTAACTCAGCATCAGTGAAAGATGTGCTGAGTTAGCTACCTCCCTGATGATCATAAATAGCCCATCAGCTCTATTTATGATGGTGGAAGCAGGGAAACACGCTGGACAGGTCACCAGTCCATCACAGGGCACGCACACACACACACACACACACACACACACACACACACACACACACACACACACACACACACAGGTAATTTAGAGTCTCTAATTCACCTGACGTGCATGTCTTTGGACTGTGGGAGGAAACCGAAGCACCATCAAAGCCAAAATGATATACTATTACATGTCTTTGTCCTTTTGCAATTATGCCTACAAACTCTGTTGTTTGTGAGCTACATGTGTGGCTCTTAACATGATAACATCTGATCTGTGACAAAGCACACATGTCCCTGATTGAATGAATCCAGATATACCTTAGTGTTGGAGGAGTTTCAATGTCTAACACAAGGATTCTAATATGGATGTGGAGTAAATGATGTATGTGATGGCAAAATCAATGTGTTTTCACCACCGAAGCACCATCAAAGTTATTGATAATAATAATCTATAGCTCACAAGTCTCAGAGTGCAACCCACGCTGATCCCCAGACATTACTGTGTTTCACTTTTAGCTGTGCTTCACTTTGCACCAGTTTTTTGCACCAGTTTCTAGTAACCTTATCATTGAGGTCATGCCACATGGCCATGAGTAAGGTCTGCCGGTCCTATCAGAAATATGCTGCTCCTAACTGACTGATTGCATTTATTTTCTCTGGTGAGGGGTTGTGTATGCAGCACTGTTTGGGGGGTGGGTGGGGGGGTTTAGCTTTCAGGTTTCACTTTATGATTATGAGTGTTACTTACGAGATGCTGCGCTCAGGCCCTCTCTCTACTCGGGTGTGTGTTGCAGCAGCTTTCATCAGTAGGTAGTCACGGTCATGGTCTGGCAAGAAGACGTACCGTGTCTCCTATCAGAGAGGTTAAAGCATGAACACATGGTATCCAATCAATATGAAAATTTCTGGTTTATCTCAACATACATAATGCAATGTTATCCTGTATGGCTCTATCCAAAAGTTATTGTTGTTTGTTTTGTTTCTGGTCTAGGCCTGGTTTTACGGGGACAGTACATGACGCCGTAAAACCAGGCCCAGACAGCCCAGACAGTTTTTCATCCCTGTGAGATGTACAGTGAGAAAGGGCAGCGGGTGTTTTCCTGACCTCAGACAGAGGGGGTCCTCGATACCCGAGGCTGGCGTAGCTCGACATGGAGTTCCTTAGTGTGTTGGTGGAGAAGGTGTAGTGGGTGGTCCGTAACCCCACGTCCTGCTCAAAGCCCTTAATGACTGCTCCGTTGGTCCTGAAGGTCAATAGTGTTCACACACACACACACACACACACACACACACACACACACACACACACAAGAACACTGTTAATTACTACTTAATCCATCACATCCACAGCAACCACACAAAGGGAGCAGTCCATGCACTGAAGGAGTACTTGAATGAGACATCCTGAATGAGGCACAATGACAACATTCTCGCTGGCTAGCACCTCTGATCTATTCACTAGAGGACACAATAGCTATTCACGACACGCTACAACAACACACGGATGCTCATTTCAGAGGAGGATGAGGTGGGTGATTTTGAAGGGAAGATTCTCTCAGATACTCTTACACTGTTATATATCATTCAAGATTCAAGATTCAAGAACTTTATTTGTCACATACACACACGGGGTGTGTAGTGAAATGAAAAGTGGCAATGCTCAACGGGAATGTGCAAAAGAGCAACAGTATTTACAATAAAAAAACAACACAATATTTACAGTATTACAGTAATTACAATAAGAGCTCTTTTATAAAAAAAAACACCACAATATATACAGTAAGAGCACTTTGGAAATGAAAATATAGTAGTAATATAGTAGTAAGGGATGATCAATGATGTTAAATGCATTCCAGGACTTATTTTGTGATGGAAGTGTTGAAATTTACTTTTTTGGTGTACCCATTTTCCCTTAAGCTGCCTCGTCTACTTCTACTTCAGTTACCAGAATGACTTTCAACAAACTCCAGAGAACTGTGGTAACGTGTTGCGTTCAGGTGTGGGTTAAAAGCGTAGGTGGAGAGAGTGATAGCAATACATGGTGAGTCTAGAAAGAAGCCCTTGCTCTTTGACACCAAAACCTGAAGCTTACCATTGATGTTTTAGAGAGCTCAAAGGTCTTCTGCTATCAAACTCCATTTTAGCTGCACTGGAAATATCTCAACGTGTTCAACATTGCCCTCGATTGACCAGTTATCCACACACAGGATTGAGCAAAATACACCACCAAACAACAAAATGGGGCCAGAAGTGTTTTAGGGTGGACTTTTAACAAGGTCAAAGATTAGCTCTACCTGAAGACGTAGTCGTGTCCATCGATCTCGCTCCCTTTCTTTGACCCGTTCAGTATGCCCACCATTCCCCACCACGGCGCAGCGGATGCATTGAGATTTGTTGCTGCGATGCTTCCAATCGTCAAACATCTGCCAGTTAGCAGAGGAGTTGAGCACAGAGAGAGTTTCCACCAGCGCTGTTAGCACAAAAACAGAATCAATTTGTGGTTGGAATGTAACACAGTTTAAAAGGTCATACCTCCACAGACAACTTGAATCAAGGCATACCCTCCAAAGAATTAAAAGAGAAGATCTGGTTGCTGAATGCAGACAAAATTATATACTATTACATTTCTTTGCCCTTTTGCAATTATGCCTACAAACTCTGTTGTTTGTGGGCAAATGGAGGCAGCTATCATTCTCTTAACATGATAACATCTGATCTGTGACAAAGCACACATGTCCCTGATTGAATGAATCCAGATATACCTTAGTGTTGGAGGAGTTTCAATGTCTAACACAAGGATTCTAATATGAATGTGGAGTAAATGATGTATGTGATGGCAAAATCAATGTGTGTTTTCAAAATGGAAATTCTGTGCTTCACTAGTGCCGGTTTTCTCAGCATGCTCAATAAAGTACATTGTCATTGAGGTCAACAAAGTGGTTGATGACTTACTCTTGTAGTCAATCCCTTCCCAGCCATGTGTCCCTGGGTACTGCCTTAGGCGCTGGTACTGTTCAGGAGTGGCATGCTTGGCCCACTGGAGGACTGGAATATGCATCAGAAAACGCCCACCGATATCAGTTGTTGGCACCTTCCTTCTTAAACTGTCCGGGCAGTCCTGTGGGGAGCAGATACCACAGTCTTCGTTCTAATCTTCACCCGCTATTAACCAATGTGAGCCACATGCAGTTATGTATACGTGATCATTACAGAGCTGACCAGCGTCATTAGTTCCACTTGGCAGGTTGTGCAATTTTAACCCACAGACTCACTGGAGGCAATTACAGAGCTACAGAAGAGCAGCTCTAATACAAGAGGAACGCTGGTGGTTTCATCCTGTGAGAGCAATATTCATTATGAAATTCACATGGAGATACACGTGCATAAAACATAAAACCACATATACACAGGTACACAAGAAAACATGCAAACATTCCCACTGTATGTGTGTATTTCGGGGGCCAAAAGTCCAAGATGGATAGAGGACCATAATAATTTAGTCACTATCTGGTACTAGTTAAAATACCAAAACAATTCACACTGTGTATTGGGAGCAAAGTGTTAATATTTGGATGAAATGTACAGTATGGTGGAATGTCATTAGTCTTACAAATATGATCAGCATGTTGCAACAGAACCCTGTGATTGCTCACGTGAGATGTTAAAGACTTTGAGGTAAACCTTTAAGTAATGTCTCCATTTTATGTTGCATGCTCTTCTCATCTTTTTCTCCATTTCCCTTGACAACGCAACTAAATGTTTTTGTGCTGGTGACACCCTCAAGGGGTGGAGAAAGACTGAAAAACCAGCGCCAGGCCCTGGGAAACCTGACTTCATTTTCCTGTAAACAGGAAACAGTCTTCCTGGGAAGACAGGCCCACCCATTTTACTGCGGCATGAACTTGCTCCAAAAAAAAGTCCATCATCACCCTCTCAAACGTGCCAAAAACCAAAGGTGGAAACGTTATCATGAAGGCGAAGAGGTTCTAATACTCTGTGGATGATCTCCAAGCAATCTAATACACCAGATCACTTGAGACCCCTTTGATTACCTTCTGGCTTGGATAATAACCTGTTTAACTACACGTTCACTACCTACCACTCAGTGTTGCAAAAGTTTGGCCATTAGTTTGAATGCACACTATGCACACTAGACCCACTATACGATGCATGCACTACACAGAAGGCTGAAATTACAGCAAGCAGACTCTGCAATGATACTGAGATGGAACTGACTGTTTGTGGTGGGATATCTTCACTGGTGTAAGTATCTCCGATGTAAGGAGGCTCTGTTGTCTTGGCTGTGTGGGTGGGCTGCTGAGGCTGCAGATTAGGGCCTTTGGTAGTGGTCCTGGCATTATCCTTGGCATCAGACGTGGAATTAGACTTGGTGACATTTCTGAACAGAGGCAGGGTGTTGGTCTTGGCTGGTTTCTCTCCGGTGGTCGCGGATGGCTGGGTCTTTAAAGTTGTAGTCAGTGTGGCACTTGTATGCTCATGCAGAGATTTTCCAGAGAGCAGCTTTGGGTGAAAGATCGAGGCAGGGGGCGCACGGGTCCACTGCTCACTCCTGCTGCCGAGGGCCTCCTCAGAGTCGAGTGACCCGCTGGAAGACAAAAACAACATTTGGCGATGAGCATGGCAGGTCACTGGTCGACATGTATCATCTAGCAACGTTCCTTTCACATAGCATGCTATCATTTCTTGCCCTTGCTTCGTTCAATTTCCTAGCTTTTCTGACAAAAACACATTTTTTAATCATTTTCTACAAGAGGAGAAGGGTGAAGGAGAGTGTGGGAGAGAAAAACACTGCAAAACTTACTGTGGTCATGCTTGTGGTGTAACACACTATGAGAATAAGACGAGGGTAGGCTGTGCTTCCTCATTTCAGTGAAAAGCGGTGAGTTAGAAAATTAACGTAGGTCCGTTTCTGTCAATACACTAAAATAAGAAAACTCTTGAAGTTCTGCTTTTCTTCTTCCCCTTTAGTTCCAACTAGTGTTTGTAAATTGAGATAATGTTATTGCGCACAAAAATGTCTCACTGCTACACACCATTCAGAAAAATCAGAAAACTACCCTTCTCATTGCAGAACTATTTTATAGCCTTCATGCTGCAACTTCTTGGGATGCATAGCTGTTTATTTCACTTATGGCAGACTCTGACAGTAAGAAAGCTGCAGTCTCAGGTAACAAACCACCAGCCAATTATTATTAGGCTGACACACCAGATGCTGCTGATGTCACGCTCAGCAGGAAGTGAACCTCATAAAGCCCAGTAATGAGACACAAATGTAATAGAGCAGTTGTGTTAAAGTGTAACTTTAACCTGTTAATGTCCAACAGAGATCAAAGGCCCATGCACGACTACAGAGAAGCAAGGAAGACATGAAGAAGTTTATAAGTGGCTTTGAAAGAGAGCAAACAAAAATCAGCCAATTTCCCAACTACATAAAACTTGCAGATTTTCTTCATTTCTTCACTAAATGCAAAAAGATTCCTACTCTACTCAAATGCACTAGACTAGCGAGCTTTTTGAATACTCAGACATTCAAATAAAAGAACAGCCCAGAATGACTCAGACTATGGCAGCTCTCAAAATGAGAGACCTGAGAGCTCTGACTGCCCCAACTTATCATTTAGTTCCTGAAATAGACCACTGAGGGACAGACGTCTTTTTCTGTCCTCCACTTCAACTATCTTATCTAGATGTGCTGGCTTTTAAAGCTGGAGCGCTGCCCATTATAACAGAGCTTACATTTCACACATGTGTAAGAGACCACCTCCAGTGAAATAACTCTGGGGCCTTTTTTCATTAGTCTAGCCGGAGCGCTGTGTGGCTCCTTTGTTAAAACCACAATGATACAACGAGGAGGGGAATAAGTAGTGGTTACTGAAAACCATGGAACTTTTAATACCCTCCATGATCTAAGAGTTTAACATTTTACTACTGGTGGCCATGTGGGAAAACTTTTAAACTGACCATATATGAATAGTGTCCTTTCTGGATATCGCCTTGCACATCAATTTAATCATCATCAATCATTTAAGCCTCATCTGTCTAATAGTTTGTTTTGATTTAGGCACCATGTAATAACATATGACTTTTAAGAAAGGAAGTAGTGCTCGATAACGCCTCCCACTGCATGTTTCGTCCCCTAAACTCACCTGCCTGGACCCTGGGTGTAGTTGACGTCATAGACGTGAGCCAGGTCCACCATGCGCCAGGGTACATGGATCTCCAGGTTTACACACAGGATGTAGAAGTAGATGCACAGCGCCAAGCTGAGAATCAAGCCAAGCCCCAGCTTGCTTTGAAGCCGCATGCCTGTTATGGTGTGCCCAACCCTGGCCAGCAGGCTGTGTGTGTGCCCCATGCCCTCCACCCTCCCTGAAAGAACATGAGGAGGCAGAGGATGGAGACTGGGCAGAGAGGGATGGGGGAGAGCAGGGCAAGGACGCCGTCCCTCTCAGGACAGTGTTTTGTGGGGGGTCGCGGTGGTGAAGGTGGGGGCTCTGGGCTCCACTCTGGAGGGAGGGAGGGAGAGCAACACAGACAGAGAGAGGGTTAAGTGAAAGAGAGAGAGCAACAGGGTGGAACAGGAAACTTTATCTTTCAGCATCAACAGAGCTCCCAATAATCCAGCTTTAATTAAACCCTCTGGCCGCGCAGCCATGCACACAACGCACAGTCACCATCTTCATATCCTTTTACAGTCCGCTTTTCTCTGGTTTCTTTTACTCTGGCCTTTCTGTTACATGACAACTGTTAATATAATGCAGGATAGAGAGAGGAAAGTCTGAAACTGGGTCGAGCTTAAACATGGCTCTATGTGAATGAAGTACTAACTGGCAAAACAAGCCAGATAGACACTATTTTGGCCAATTCTGCTAACTGGAGAAAAAAAAAAAGAGGTTGGTGATGAGCAACAACAAAAGCAGGAAACCAGTAGTAATAGCATTCTTTTAGGAAATGTTGCCTCATTTCCCCCCCGACACACACACACACACCTTCTTGTGGTCAAATGAACATCCTGAGTCTCTACATGCCAGAAGTTCACGACATTAGTGAGCACCGCCCCTCTCCACTTCTCACGTCTTTGTCAGCCCAAAGCGACTGTTGAGATCTAATCTCTTATCTACTCTTAACAAGTCAAGTCTCTATAGCTGCTTAACCCCTGAGACCAATCACTTACTAACTGGATAAACCAGTAAAATGATGACTAAAACGGATCGTGTTGAATGTGTTGAGTTACTTGGTGACTCTTCACAGGCCCAGACCAGCCCTCCCTCTGAGGTGGTTAGTCTCTGGCCTGATGTCAACAGTACAGGATCCTAAATTATAGTCCAGTAGCAGGAGGCTCACCCAGCTACTAACTGTCTGCTATCCTGAAGCCTTCCCTACTGACTGTACCACCGCCTAGGTAAGGATCCAGTTTAGAGTTGCTTCAGTTTTGAAACAATAAGTACTTTTAACATTCAGATTGTTTCTTTATCTATGAACCTGACTTAGCGACACAGAAAACGTCTATTCTACATCCTCAAGGAGAGGCATGGTCTCCTGTCTCCTCAGACAAAGGATGAATTACAATTCAGTCAATCAACAACTCTAATAATAAAGAAGTAAAAATAAACAAGTTCAAATTTAGAGAGAGAAAGAAGATTTTCCCCACCTAATCTTTCCCCTCTATCAGACCTAAAAGGGTCCCGGGAGGAGTGAAGCCAAATCAGTTCAATGCCTCTGAAGTCTTGGAGTCCTCAGTAGAAATCCTCTTCTTTCAAAAGGCAATGAAAAAGAAATGTGTTTGAAGTCTTGAGCAAGGATCCTGGTGGAGGGGATGGCTCTCTCAATTGCCCCGCCCACCCAAGGTTTCTTCATTTTTTTCCCCCCTTGTTTGAAAACGCCTTAGGCTGGCTCGTATTCTGTAAACAGCTTATTGGTCATAAATGGTTGATAATTGGGTGTGTCATAACTTCATCTATCAGCCTGACCTAGGTGAGGCCTGTGAAGTCCTTTGATGCTTGTGATGCAGGACTGTATCAATAAACTCTGATCCTCTTCAAGAAACTCCCTGCAGCACCTCAAAGTTTCTCTCTCTCCCTCACATCAGATCATACCAGAATCAACCAATCCTTACAATATGAGCATGATGCCAATGAACTCAAAAATACACCTTAGAATTGAGTTTCTGATTCCACAACAGCTAACTCTTCCATAGCAAATAACTCATAGCGACAACACGGCTATCATGATTCTAAGTGCTACTGCCTTACTCAAGTGAAAACCCATATTTGTCTAAGTTAGCGTTTCACTCTGGGGTTCTTGCTTCATCCTTAGCTCGGTAGGTGCCACTACTGCTGGGGGTCGATCGGTAGCTGCTCCCATTTGTCCCTGCAGCAGGTGGAGCACAGAGGAGGCATCCCTGCATGCAGGTAGAAGTTGCTGCCTGGGTTCCTGCCTGATCAACGACGAGAGACTTCTTCATTTCTGGTGAAGTATCTTCAAAAGAGGAAAAGAAGACACTGGCTTCCCCAGGCCTGAGCCAGTACATATGGTCAGAGGTGTCCTTCAGCAGCGATGGTCATGGTTGAGGCCTCTGTTGTAGCTGGAGTTGGAGGTGGGGCTGAGCTGAGGGCCCCCTTCTCCCTGAGCTGTAGTTATAGGCTCAACGTGTCATTTGTGAACCGGGACAGCAGAGATGTTCGGCTGTGATCTAATGATGAACTCCTATGTCTACGCAGATAACGCAGGAAAACTTTTGTGTTTACGTTAAAAAGATTTTCAGATAATAAGCATTCAATACGGCTGGCAGACATTTGAACCCTGTTGAATTAAATGTCAGAAAAGTAATTAAATGTCCTCTAATGGAACTCTGTGCCAAAAATGTCAGGGCAAAATGAACGGAGTAACTAAACACAACCTGCATTTACCAAACTTCAACATATTAGACTGTGCCAAGTCTTGATTTTGCAACCTCTCTCCCTTCAGTCAGAGGACTGTTATTCTCTCTCCCATCTCTCTCTCTGCTTTGGTCTTACAGCAGAAAACTGCAACATAAAACAAGATAAATATTTGAAATGTCCTCTCACCGATAGCTAGTCTTCAGTATCCTGTCGTGGTAGTTCTTCCTGCATGACAGCTACAATGACAATATAGTCCTCAAAGTTGTGAGCTCTGTGTTCCTCATCTAGACTGGCGTGGCTACACTGAGAGCTCCAGCACAGTATGGGCGGGACCATTGTGAAATGAGCAACAGCTGCTGGCAATTGGTCAACCCCCTCAACCCCACAGTGTGAGGGGGGAGAAGTGGGAGGGAGGGCGAGAGAGAGAGAGAGAGAGAAAATGAAAGAGAGAGACCCCCCTCTCCAGGTTGCAATAAAGTTAGACATGAGCAGACAGCTCTAAAGAAGATCTTTGCTATGATCACAATGTGTGGAGACCCTGAATCACAAAACCTAATGACAGACGAGAGACAGAGCGAGGCACGCACACACACACACACACACACACACACACACACACAGGCATGTAAACACAAACACACACAAAAGGAGCTGTCAGGCGACAAGCAGGAACATGCAGGGCTGACGTCCCCCAGGTCCTGCAGAAAGCTGACAGCCTGGTTTTTTTTTAATCAAGAAAGGAAGCTTCACTCACACACAGGGCCATATCTCTCCAGTCAGAGGAACAGAGAGATGAAGGCCCCTCCCCTCTTTCCCACTCTCCCTCCCTTCCCTTCCCTTTCCTTTCCTTTCCTCGCCCCCCATCAACTCCTCACCGGCCCAGTCAGCGAGGACCTTGAAGCCAAGTGGGAGTCAATAGTGCGGCGTGCCTCTCTAGGTTTGGTTTCGTCTGTGAAAAGAGCAAGGAATACATACAGAAAGGAGAGATGCATTTCAATACGCACCACCGGTTGCTTTGGCAGTCCGAGGGAAGGGAGGTAGCTACGGGGTGAGGAAGGAAAAGGGGGAGGGAGAAAAGAAGTGGGTCAGCTGTGGACACTATTCCAGATGTATAGGCTACAACATCCCTCTGGTGTATTTAGCTTTTTAGCTTCATCAAGGCCCTTCAGAGGGGGAAAGGACATCGCAGTTAAAGAGCCATTATGGTGAAACAAGATACTGTTGAAATATTTTTTATTTTGCTGGTATTTCAACATCATTCTGCAATTAGCAATGAAACTATGCATTATCATATTGCTCCAAACCAACAACTATGTTGGCTAAGCAATCAGATTCCAGAGGGTATTAACTAGATGTGATTGAAGACATTTGTCTCCCAACCAATGAGTTATGGTCTGGGAGAAAGACAGGGAGAGAGAGAGGGATGAGGGGAGGGTGGGGAAACAAGCGAACAATTGTTTGTTTTTCCCTTCGCACACGAGGACAAGAACCAGCCGTCTTCCAAACAGTCTTTTTTATTCTCTTTTCGCTAATAGATCAGTGACCATCTTTTTCACAGTTTTGAACCATCACCATGGGTAGCAATACAACTAGACTTAAAACAACATAAGGAACCGCTTCAGTCAAGAGCTACAAGTTTCGGCACAAAGGATTATACTAAAAACAATAATATAAAAATGGAAACGACGAAAACAAAACAATAAATCAACAACAACTGGAGTGGTTTGTGTACAAAGTCAAATTTAAAATTCAACCCAATAGGGTGTGTGTATCAGTGTGTGTGTGTGTATCTGCAAAAAGAAAAAAAAAGACATAGAAATGGTACAACTGTGGAATGAACACACAGATACACACACAAAGGCAAGTCTCATTGGCACATGTGGGACGGGCATGCACGAGAAATGCCAACCCCTACTGCCTCCCTCTTGTGTGTGAGGCCAACAGCTCAATACTGGCAGAGGAATCTCTGAGTGTATTTGCAAGACCTTGGGACTCCACGTCACCGTGATCATGACCCTTGTCTAATCTCATGACCGTGAAACCCAGAGTGATGCATGACACACGCTAGGCTGGACAGCCAAATGAGTCCTTTGTCTCTCTCTCGCTAAAAGACTACAATCCTTATTATTATCAAGGCTTGTGAAGAGAAGTTGGAAGTGAATTTAACTACTGGGATTTTGGTCTGGCCCCTTCTCAGTATAGCAAGGTGACATGTCACTCTCATTTAATGCCTCTGAGGTTAGAAACTGCATTGTTCATAACCCTTGCACTACATACAATCTTTCACTACATTACACTTCATAAGAACCCAACGTTGTGGCTCGGACACCTACATTACATATCAGAAAAATCTGACATACTGAACTTAGACCATCTGAAAATGACATAGTTACTAAGTATTTCCAAAGTAGAACCAGTTCTGCCAAACAACTGTCTTGTGTTTCTGCAAAGGGCATGCAAAACACTTGACGCGTTTGTTAGCTTTGTGAAATTATTACTTCAAAACCGTAACCTTGTCCACAGCATTTGCATGGACAAAAAAAACACTGCAAAGGTCAGACAAGAGTGCTAACTGGGAAAATAAATTAGAAAAAGAAATAAAATAAATAGGTCTAATTGGGAGGGCCATGAGAATCATAGCAGAGTGTGGCTTGTCACATAATGTTGCACCTAAATAACAGGCTTACTTGATGGTTTAGAGTTTCCCACTGCAGCACAAACTCTTGTTACAGCTCCCAACACCAATTCAAGCTATGGACTTTCCTAAAAAGACCATTGTCGCTGAAACCTTACCCACAAGAGTTTTTTTTGTGTCTGCAAGAAGCACTTCTAAACATCTTCATATATTTGACATCATATATTTTACATTTTTAAGGGTTAAGAAATGAGAAACATAGCATGAACACATTAAAAGAAAAAGCAAGGTAAAAGAAAGTTACATGTAAAGCCAAGTGCTGAGAGGTGGTGGCTCCCAAGAGTTACAACGCAGGGTTGGAGAATCCATACCCAGTGTTGTTTAGGGGTAGCTTACATACATGTGTGACTTGAGGCCCCCCTTTTACCTCATTCAGTTTCATTCTGAGTGCATTTTGTCACAGAAAACCTACTGGGCTCTTTGCATGCGCCTGGTCACATGAAACCAGCAGTCTGCCTTGTGCACCCTCTCAACCCCTCCACAACTCCACTCTGTCCCAGGCTCTGCTTTCCTAATCCTATAAACACTTTCTATGCACATTCTTCTATCCCTCCACTTCCCTCTCTTCTTCTTTCGCTCTCACATTCAGAAACGTTTCAAAACCAATCATGACCTCTTTGTCTTTGACCTCAAGCACGCCATCAGAAGTCCTATTTTTCTTCCTTCCTATCCTTAAATTTGCCTACAGCTGTTTTCTCTCTGTTTTCTTTCTAGCAACATTCTAGCACATGCTCTCTATAACTTTAGTCTTTAATCAACTTTAGCACACTACTTCTAACCTCTTTGTTAGATTTGATTTTGGTTCAAGAGTCAGAGCTATACTGGGTTGGTCTGTAGTGGGGGAGGTGGGGAGACTGGGTGTTGGGGTGTTCCTATCAAGGCTAGATCCTGTAATTAGCACTAACCCAGAGGGGGCACTGGGACAAAAGACATCTATGACTTAACATACAAAGGGGGCAAAACTCTTACTACTGACCACTGAGTGAACTGAATACTGGGGGTTGTAAAAGGGGGCCTTCAGGGAGAACAACCCCCACCCATCAAACTATCCTTTACACCAGCAGCGCAGACCTGGACTGGGTTTGAAAACATCTGGAACTGTTCTCTGTGGCAGCCAGGGTCTGTGGAGAGGCTTTTCCTACTCCCGCAGAATTTAGAAGGGGGTGTTCACAAAAATTGCAGGATTCCTCCTCTTGAAGGACAAGAATGGATGAGTCCACCGACGGCCTTTCAGCTGGAGCCTGTGGGGCTGTTGGAGAAAGCAGCCATCCTGGTCTGTCCTCTTTCATGCCTAGAGAGGAAACCTATCCGGTGAAGCCCGGTGCCGTCCATCGTTGTCCCGTTTTGGTAGGTAGGACAAGAATCAGTCTCTGGAGCTCACTGGTTCAGCCTTCCGAAGTTCCACAGGCTCCATCTCGGGGGAGGGGCGGCGGCGGGGTGGGGGTCTAGCGTTCCAGAGAGATGAGACCTGGGATTCCTGTCAGTCATTTCTCCAGTAGCTGCTTTCTCTGCTGTTCCCACAGGGCCTCCAGGTGATCCGCCCTCTTCAAAGCAGCCTATCGGAGGAGGAGGAAGCAGTTTATTCGCTCTGTCAAATCATCTCTCTCTCCCAAGTGTGTTTACTTGGTGATCGCGATCTGACAAAAAACAGGCCTCTCACCTCATGCTGCTTCCGAAGATTGTTGACGGTTTCTTCCTTCTTCAAGATGGCTGACTTCACTCTGGCCAATCAGAGGAGGAGCACATTAACAAGGTGCCAAAAATGTGAGATTGTGATTTGCTCTTTTCAATCCAAACATTTTCTAAACAACTGATTGATCATTCTCTTTCCACAGTGCATGAATGTCCACAGCATACTCACATATCCAGTCTAACCCATCATGAGAGAAAGCTCTGTACATTCGCTGTTGCATCCATTACTCAATCCATCCATCCACACCTCCATCACTTTTGCACCACTCCTTCGGCCCATTAATTGCCCTATCCACTCCATCCCTCCATCTTGCCTTCCCACCTTACCGTTGGTGGACCTCGGCCAGCTCTTCCTCCTTCTCCCTGGTGACTCTTTCCACCTCCAGCCGTAGCCGAGCCCTGACCTCTGCCACCTCCACCTTCATCCTACGGTTGTCCTCCTCTGTCATCACCAGCCGGTCGGCAAACTCCTGCCGGATCACCTCCGCTAGGCTGCGGCGCTCCTCCGCCAGCTTGTCCCTGGTCTGACAAGATGTGTTGGAGGAAGAGGATTTGGTCAGATAGGATGGCAAATGCATCATTTTATCAGACATGTTACAGCACTGAGAATCTTCTGCTCATGCTCAGAAAATGTCAATCATTTCCGTTGTTCCTTTTATGCTATTTCTATTTTTTCACCCCCAAGACTCTCTGGAAAAAAGCCTGTGCCGACTTGCCACTTGGTAGTAATAGTAATAGCCTTGTGAGATTTGGAGCCTTCAGAAGGAAGAGGAAAAGACTTGGGTCTCAAAGGTGAATGATTTGTTCCATACCTGTGTGATGTCCTCAATCTCTTGTTCCTTCTGTCTGAGCAGGCCCTGTACTCTGATCAGCTCTCCCTCCATCTCCATCTGCCTCTTCCTCAACTCCTGCTGTTTCTCCACAGCCGCCCTGTCTGAGCGCTCCAGCTCTCTCAGTTCAGCCTCATATTTGTCCCTCATGCGCTTCACCCTGAGAATAGCATGTGTTACTGGTTGGTGTTGACACAAACATGTGTAACATATGGTGACGCTACGGTTCAGACAGGAGAAACAGTGGGCTCCAACAACAGGAGCAGAGACAAAATGTTTATTTAACAAAAGAATATTAAAAGCATGACATTTCAGCCAAGGAAGCCTATAATTTGTCAAAGACCAAAAGTGATAGTGTAGCAATGGGATTAACATAGTCTGCATACGCACACACACACCCACACATACCTGTTGTCGGCTGCCCTCTCACACTCCTCTCTGGCTCCGCTGGTCTCTTCCTCCAACCTCTGGATGGCCATTTCAATATCTTTGTCACGTCCTCGACGCACTTCCTCTTTGAGCTCCCGCTCCCGACTCAGCAGCCATGCTTCCTGTGGACATGCAAACACACACTCTCTGTCACACCTGGCTGCCTTGTAACCTCATACACTTGCAAAAACATGACTTAGAATAAAACACATCCATTTTCAGACCCACCCATCCCAACTACTTTTTGGCTACTTATAAACAAACACACCACAATGGAAGTGCATGGCAAGGTCACTGACAAATGGGGGGAGTGCAGCATTCATGTTTTTCTAGCCTCTCCTGACATACTGACTCTTTTCTTCCTTATCCATATGACATTTAAGAGGACAATGGGTGGTTTGGGGGACATGGGTTGTTCTCATTTTGCTGCACACACCCAGAGAGTTGGCAGTGTGCCACCTGCTATGTCGCTAAATACAGTCAAAAACGACCATTTAAGGAAAAGAAGCTCAGCCTGCCCTCAGTCAGTGTTTTCCATACATAGGCTCATCTGTGGCATCGGCATGGTCGCCACAAAATAAAAAGTTGGTCAATGTAAAGAAATTGATCTAAATCAATCTCTAATGCTGCACCTAAGAGGTGTGCGTTATGTTCTGTCACACCAGAGACTAATCTCACTCAGCTGTTGCTTGTGAACCAGCTGCACACACCTTTTTTTTCCTCATCTGCCTGGGTGAGACAAACATCACCTGCTAGACAGAGCAGTCTGACCTCAAAAAAAGGTGTTGAACAGAACAGAAGGTAATTGTTAACTTTTTTTCTCCAATATTGTATCATTTACAAAGTGACATTACCCAGCTATATATTCACCAAGTCACGTGACTATATCAGGGGCAGCAGTAAAGACTGGAAAATGTTCATTGAACATTTGAACGTTTGTTCCTTCAGATGAGCATTGAAAAGTAGAAAAGTATCATCCTTAATGAAGAGAGGGAAAGGCTGAGAGCAGACACACGCACACACACACACGCACACACGCACCTCTTTCTTCATGTAGTTTTCTTCCCAGGTCTGCTTTTCAATCTCCAGGCGTTCTTGTAATGCTTTCATCTCCACCTAGTTACACATACAACACACTCAATTAGCCTGCTGCAGTCCTACTACCTGCCATCCGACCTCCTTCTGGTGAATGCTCATAGGGGTGTGCATACTAGGCAAGGTTTCTGATTCAACTGTCTTGTCTTGTACTGTTGTTTTGGAGAAACAAAAGCATAGCCGTTGAAATGTATTTGTCTTAAGCCTTTAAAATGCTCCTTCCCTTTCTCTTGCTTCCAGATTGAAACTTCAATCCATTAGTATGGAGCGATAAAGTATCAAATCAAAAAAATATGATTTGTAGAAAATGAGGTATAGAGGAGTGAAGTGTCTCACCCCTGACTGACCTGACCTCTGGATGAAAAAAAAACTATGACAGCATCGCCCCCACTTTAAGGAATGCCTTTAATTGGTTATTCTCCTCTCTATGTGGAGACGTTACCTGGTGCCTCCTCTCCTGTTCCTCTCTGGTCTTGTCCAGCTCCTCTCTGAGGGCTCGCCCGGCCAGGGAACTGTTGTCTTCCAGTTGCCTCCGCAGATCCTCCAGCTCAGCTCGCTGCCTGCAGGGGAGACGCAGAGCTCAGGTAGCAATTCAGGGTATGTCACAACAATTCCTATGCACAGTGGCGTGGAATAATTCACTTTCAAAACCTAGTGTATTTTGTTTAAACTAAATGTATTCCAGGAAAGACAACTGACCACCCATGCTCTTTTTTGGCAATGACCTGTTTCACACCCAGTTTCTATTCCCTGAACAGAAGTGGTCACAGGGAAATGATTTCTGGGGAGAGAGAAACCTTTGACTCTACCTAGCTGCCAGCTGGGACAGTCTCTCCTTCTCATCAGCCACCTCCTTGTAGAGACGCCTCCTCTGCTGCTGCAAGGACAGCTCCTCCTCCTGGAGCTGCTTCTCATATCTGACACAGACACAGAGACAGACAGACAGACAGACAGACAGACAGGTGAATGCCATTGCTAACATGCTCTCATATCTGCTAAGATAAACCCAAACAATGGACTACTACACAGCGGCAGAGCACACAGAGAGCCTGTTTATTTAACCCTTGCTAACAGCAGCATCTCTTATATGCTTGATGAATTTATGAACTCTATATTTGTACTTCTGCAAATGGAACAAGGTCATTGTCAAATACTCCATCTACACTGAACAAGTACAATTCAAAGCCTCTCAACCTCTCATCACAGGATGAGCTGCATGATTGCGCTTCCAAAAATAGCCATGAGAACATGCATGAGAAAGGACAAACGACAAAGAGCGAGAAGGCCGTCTCTCCAGCACCCCGGGCTTTACTGCACTCTGTTCCACACCGACTGCTTGGTATGTAAGAGGTTTACCTTGAAGCGACTTTCTGTTTAGTTCTTCGCTTAACTTGAAAGCGTAGAGCCACTGTGTGTTTGGTTGAATGTGTTTATATTCTTGGGGCCTGTTTTGTGTGTATCCATGTTTCTCGGTGCATATGTGGAATGCAGTGGCTGTGTGTGAGTGTGTGTGAGTGTGTGTGAGTGTGTGTGAGTGTGTGTGAGTGTGTCTTAATGATAACAATGAATTTTATTGCTAGTGCACTTCTCATTAAAAGTGAAACTCTCAAAGTGCCACTAGAAAAAGACAATTAAAAGGCAAGGAAAGCAAGAAAAGAAAGAAAGATAACATGGACACATATACGGCCAATATGTAATATTATATAATATAATATATATGATATATATGACTACCTCTGTTTGGCCAGCTCCCTCTCTTTTTGGCACTGCTCCTCCTTATCCCGCTCTAGCTGCTGGCGGAGGTCCTCGCACTGGCGGACATAGCGCTGGGCTGCCCTCTCATCTGCCTGCAGCAGCTCCGCCTCGTGGAGGACCCGAAGCTTCTTCAACTCCTGCTTGTGCTTGGAGATCAGCTTCTGGATCTCTGGCTCCAGACCTGGGGAAGAAAGAAGGAAAGCAAGAGTTCACGTATGTTGTTCAGGTGTTCAATGCGCACCAAACCAAAATTGGGACCAAACTGTCAACTGAGTTCCAGAGTGGAATACATCTGTCAGTCATCTGCAACATCTCCTGGACAAAAAGCACCAAAGTAGAAGGGAGCAAAAAATATTTGGCCCCCATCCCTTTTTTTCACATTTCTCACAGCCTGGGACTTTGATACATTAGATTTGAGAGTCACACATTCTTCTTCACAGAGCCCCACCCTATCATGTATTTATTTATCAACTTGCACACCATGATTGAGCAATATTTACCAATTCCTCCTTGCAAAATTGCTAGATGGAATTCACTAATCACTATGTAGGGACTTTGACTGGGCTTCAAGGACATCTATTTTCTTCATTCTGAGCCCCTCCAGTGTTGCTCTGGCAGTGTGCTTTGGATCATTATCCTGTTGAAAGACAAACTTCTTCCCTAGTTTCAGTTTTTTGGCAGAGGGGCGCAGGTTTTTATCCAAGTTTTCTTTGTATTGTGCCATTTATCTTCCTAACAGGATTGCCAGTGAAATGGATCCCCATAACATGCATGATGCTACCACCGTCATACTGTATTGTGGGGATGGTGTCATTACCTGGCCGGTGTGTATTGTTACCTGGCCGGTGTGCAGTGTTTTGATTTGGGGCACAGATGCCGCTTAAGTGTTCAGGCCAAAAAGTTGCACTTTAGTCTCATCGGACCACAAGACTTTGGGTCACATATCTGCAGTATCTTCTACCTGACATTTTGTGAATTCTTTGAGGTCAAGGATATGTTTTTTCCCCCCCAGGACTCCATTAAAAAGCTATAGACGGCCCTGGTTGGCAAGCTTGGCAAGTTCACCAGATGAGGGCATGAAAAGACATGAAAAGTTACCCTTAGGTATATTGGAATTAGAGATTCTGTTTCTGAGCTTAGCTCAGAGCTTGGCAAAAACAGTAAAAATCTCAGATTTCCAATAGAAGCTGAGGCTATCTCTACAATACCTTTGACAGTGATCTCTTTGATCTTCTTGGTCTTCTCGTCGATCCATTTTTCCCGACGGATCTTCTCTGTGGCACTCATTAGCTCTTTCAGCTTCTTGATCTCCTGTGGATAGAGGGAGGGAAGAAGGGTAGAGGGCAAGTTATGGTATGTGTGGTATGGTGTCACAAGGTCACAATACAGTGAAGTGGCACTAAAGTGATGACGACTACTGATATAGTTGCAGCACCGCCTTGGTCCTATTTATCACAGGGTTCGGTTTGTCACACTGTGACAATAACAACAACAACAGCGTGTAGGGGACTGAATTCAAGGTAAAATACTGATAGAAGATCAAATGGATCATTGGGCAACATCATACAGCCAAGTTATGGAAGGACAGAACAGAGATCAAACAGGATCCAGGGAGACATATTGCCTAGAGCACAGTAAGCCAGCATCAAAGGAAAAGGCCCATAACTGGTATGAGACCAAAACTACAGACAAGATAGAGAAAAGCCGAAGGAGACTCACATGCAGACAGACTGTCCCAGAGAAGACAAATGAAAGAGAGAAGCGAAGGCGGTATGAGAAAGATGATGATGATGATGGGCTGAGTGGGTTAGGGGGGAAAAAAATGTTACCTCGCACAAGGGACCCAGAATTTGCCACACCTAAAGCCAGAAAAAAGTGAGAACACACAGACAAAGACACAGAAAGAAAGGAAGGAAAAGGAGGAGGAAAAAGAGAGAAGATACAGTTAAACAAAAGCAGCACTGCAAGAAGGCAAACACAGTCACATGAGTTGCAGACACACAAAGCATAAGCAGAAATTTGCAAGGGAAAATATTAACCACACGCAAACTCAAGTCTTCATGGAAACCTTTAAATCATGTCGCCCCCTGGTGGGGAAAGCCAGGCCTATCGGCGGATCTTTCCCGTCTCACCATTTCATGCTGCTCCTGCATCTGGGTAATCTTCTTGGTGTACTTCTGGTCCACCTGCTTCAATTCTCCCACCACTCCCTCACAGCGCTCGTTCAGAGTCTTTTTATCGTTGATCAACTGAAGAGAGTTCAGATTTTAGACCACAAAAAAATAAAGAGCAATGAGAAGAGGGTAGGGGAAATGTTGATGTTTTATTGACTAAAGGGCAGGCTAGAGTTGAGTTTGGATTGTGTGTGTGTCTACCTGATCGATGAAGGCTAGATGTCTCTGGATGGTGGCTTCATACTGGTCCTTCTGAAGCTGGAAGTTTCTGTTCAGCTCCTTCTCAGTCTCCTTCACATGTCTGACTGTCAGCTCCCTCTGCTGGGCCTGGTGGAGAGGAGAGGACAGAAACATAGGTCCTCAACATCATCATCTGCACCAGATGAGAACACAGCGCCCTCCATCTGAAAATGTACACATTTGAGCAGTGACTGGATGAGGATGTTTGTGCGTCTCCCCCACCAATGCCGTCTGCAGCATGTTGACGGTGCGTCTCTTCTCCTCCAACTCCAGCTTCAGTCTCATGATGGAGCCGGTAACTTCAGCGGCGGTGACCGATGCCTGCTCCACGCCGGCCAGCTCATCCTCAAACAACACCACCTGAGATCACAGAGAGGAATCAGTCAACAGTCAGTCAAAAAATATATATCTGTCATATTGCTCTTTGCGTCTTGGCTGCATTGTAGCAGAACTGCAACCATAGAAAAGTAAACAAACCCAATAAGATTGTCATTGAGTCTCTAACCAGCGCTATAGTGGCAATGTTTGAAGCCAGTGTAGGAATTTGATTCTATGACGGTTTAAAAAAGACCTTGGGGCAAATCGGTGGTCCTAAATAACAAGGGTTTATGGTACGGAGAGTCGATTGATTGCGTTTGCTGGCCTGCACAAGTAGCACCAAAGCCCTTTTTCTGAGCCGGGAAAAACTCTGGATATATGCCTTTAGGTTTTGCTGCTGAGAAATACTGTTGGTCACACAGAGTAGTTCACTGGTTCATGGGGGTTGGCTAGCAGCACTCATTGGAAAGCTGTTTGCAACAAGACAATCAGAGCCCCATAGTGCTCCAGCCGTAGTTTCAAAACCAAACTGCAAGCTCACCTCTCTGTGTGATCCTGAGGTGACGGAGCGCGGCCTCTCCTGTTCGGACTTCTCCATCTCGTCCAGGAAGGTCATGATGCTCTGCAGCTTGGCCTCAGAAAGCAGGGCGCCCCCGTCCGGCAGTGCTGGGTTGTGGATCAGCTGGCCGTGGCGCTCCAGGTTGTCTGTAGTCAGAGAGTTGGAGTCTCCGTCCTTTGATGAGATGAGAGATGGGGGAGGCACATGTTAAAGTAGGTTTAACAATAGTAGGTTCCTTAATCTGGTAGTTTAATTCTGAATGAGGGCAAGAAGTTATTATATATGGACAGGAATGTAAGTAAAGCCTGACCTCATCTATCCAGGCGTATTTGTCTTTGCGGTCGCTCTTGGGCTCAGACAGTCTCTCTGGCTCCTCCTCCAACAGCTTTAGAGTGTCCAGTAGCTCATTGAGGGTGGTTTTAGACTGGGCCCTGCTGGACAAAGCACCCTGACGCTGGTCCTCAACACTCACCGACCTCTGGAGGATCTCCTAGAGGATGCAGATGACACACACACTCATAATGTGAATGGTACAATTAGGACAGACAGAAGTACCATAAAGAGTGTATACTGGCTGCTAAATTAGTAATAATTAGTTGGGGGTTTTTTTTAACTTTTTAACTTTTCCTATATTCAAGAGAAAAGGCTCCTGAGAGGGGCCACAATCTCATTCACTGGCTGACTAGCCTCTGAGGCTTATTAATAATAATTCTCATAACAACTCTCTTGGTTACCTGGGAGCACTGTGAACCTCTGCAATTGGACAAAGCTGGGGAAATGGCTCTAAAGGCAGAGACATCACCAAGCTCAGCCACAACATTCACATTGGAGTCTGTGGAAACACATAACCAATGAGCACACATATTACAGGGGTCAAACACATTTTCCATTTTTAAAATTCCAGATTTTTCCAGACCTTAACTTAATTTGTGTTCATATGGTGTATGCAATATGGTGGCAGGGCAGTAAGAATAAACTTGGCCATGTCAGAGAGACATACAGACCTGTGTTCTTAGCTTTGACATCAGGTGGGTGACATAGGGCTGTTCTTGCTCGGGGAGGCAGGGCTGTTGTTAGTGGGGGAAATCTTCAGGGGCTTCTTGCGCCCCACATTGCCGCTCTGCCTCAGGCTCTCCAGCTGCTCCTCAGCTACCTGCTGCACCTCTGCAGCGCGCTGAGCTCTCTTCTGCTGCAGCTCCTACACCACACCACCAGAGAGAGACAATGGGGCAATCAAGGTAGTGAAGAAACATCGTCTGTGTTATTTATCCCAGCAATGTTTAGGAAACATCTGGATTGTAAGGATGAAGAGGCTTTGAAGTTGCATCGGACATTTCCTAGCAACCAGATCTGGCACGATCTTAAAAGGTCAATTGGAGAATTAGCCCTTTGCTAATAATGGTTGAAGTGCTAATCTACAAGATTATG
Source organism: Hoplostethus atlanticus (assembly GCA_034670405.1). Classification (NCBI taxonomy): domain Eukaryota; kingdom Metazoa; phylum Chordata; class Actinopteri; order Trachichthyiformes; family Trachichthyidae; genus Hoplostethus; species Hoplostethus atlanticus. The sequence goes on along the minus strand of JAXDDX010000044.1, from coordinate 2,587,169 downwards.
GCCTATTTTGGCAAAGATGTTGCCATGCTGTTGTTACTGCTTCTCGTGACGTAAAACACATCACTTTCTGCGCACCATTTTCCCAGTGTTCTACTAAGGTAAGCATCGTAGGGGTACAAGTACACTAATCTATAGCCTGACAACTGATAACTACCCAGCAAGCTAACTGATATTAATGCCAACATGCAACTACTAGCAAAGTAACGTAAATTAGATGTGTTACCTGGATGGCGGCGAGACGGGCCAGGCGAGCTTTCTCTTCACGGATCCGTTTCCTGTCCTCCTCCTTCTTCTTCTGTTGCTCTGGGCACCTGTCCTCCTCTGCTCTCTGTTCCCGCTCCTACAAGGGAAAGAGCCAGAGAGGGGTAATACCAAAATAGCAAGAGAACGGGAGAGATACATAGAAAATGAAGAAATAAGAGAGGCAGTCTGTGGAATAAGGAGAGTAAAGAGGGAGGTGAGGAGGCTGGAAAGAGTCGGGTACCTTTTTCTTGGTGGCAAGGATGTGTTTGAGCGCTGCCTGACCAGCATGTTGTCTCCTGGCATGTCCTCTGTACCAACGCTGGATGGTGACTGCTGCCTGGTTCACCTGCTGAATAAACCTTAAAATACACACCGACAATGGCACTTATGAGTAATAGAACAGTGGAGTACGCAGAATACAACAGTAACCACAATAGTAATAGTTGGCATATATAGTAAAAAAAAATAAAAAGAAGACTGTGGAAATAACCCTGTGAAATGTTTGACTGGGTCTGAGTCCTGTCCTTAATAATATTAGCCTCTGACCTCTCGGCCTCCTCCTCAGTGACCTCTCTCCTGCGGGCCAGGATGGGGCTGCTACGCTGGGCTGATGCTGATGCTGGGCTCTTGTTGTTGGAGGTGGAGGACGTTGAAGAGAAGTTCTTCTGCGACTTGGTGAGGGAGCCATTCTCCAGCGACACCTCATCGTTCACCGTGGCCTTCAGGATGTTGCTGAAAGAAAAACATACACATATCAAGATGCAATTTGGGATTATTATGAGACAGACAAGGTCCATAGAACATTGGGTTTTTGAAGGCCAATACTTATATTTCTGGATTGAAGCTGCTGATATTCAATTTCATGCATTTTTAAAAAAAATTGGAAGTCAGTGTTAGACAACCAGTGTAGTTGATTAATTGTACAAATATGTAATGAAACAAATTGCATCATATCCATCTAGTCAGAGGTGCCAACCATGATCGGTCGATTTTCAGTAAAAGGCGAATATCGGTCTGATATATTAGTTTAAGTTCACAATTACACTTATTTCTGGACTTACTTAAAGGAGGGCTTCTGGTTGGAGCTCTTAGGTGTGAGTGGCTTTTCAGAGTAGTTGTTGTGCAGGATGGTGGTGACAGAATTCCCCATAGCTCCTTTGTTGCTTCTATTATAAAAAAACAAAAAACAAAAAGGCAAAATGTCACTCAACAGAGAGTTCTGACGACTTAAAAAGCTCATGTGTCGGCATTGAGATGAAGTATTGAGAACACCACATCTACCTTCTTCACTCTACCACCCTCCAAGGGACTACAGTTATTGATATCTGCCTTGACACAAATTCTTACCATATTCCAAACTGAGCCTGCAGGGATTTTGTATGACAATTTTCAGGGGTAAAAGGTTACAGCGAGTGGGCGGAATGCCTGATCCGTATCAGCTGCCATCAACAGGTATGAAACATGAGAAGCAGATAGAAATCCAGAATGCAGCAGTGCGAGTGAGTCACCAGGCTAGGGAGTGGCCTGTCCCTGCTGTGTTGAGCCTATTCCCCAGCTGTGTGTGTGTGTGTGTGTGTATCAGAGACGCTGCCCACCTGTTGTTGGCAGTGAAGTTGGCAGCCAGGCTGATGCCAGGCTCTCTCTTCTTCAGGCTGGTGGGAGGGTCCATGCTACCAGTGCTACGGGAGCTAGAAGGCAGGGGGAAAGCTCTGGGCTGGTCATCCTACAATAAAGAGGAAATACACTTGTTATGCTTACACAATCTGATAATACACTTTTACAATCGATTTCCTATTTAAAAGTATAGTATGAGTTATTTTCCAATGTTTGGAAGGGATAAAAGCTTTTTGGTATTAAGTTATACTAAAATTATCTTTAATTCTGATATCGGATACACACATTTGCTATACATCGACAATGCCAAATGTACAAATGTCAAACCGTGGTTGACAGTAATGTAAGTACCAGGATGTTCCATGTGGTTCTGTCTGGTGAGGCCTTGCTGAGGCTGGCTAGCTTCCTGCGTCCATCTGAGCTGCTGTCAAACAAGGCCAGGAAGTCATCACTCTGGTCATCACTGGGAAACACACACACGAGCCAGCCACAGGTAAAGGCCCATTGTTTTATATTACACAATGTTGCACAATGCTTTTTAGGCATCAAAACCAATAATAAAAACATCATCCTAGGTTTCTATTTTCAAACGTGTGTGCATGACAATGGGTTAAGAGTGAAATGGTAGTTAAAAAGGCTGAGGGTGGTAGTGGTCTAAGCCAAACAACTTATTTCAAATCTGAGTGGGGAATAGAAGGAGCACATGGCTTGTGGGGTCGGTTTCACCCAACAAGGGCTTAGTGGCATACAACACTCAATTAACCAACTCCGACACAAAGCAGGGACCTTTAAGGATGGCCTTCAGTGGCAGCTCTTGTGATTACATGTTGTCATGACAGCTGCAGAGACGGGACTCATTCCCCTTCTTTTCTCCCCCAAGTGCTGGTATTCAGTGTGTAACAGTGTGTGTGTGTGTGTGTAACAGACCCTCTGCCAAGGGGAATGCCATTATGGATTCCATGCAAATGCACACATGCATATGTTGATCCCAATGGCCTGTCAGTCATTCTTCAAATAGCCTTACACACCCCAAACACAAACCAGCAACTCCACCATCAGTCGCAGATATAGGGTGACCTCCTGTCTGGCCTGGCCTCCACTGGCATCTGTGCTGGAGCCTGCCTGTGCTGTGCAGGGTGTTGCTGTCTGGGTGAGTGTATACATGTGTATGTGTTTAAGTGAGGGGGGGGGGCAAAGCCAGCTGGCCCAATGAAAAGCAATCTGACAACACCAATTCAAGCAGCACATTCCTCTACGTTTCCTTTTACAAGACAGCGACGCTTGGAGGGGAGGAAGCAGTGTAGGGGGAGAGGCTGGTGATCGACCCAATGACAGCCCTAAAGACTCAAAGAGTTGGAGAGTATAGAGGGGGTATTTAGAATGTCTTTAAATTTAAAGCCTCTCTGCTCTGTATCCTGGGAGGCAGTGAGGGGAGGGTGTATGGCGGCAGCTGCCGGACAATAGAATGAGCGTGCACACACACTTCTCCTTTCACTGGCTGCTGGCGGAGGGGGTAACCCGACCCCAAGGTCCCGGCGCTCCCCCTCTAACCTGGGACAAAACAAGGGCTGCCGCTGCCCCCCCCCCCCCACACACACACACACACACACCCTCCCACAGCCCCAAGCTTCCCTCCACTCTTTATGATGCAGTAGCTGGCGCGCCACAATACCCATTGTCCCAACTGACGAAGCTTCTGGGCTGCCAGCTGTTGCTCACTGAAGAGAAGCATGCTGCTTTTTAGGAGGCAAGACTCCACTGATGCTGGCTGAGCTGAGGTAATTGTTCCTGCAGTGATGCACTTCGGTAACATGAAGACTGGGTCAAAAGACTGTGATTCACATGATCTAAAATGCACACATTCTGCACTGACATTTCCAAACATGAAACTATTCACCGGTTCTTCATATTTCAAAACCAGGTAGCTTTAATTACTGTGAAGGTCATTTGAGGAACAACCAAGCTTTGCAGACTGCATGTAGCAGCACATACTGTATGCAGTTTAGTGTATGTCAATGATTAGAATGAAGAAAACAAATTCAGTGCACATCAAAACTGAGAGGGGAGCCCATTTCCAAAATCCAAAAGATATGAGCTATACTTAAACAAAATACTGAAATACTGCTGGTCTAGTCATTAATGTGTTACAGCATAAACAGTTCTGTTGTTATTACATCCCTGCAGGTGTGCAAGTGTGTGTCTACCTTAAACTGATGTTGGCCTGTTGGTTAACCTGAGTGGTGCTGTTGGACCTCCGAAGGTTCTTGATGGAGCGGGAGCTGCCAAAGCTAACATCACTCTGTGGAGTTAACAGACTCATGAATGAATGAAGGTTTTTCACTGCAAATATTACACACTGAAATATTATCATGAACAATTCTGATCGGGTTAATTGTTATACAGGCAAACTAAGTAGTAGTTATTACGCACACATCCCGTTTTTAGGTGCTGGGTCCAAAAAAGTGGACAAAAAAAAGAGAAAACATTATGCAACACTATGCTTTACTGCATCTTTATTCAAAAATATATCAAATAGAAGCCACAATAGACTTTCGTCAGGTATAGGGAAACTAGACAACAATCCCGATGCGCTCAGTCCTGTCTTGGATAATCCTCTCTCTTGATTTGATTTTCTGATCACTCATTCACAATCATCAGTTACGCTCTCATGGTCATACCTGTATTATCATACATATTGCAGTGCACCTGTGCTACAGTTGTTTACTCACCAGTGTGTTGCGTTTTCCCTTACTGTCGCTAGCCACAGACACCGACACAGAGCGGGAGAAGTATTTCCCAGGTGATGCGCTGCTGGGCCTCTTGGACACAGAGAGCTGGGAGCCGGTCAAGCTGAGGTCCAGGGCAGCTCCTGAGGCACCTGTCGGGATGGATGAGGGGCTACGTGTTGTATGCATCCTTTTTAGGCCTACAAAGAGAAAGAAGATGTTGGTTACTAGGGCCATAGGGCACAATCACTTCCCCTTGGCTTGTTTGTTTCCCAGGGTAACCAACAACAAAGCCACTCACAACCTTTACTACAGCTGATATGGCTTGACAACTGGGGGAGGAACATGCTAGGATAAAGAAGTGGTAAAGATAAGTACCAGTGGACAAAATGAGAACAGGCTAACGTTAGAGTAGTTAGATTATATAATGTAATGTATAATGTGCTGAGGGTATAGAAATTGTACCCTGACGTTACTCCCGGGCGAACTACCTGTTCTAAAACAGTTCTCTACACATTAAGCTAGCTAGCATTAACTCTCTGAAGGATCAAGTTTTACTAGTGTTCGTTACAGTGTCGCAGGTGTACGTTAGTGTTATCATCTTCCTAGACAGGAAAAACAAGCCAGGTTGAGCACGAGACCGATAGGCGTGAAAACAGCAAAAAACACCATGACACTGTTAGCTGGTAAGTTCGTTAACTAACAGTTACTGTTATACTGTTAACACAATAGTACAACTAACGTTATACCTAGTTAACGTTACCTCTCGTAGTTGGTTGCTGCAGATTATTCCCAAGGCAAGCAACTGATCAAATCAGGACGCAGCTATCAGAATAAGATAACGTTACACTGATTTGTCAATTCAACGCATCGCTTAAGTAAGGCGAAATAGTATTCCATCCCCAACGTAGCGTTAAAACCATTCTGGAAAATAAAGGATGCTGAGTTTTGTTTTCAGAATAAGCCTCCTCATACCAAATCAAAAATGTCTCTCCTCTTTACCTCCATCATCACCAGAAAAGCAAAAATGTTGGCTACTGAGCAAGTACTTACAATCAAAAGATGTATGGCACCATTGTGTATTTAGCCAAACGCATCACTCGTAAGCTACCGCAAATATCTTTTAACTGCAGACAGTCCTCCTCTGCTCAGTGAAAGTATTCAGTTCACTCCGTCGACGAAGATGTCAGGAATGAAAATAACGCGCAACATCTTCTCTGTGGCAACGACCGAAGGACTCCGCCCCTCGATAACAGGGATTGGCGGAGATTGAAAAAGTCGAGCATCTGATTGGCAGAGGAGAGCTGTCTATCTACCTGTGCAAGGGGGCGTGTCTTAAACAAAACGTTTGGTTGACTTTGCAAAGGCAGTCGTGATGACAAAATGAAAAGGGTTTTTTAAAGTTATCAGTGTTGGGAAATGAATCCAGTTTCAGAAATTCATTCATATATATATTTTTAATAGATCCATGACAACACAATGATAGACTGAACATAATGCAATACAATAACATGGCTCAATTTTTATTTCACTTCACTCTCTTTTCTTTCTCTCTCTCTCATTATATAGTCAGGTTTAAACCCCAATAGAAAACACAACTGAAAACATAAACATTTCTGATATTCACAAAATGGAAAAATGTTCTGCCTCATGCTATCATATGGAATGAATGAATTATAGACAGACAATATTATGGTGGTTGAATGACAGCATCATACAGATATCGACACAGACAATATTACGGTGGTTGAATGACAGCATTATATAGACTCTTTTATAGGAAATAGTAATAAAAAATCATATGGCTTGTAATAAAAACTAAAATAATAATTTTTCCTTCTGTAGAAATATCTTTAAAATGTATCTTGGCTACATTTATCTTGTCTTTAATCTATCTTTTTCGATATCGACACAGACAATATTATGGTGGTTGAATGACAGCATTATATAGACTCTTTTATAGGAAATAGTAATAAAAAATCATATGGCTTGTAATAAAAACTAAAATAATAATTTTTATTACTGTAGAAATATCTTTAAAATGTATCTTGGCTACATTTATCTTGTCTTTAATCTATCTTTTTCTAAACTGTACAGCTGTCCTCCACACATCAGCTCCTTTGTCTAGCGTGATGTCCTCTGGTACAGAATCAAGCCCCGGCAGGGGTGGAAGGTTCTTCTGCTCCAAATGGCTCTCTAGAGTGGACCTGATGCTAGAAACAGCAGGGACGGAGGGAGGGAAAGAAGGAGCAACAGTTAGCACTGCTCACTGCATTGTTCTCTCCACACACATTCCTATTCACTTCCCTGCCCAGCTGCTGCCTCAATAGAGATGACCTGTGCCTGTAGAGGGTATATAACTTAAGCCCCTTTCCCCTGACAGATGGCCGACTGGAGGGGTCATGCTCTGGCCCTAAGAGTCAAAAGGCCCCAAATCCCAGGGGAGAGCCCAGGGTGAGACCCCCACACTTCACTGTGACTGAAAGTGTGGATTCCTTTAAACCAGGGTGGTAATCTTTGGGATGACAATAGGCACACTTCTTTTTTCATTTTTGAGACTGAACATTTCTTATCTTAAAAAACTTTAGTCAAACAGGGGAATAAACATCCCTACAAACTAAATAATGCAAATGTTTTGTTTTACCATTTGTTTGGTGCATTGCCCCCCACAGATCCTAAACTCACAAATGGTCAAAAAACATTTGTTAGCTGTGTAGTTCGTATAGAGGGGAGAATACAAATGGCTTATTGATGATATTAGAGGTTGCTTACTCCCAGTGTGGTGGATAGACCTGGTCTGGCATGGAGTTGCTCGTCTTCAGCAGGAGAATTTCATGCAGCTCCAGGGAGAATGCGTCAACATCTGTGACAGCAAGGAACATCTTCAGCCGCTTCTTCTCCTCCTCAGACATCTTCTGCTGGAAGTCTGAATGTAGTCTCTGAAATGGGTCCTGGAGCAAGATGATAATGGACTTAGTGTCATTAAAGTTATTAAAATACTATACTACACTCATTAAAAAATAATGCACTTCATGGCAGAAACTGCAGAAGGAAGTCAAACAATTCACTTTATTGTTTGGGCAAAACACTGAGCGCCTGCCGTGTCAGACGGCACACGTTCTACGGATTTACAGCCCAGCAAGCTCTGTGGTCTTTGTGGTCAATCATTGGCAGCTAGCAGGGGTCACATGAGTGAAAATAATTACTCAAAAACAAAATATGTGGTCACTGAGGGGAGTTTCATGCATGGCTTTTGTGTTTGGAGGTCTTTAAAAGAGCTTGGCTTATGAACAGATCCATTATTGTGATCAGTCAATAGGGACAATGCTATATCACACTCTTGCCTATTTCTCTTGTGACTGCCATATCCATCAAACTGCTGGCATATTATGATTTTATTCTGACTAACTTGATTTCGGTCCAGCATGAGTTCAGATTTCCAACAGGTCAGGAGCTGCCAGGTGAATATGCTGTGTTCCAGTCTACTGTCTCCGAGAGCCTGAAATTAAAATGATGATACCAGGTTACACCAGAGCACGGTAGAAGAAAAGAGTTGTATTCTACTTATTTCCAAGGTGCACATTAGTTAAGTGGTATAGTCTGTTGGGAATACTACCATTATATGGACAGACCAACAAGAGAAGGGTGGTTTAATACAAAATGAGATCCATACAATCACATATTCTTTGAATAACTATGTTGGAAGGGAAATAGATGCAGGTCAGGAGATTTCTACCTTGGCTACACTGCTGGAGATCTGGCGGCCCATCTGCAGTGCATCAGTAAGGTAGGACAAAAGTTGACCTTGGGGATTCCCACCCGTCTTCCCCAGGAAGCGCAGGCCAATCTCCACCACAAACACAGCATCACAAACATCGGTGTATGAACGCAGCACCGTCCGCATGGCACCACTCACCGAACCCTTCAATGGCTCCTATACCACAGATAGAACAACTGTCAGCAGGCCACTGAGTGGCGCCTGGCAGGGGGGAGACCTCTCCCGGTGAATGGAAACAGAGAGGAGTTTGGGTGAAGGAATTTGACCTCTTACAAAGTGGCCTCTCAAAATCCCATACGGAAAACTACTGTTAACATTCTTGGGCATTTAGTCAGTGCTGTCTCTTGGTGAACACTGTGCCACTAGAAAGCTACTAAAGTTCAGACGTAACTGAAATGGACTTACCTGACGAATCTTCTCTCTGACCTCTGTTAGAACCACAGAGAAATCCTGTAGGTGTCTGTTCAAGTACTTTGAAGTGTCCTGATTTTGATTAAAGAGGACAATGGTGCTGGTTAGTAGAATTGTTGGCATTACCTAGTATTTGTCATTTTATGATTGTCTTCCATTCTCACCACTTGGATGAGTGGTTTTCCAGCTATGAAGCAGCGGGCCAGTTGGGTTTGGATCCCCGGCAGATTGTAACTGCTGTCTGTCTCCTTGCCTTTCCTCAAGGTGTAGTGGCAGTGGGCTAACACCAGGGGTAGCAACTCCCTTTCTGGGTGGCACAGGGTTAGCTGGGTTTCTGATATCCCCTCCAATGGAACACTATAGTCACTGGAGAAATATCACAGGAAAATATCCATGATCAGCTGTAAAATGCTGTAAAAGTCTTAATCAAAGCTGTGAATCAAACTCCAAATCAAAAAGGCCTCTGGAGTTGACACCAGATAAGGCGGACTGACCTGTCTTCTTGGTGGCTGAGTTTCCTGGCCTCTCTCACCAAGCTGTTGTGAGTCTCTGATAGGAAGTCTACCAGAGTTCGAAGACATGACCCAGGTCCATGTCGGCACGGTGTCAGGAACTCCCCAGAGCTCTCCGTTGTCACCTCTTTCTCACACAACTCCACGTCCACACCCAAGTCTGCTGCTTTATATAAAGGCATGGGAGCAAGCAAATTAAGGCAAGCAGTGAAGGCAGCTGACACCAGATAACTCAAGCAACTAACTACACACTAACTAGTACTACTAACTACTACTTACAATTATTGGCCACCTCCAGTCTAAGGCAATTCCACATCTCGATGAATCTCTTCACCCTCTCAAGCAGTGTTTTCTTCTGGCATCCTGTCAAGAATAAACAGAAAGGTTAGTTTGTGTGAGTGATGGCGGTGTTATACACTCAATTAAAAACGTGATCCGATGTTAATGTACCTGCTGGTATCTGCTGTAACATCTGTGCAATACTCTGGGGTGTAGTCTGGGATGCCAGGGGGAATACCCTCAAAAGGTCGGATTGTAATGCAGCCAGCTCAGGTAGGTGATGTAACTGCCTCACACATTGTATCTAGGATAAATACACACGTGCATAGGAGGTAAGACTGAGGACACACTAGAAGACTTTTAAAATCCTACCCAAATCTGAAAACAAACATGAGATGATTAGGCAAGGACGGGGTATCACACTTTACGATGATCCAATGTAAATGAATTGATCTCCATATTAATGCATATGCACTGAAAAAAATGAAGAAACAAAACACAAAAAGAGAATTTGGGTGAAGCCATGGCTGGAGAGACGTGGTCAACGTGGGCTGTACACTTTGCAGGGAGAGCTGGAGGCAAGTAGGCTTTATTAGAAAAAAATACAATGTTAGTTTGGCTAGTAACTTACATTCATTGTAGGACAGGAGTTCCCAAAGTTTTTAATTTCAAGGATCTTAAATAGGTATGCATTATTATTAATATATCTCTTTAATATAACATTTCAGCCTCACTTCACTGTAAACTGGGCTCTCATTGGCCCGGTGGTCTCCACTCTTGGAATGAAATTGTGACCCTCACAGCATCCAGATGTCACAAATATTAAATCTTCAACATGATCTGGGTGGCTCAGATCAGGCTGCGAGTCGATTGGTGTGGTTAGGATTGAATTTGTAAACCCCCCCTCACATTACCACATAATCTGTTCATCTGATTGATTCAGGTTGTTGACATGGTCAAATCTGGTGTAAATTGGCCCGCTAATCCTCTAGCGCGTCCCCGGCCTTACTCATAAACAGGATTGCTGATGCCATAGACATAAATGAAGACACTGCTGACACATTCACCAGTAAACAAGATGTACATACCTTCTTGAGAAATAGGGTAAGCAGGGGTAAGGAGTTGCGTCCTTGCGTCTGTCCCACCAGCTGAGAGAAGCGCTCCACTGTCATTGACTCAGGTAGAGTCCAGAAGGAGGAGTGGGCGGTGGGGCAATCAGGGGGGAAGGACAACATGGGCCGAGGATCCCCATAGAGGAGCTTCATCAGGGGGCTTCCAGCAAGCCTATCATCACCACTGATTCTCTCCTGGGCTTCAGCTAGCTTTCTCTCCAGATGCTGACAACAAGTACGTTTTTTAAAGGTATGACTTTTACTTTCCCATAGCACAAAATGTCCACAGTATATCTGTGGGGCTCAAACTGTATTCAGATTGTATTCCTTACCATTAGTACTGGGTTAATGGCAGAATTACAGACTAGCTTCTCCCACTGTTCGCGTCCATTTCTGGAGGATAGGTCAGGTCTTGCGTGGCGGGAACCTTTGTTAACGTTCAAGGGAGTTACGTCACATACTATGCAAAGGAAACAGTAGGCTGAAAATCTTTTGAAAGGTAATATCATCACCTGCAGTAAACTCTATGCAGGTGTTGAGAATCAGATGAACTGTAACAGCAGTGTCGTCCATGTTCTGATCCAGGGTCTTCCCCAACAAATTGATGTCCTTTTCAAGGTGATTCCACAGGAAGTCTGAAACATCAGGCGTGCTGGGGTGGATCATGTGACTAACTCCCTACAACACAAAAAAAACCCACAAGGTGTATTATTATGCAATGTTATGTTTTCAGTACCATTGATGTTAAAACCCTTGGTGCAGATTTTGGCAAGGTCTCACCTGGTAATTGCTTATAGCGCCTTGTAGCATGACAAGGTGCGTAAGCAGCCGAAGGATGCAGGACTGGGCAGGCGTCATCTGTCTATCAGGGGGCTTCAGACCTCCGAGAAGCCTGTCCTAATATGTGCCCAGTCCGAGTTTGATCTCTGTCACTGCACACATAAGGAGAGACACAGATGAAATGTATGGAGAACACACAAATATTAGACTCAAACAATAATGTCATGGCGCTGGTTTACTGATTAGTTTAATACCTCTGCTGTGCAATTTTAAATCCAGCGACTGGGGAATAATGTTGCCCACCAACTGGTACTCCACAGTCTGGGCATTTTGATATGGCCACTGGTTTACCACACTGTGGGACAGCACAGAAGCATATGTATGACTTTATGTTGTTTAAGTGTTTGTTGCTTTTTTCAGGATGTTTAATGTTAAGACATACTTAAAACAACTCATACCTCTCCAACAAAGCACGCATGGCCATTGGTACAGTCTGCAAATGATGGAAAATACATTACATCCAAAAGAACTGTTCATTGTTCATTCAAGTAACAGAGATATCACTTTAACCACATAAGATTGCAGTCCAAACTGTTATAATGTTCTCTTCTCTAAGTAAAATACTCACAATACATCTTTAGTTTTTTATCTTTCAACCACTGTCTGGCTTCACTTGTGTGATCATCTGGCATGGTCGGCAAGAAGAAGTGCTTGGAGGCAAGATGAAATTGGTTTAATGTACTACTTCCATAGCACGAGTATGAGATAGCATGAAGCAGTTAGCACAAGAAAAGAAATGTCTTACTGTAACATTCTGGGGTTGGAAGGCGATCTGGTAGAGAGGAAGCAGCAGAGCATTTCCACTGAGGAGCACAGAGTCCACATGGACCAGCAGCTCTAAGAGGGTGCAACTCTGAGCTGAAAGACGCTGGCTGATGCTGGAGAGGGGAGCCTTGTCCACCTATTTGATTAGATACAAGTGCAGTGCTGAACTCCCTGAAGTTCCCCTGACATGATGTTTTGCAGGAGGTCTTTCAGTGTTGTAGTCTCCTTTACAGTCACACGTTAAAGGAGAAAGTTAAAGTTACGACCATTTCAAGAGTCAATGTCTGATGTCAGTATCTGAGCAATACGACACAATATGGGAATTAAATGTCAAACATGGCAACCTGTGGAGAGGGCCGCATCTTGGGGTCAGTTGATTTCCAACGGCTGGTGAGTTGTCTGAACAAGGCCAGGGTGAGGAGAACATGGGTAGAAGCCTTAGAACCTCTCAGCTTCTAGAGAGGAGATATAAACAATAGAGACATGAAGTGTACAGGGAATCATGAAGGTGACCAAGAAATATGAGTGTGGATGCATGATGTGAAGAACTATGCTATTGCAAAGTATTTTGAAAAAGTACTGATGGTGGTTTCATATTCAATTTATTAGTTTACATTTCTTGTATGGCATCCCAATTCCACTCACTGTGTTCATCTACTATTTATTTCCTTTTATGCTATTTTATTTAAACTGTGTATTTATTATTTGAGATATAAGTGTTTGAATGGAAGTATTTGTACAATTATTACTTTGTTTTGACAATAAAATCACTAATAGACTTTTTTTGATTATTGAACTGATTATTGAGTTAATTCATTCATTCTCAAATATTGAGAACAGCAAGGTTTTATCATAAACACATTGCTTTTAATGTATTTTTTAAAATATGCTAAATTAACTAAACCATCTCATCAGACATGCTATACTACTCTACTTATTGTTCTAGAAATGAGTAGGGTCTCTCTGACCTGTATTTCTGTCACAAGAGTGTCTGTTCTGTTTTCCAGCAGAACCTGGGCCACGGCATCCCTCAGGGTCTGGTAAGAGGGCCCACAGCACAGGAACTGGTCCACTTCAGGGGGAATCATCCTCTTAAGACACATAATATTCTGGTGAGTTTACTTAAATTGAAAATACAGTTCAAAGCTCTTCCTTCTTCGTTATATGTTTCTGCTTAGTCATGAATGCTTGTGTGGATACATGTTATCCACACAAATTAATCCAGTCCATGATTGAATTATGTAATGTAATACACACTTTAGTATCAGTGGATATGCAGTTGTGATGCTTATTTGATAAATAATTTGACCTTGCACTCAGTAAAATCTGGGCTTACATTTATTTACTAGGGTTAACATTCATCTCAGGCAACATAATAGATACATTCAAGATAGATTTACCTGAAGTCGAAGGACCTCCGGAGGGAAGATCCATCTCCATGTAGGACAATTCATCAGGGCCAGTATGCCGTCCATGCCAGCCTGTCTGTGGAGGACTCTGAGCAGGTACACCCTGAACCAGTCATTATCACAGTACTCGCACACCGCCTTAACCTGCTGCAGATACTGATCAGCCTTCACTTCTCCATGTCTGTCAGTGTTTGCTGAAGAAACGCAAAGTACATTTACTTGACAGTGCAATAAATAAATGTGTACACTTGAGCTATGTGATGACGGTTGATGATGGTGATTAAAGTCAAGCAAAGTTAAATAATACCTTGGACCATGGTTTTCTGCAGTAGACGGGCAGCAGAGGCCAGACACAGCCGTAGCCTGGCTATGTTCAGCAGGAACTCTGCTGGGTCTTCTTGCTTGTCTGGGGTCTGTTTCCTAGCTAGTCTGCTCATGAAGCTGCCCTCCGCTTGCAACCTCTGCTGCTCCCTACCATGCTCCACTTCTCTCACTTCTGAGCACAACAGAGAGTCCTGACAAAACCAATGTGATCAATAGCAAGTGATGACATTTATAGTCATTGGTGTAATAATAATCGGTGACATTTTCAAATACATTTTTGCTACTTTTTTTTTTTTATCACCGAATGGTAAAACACACTCACGATTCAACTCATGCCAAGTTTCATATTTCCACTTTAAAGATGATAATGTTACATGAGAAGTCAGTGATGGGGCAAGTGAAGTTGGTGTCTGTTACCTGGAAACAGTTGATGAAGAGCACGTAGAGTTCAGTGCGGTCCTCTCCATCTAGAATCTTCTCCTCTAGATTACTTAAGTACTTTTGGATGTGAGTCTTCACCTGGTCAAAACTGACAGATACACTGCTGTTAGAGTATATACAATAGATGTGTGTATTGTTTTATGTCATTTGATTCATGCCCATACCTATACTGCAGCAGGAGTTTAGGCAGTACAGAGCGCACTACAGGACTGTTGTCCACACAGTCCAGGAAGGGAGTAAGCTCTCTGGTCTTGTATACATTTCCTGCACCAAGAGAATCAATAGGTGAAGACCTCATCATCACATTATCACGTAACATAAAGTTATTATCATGCACTAAGCTTTACGTCTCCCACTGACCATTGGCAGAGATGAGCAAGGAGAAGAGCAGCTCCACCACTCCCTCTCCTGGCCTCTCTCCCTCAGACAGACAGAACCTGGACACCACCTCCAGGAAGAAGGAGTTACAGCAGCCCCTGATATCTATTTGCTGCAGAAGCGCTGCCCTGAGGAAAGAGAAGTGTTACTGAGGGGCAATACTGTGGTTAAAACATTTATTAGGGAATAGAATGGGATAGTTGGATGCACTTTGTTTAACAGAATGTTAAACAAAGTGCATCAAACTTCTCACAACTTCTCACAAATTAGATTCTCATAAATTAGATAGTTGATTATGGAAACTGTAAGAGATGAGAAATCGTAATAAACTTTTTAAACTTACTTGATGGTGTGAGAGACAGTTGGCTGGAAGTTGGGTGGCAAGTCTGCCCTACATTTAGGGCAGGAAAGTCTGTCTGCCTGAATGCATTGCTGGAGGCATTGCGAACAAAAGACATGCTCGCAGGAGAGGACACACGGCTCTTTGAGCTCAAACAGGCAAACTGGACAATTAGTGCCATACCTTTGGGAAAAAAGAATCATGGGAGAAGAGTTGTATTGCTGTAAAATAAATACATGCCCAAATAAAGAGATTATGTCCCTAGTGATGGCTGTAACGGGCATGGCACGAACAAAGCAACTGCTCACACCTCCACTGGACGAGCCACGTCTCCAGGCATGTGCCCTTCAAACTGTTTAATATCAGGGCAATGTATGGTGCTGTGCCTATGGCCCAGCCCAAAACTACAACAAGCTACTTCATCTTTTGAGTTAAAATCTTTTTTTTCTCATTTTTTTCTTAAAACAAGAGAAATAAATCTGCCAACGGATATTTTCACTTGTTTCTAATGCAAATCAAGTTGTTTCAAGACACTTTCTAAACAATTCCTGAAACAGTGAAACTGAGTAGAATTATTTCATCCTACTGACAGAATTTTTCACTTGCTTTAAGAAAAATAAGACTTAATAAGACTACATGACTTGTTATAATGGATATTTTCTCAGTGTATTAGATTGAGTACAACTGTTCAAATCATTTTCACCAAACTCTGTATTATACGCAATAGCAACATTCAAAGGAAGTGTCTGACCTCAGTTCCCTGCTGATACACTCGGCATGATAAGAGTTGAGGATGCGGATCAGTTGCTGCAACGTATCCACACTCCTTATATCAGGTGAGTCCTGCATCAGCTGTTGACAGAAACAATTTAACTGAAAACACGTCTCCTCAGGCAACACTGCCCCTCCCCCAACACCCACCACTACCCAAACTTAACTTTTGCTGTTAAGTTTACAGCTTGTATTATTATCCCTTGCAGTGTTTTTTCTCTCTACCTGTGCTATAGTTGTTATAGCTGTTTGCTATACCTTACCTGCTCTTACTAAAAATCCGCTGTCCTTTCTTGGTCTTAGCAGTATTTTTTGTCTATTGCACTTCCACTGCCTCTAACCGTTTTACTTACATTTTTAAGAAGGTTGCAGTGTTTTAGAGCCAGCTCTTTCAATCTAGAGTCTCTCTGTTTCACCTCAAACAGGACATGCTGGATGAAAGCTGCTGTGACCAGCATCCCACGCCATTGTGACCTGAAAGGGCATGTAAGATTACGGATAAAACCACAAACACACAAACCCTGTCTCTTTCCCAGCCACAGTTTACAGAGAGTTCTCTACATCTTGTCACATTCATTTTCAGTCCCTACCTGATGGAGTCCAAATGTTGCAGACAGCCAGGGCTAGAGAGGGTACCGTACTTCTGACCAAAGGCTCTATCGAGACATGGCTGCAGGAACTCCACTCTGCGCACGAAGGACTCACACTCTTGTAGGGAAGTCACAGTCAGCAGCTTTGTCCTCTCAACACAGATACCAAGTGCTAAAATGTCCTCAACCTGTCACAAATAAGAGATTCCAATATGCATTACATGCTCAACCACCCAATTCTAACTAAAGACCTATCTATGCACTTATGTATATGGATTGGGTGGATTGGACGGCAATATTATTTTATTTACAAAATTTCACTTGATGCTGTTCAAAGTCAAAAAAGTGGTAATTCACACCATTTCTGTGGACTCTGTCTTCGACCCCTGCTGAAAGACATCAGTGGCGAGCTGAGGCTGCAGCAGCAGCATGTGGGAGAGAGTATCCAGTCTGAAGGCATAATGTTTGGCAACAGCCATGACCCAAGCAGGAGAGAGGTCAGGGATTGTGCTCAAGGACCGCTGAAGCTCAGACACACAGCCCAACATTGCCTTGGTGAACACCTGTATATGACAGATGGGGGTGAAAAAAGTCAAAGTCAAGGTTATTTATCTTGTCATACACTTTGCTTTACCTAAATGTGTAGTTCATAATATCTATACCTTAAGCTCATCCTTTGACTTGATCTTCAAAGAAAGCAGCAGAAAGTCTTGTAGGTAGTGGTGGCCGTACTCCAGTTGCTCCCTTTGTGAGAGTTTCTGTAAGTAGCTGCCCAGCCTGCTGTTATTGAAGGTGCTCACAAACTGAAGAATCCTCTCTGTGCCGTCATCCTTCTGAACTGAACGACGCAGAGGTAAAGGAGATAAATGAGCAACTGTAACAACTTCAAATCAACTTCAAATCACATGACCATATGCATGTAGTCATTCAAATGAACAAACCATCAGTCCAAACCTGGTACGAACCTGGTATGAATTCATATTCTTCCCACAGGCTCTGGAGGTGCATTTTGATGAGCCAGCTGAATGGGGCAGCGCAGGGTTGTTCTTCACCGTCCAACACAAAGAAATGTTGCACCAGTACCTCATGGTCTTGCACACTAGAAATTGGAGGCATAATGAAAAAAGGGAAATTATGTTTTCTGTAGATGTTCAGTTTGCTAAAGGTAGATCATTACAGAAAAGGTAATCCCTAGTACCTTGAGTTTTGAAGAGGTGCCAGGTCTAAAATCTGTGTGTCTGCCAGAATGTCCAACCACAGCTCTACCAGGCCCTGGCTGAGCCTGGCACCGAGGAGCAGGTCCAGATTGGCATACCTGTCCAGGACCTCCACCATACTAGCCAAGACCGGAGTAATGGTGGACTGAAGACAGCGCCACAGGGTGTGTCTGGCAGATAAAAGATAAGACAGAAAGATCTATGCTCTCAAATCACTGACCATTACAATTCTGAAGTGTAAATCTGAAATTGAGGATCAGTTCTAAGGAAAAATAACATTTTCTCCAAACTAAGCTAATCATGTCAAAAGTTCACTATCACATCAGAATATATTAGAGATTTTACCTTAGAGTGCCTCCCTCCTGTAGAGCCTGGCGTTTCCTGGTCTCCCTGCTCACCCACTCCCCAGGAGAGGGCATCCTCTCTTCCCTCTGAGCCAAAGACCCCGCCAGTCTACCTAGCAACACCTCCTGGAAGCAAGCTTTAACAGAGTTCATCATGTTACTTTTTCAATCTCAGAGGGTATATGGGAGATAGTAGTAGATGGTAGTGAGAGAGATTTGGGGATCCACCCCTCCTTTCCTCCTTACAGGAGGGAGTGGAGGGAGTGAGGGAAAGTGGAGACACACCCAGCACAAAATATGAATGTCATACATATTTGTCCTGTGCTGCCATCTTGTAAGTTACGTTAACTGTTATAGTCACATTTATGAGCTGACAATTCCCCAGCCATGTTTTCTTCAAGTTTTGTAAATTATGTCATATTCTTGGTGCTCACTGTGAGCTCAGGGCGACTCAGACCACAGTTAAATCAGTTAAAAGTGTCTTGAATTGCCAATGGGCAATTCACAGAAAGATTGTGATTTCTGGTCATTTTGTGCTATGGGTGAGTAAAAAACATACTTATTGTCCCAGTTTTTATACAAACTGTAGTTATAGAAATAAAATCAATATTAGATGAATATATATTCACCTCCTATGTGTTCTTGGCCCTCTCCCATAAGAGAGAGGAGTATGTGCATACGTTGCATGCTCCTCGATGTCAAGTCACTGGGGTCCCTCAGCAAACCCACAGCTTTTTGGATGCATGACCTCACCAAGGATAGGCTGTGGAGGTGGGCTGTCTCTGCCTGCACCCCAACACAATTAAAGGATTTAAGTTTGTCAAAACAATTAAATAAAGCATTGAAAAAAACCTGAGAAGAACCTTTGAGTTCAAATACAAAATTTTGTGTTATACTAACGATATACGATATCATGTTTACACACCCTTAGACTCACATTTGTATCCACTTCAGAGTTGTTTATTTCCTTGTCTGTTCCCATTTGTTCAACTGAAGATGAAGAAATGTTGTTTATAATACAGGAAAAACTAGCAGCTTTAAAAGCACTGAAAGTACATTCATTCACTGACATTTGTAATATACAACACTTGGAGTCACTGCTCAGAGGGTCTACAGTTTCTACCTGACAGTGTTGGGTGCAGTAGTTTGCTAACAAGGGTTCCACAGAAAACTGACAGGTTCAGGCTCATGTCCTCTGTATCCCTGAGGTCATCAATATGCACAGAGTGCCAGACTCCTTTGACAAAAAAACAAAACAAAACATGCATTTATAAGACAACAAGCCATAGATAGCAGTACATTAATCTTATCCCACTTAATACTCACCTCCTTGGAAACCAATGTATTGAGATCGACTTGGGATCCTGGAAAGCTTGGCAATGAAAACCACACAACAGGTTTGGTCATCCAATGACATCAGGTAATTCATGGTGCAGTATCTGGATGCAGATGGAATGGTTAACACCCTTAGAACACCCGCAATTACCCTTTTTGTGTATGCATGTAATCAAATTGATTTTTTTCTTTAGGAGCCTGAAGGCGAGCCCTACTTTGCTGATGCTATGAGCTCATCACTGCAGTGGGATTCGTCGAGGTCCATCTGAACTAACAGAATGTGAAGAGAGGGGCCAGTATCTTGAAGGAAGCCCCTGAAACATTTAATGTGAGAGAGTGAGACACAGATTGAAAGCTATATTATGTTGCTTGATTAAAAACAAAGGTAGTGTACCGTATTTTGCTGCAGAAGGAGACCTCGGTGTCAAACTGGTGGAGGGAGAGCAAGAGGATCCTGTCTGTATGCAGGCCCAGAGCCTGAGCTACTACCCTAACGTCTGATCTGGTTAGCAAGCTGGAGAATGTAGTGACCTTGGCAAAAACAGAAAGGAGACAGTGAGGTCAACAAATAGTGGACAAATGACCAAAATGCAATTTAAGCTGGGTTTATTACCTACCTCTAGAAACTTGCTGGACCCCTGCAGCTTATTCATCTGGTCCTTCAGGAAATCTCTGAGTGAGTGATGATGCTGTTGCTGGAAGTACATCCTGTGAAGTCTCTCCTTCTCCTGGTTTGCTAAGTCTGAATACCTAAGCCTCAGCACAGAGTCAGGGGTGGCACAATTCAACAAGAAACATTTGGCTGATTCAAAGACCTCTTCTTCTTCTTCTTCATTTTTACCAGCAGACACAACACTGCTTTCTGTCTCCATTTTGTCTTCATCCTCATCCAGGATATAATTCACTCCTGTGTCATCACCCCTGACCTCAGTGGACACATCATCAATCTTTCCCATTGCCTCAACTTTTTGCTCTTTTGCATCATCCTCTATATCCATTGCTTCAACCAACTGATCAGCCTCTTCATCGACTAGCTCCTTGTGTCTGTTGGAAGTTGACTCAAGTGTTTCATTTGGTTCAACTTCCTCCAGTGACTCATCTTTTTCTTCCTCTTGCTGTTGTGTTACTGTATTGTCCCCTATTTGTTGTGCTCTCCTTTCTAGTGCCTTTAACAGAGCACTAGCACAGGCATCACCATGAAAGCCAACAAATATGTCAGACAGCTTGAAATGCTCTGAGGCCTCACTGGAGAATTCCTTCACCCACTCCCTTGAGTTTGTCCAGAACCCTGCATTGCCATGGTGTCAGATCCGTACTCCTGTCTACCCTGTGTTTTTCAAGCCTATTGATGAGGGGCACAGGAAAGAGTTCATAGACCTTCTTCTGGTCCTCCACTACCACCAGTCTGAAGTTCATGTGGACACGACACTTGACTCTGTGGGAGCCAAGCCCCAGATCTACATATTGCTGCTTACTGAGGTACACATAGTACTGGTTCAAGGCATCATACAGACTTTCATAAAGATTCTGCATGTTGAGGAGGATGACAGTACGTCCGGTCTCCATGCATGTTTTCACCCGGTTCACATTCCGGCAGATTTGGGCATATTCCTGGTCCTTTGGAAATCCTGAGCCAAACACAATCTCAGGGGGTGGATGGTCTCCTTTGGCAAAGATTTGTTGCTGAAGGATATGGAGAGCTGCATTATTAGTGGTAAGCAAAAGGAGGTACCGGCTCTGTTGGTTGTTGTTGTGATCAAGATTCTTTTCAACCATTTGCAGGGTGCTTGGCCTGGGAATTTCTGTGAGGTTCTGGGAGACTGCTTGGAAGAATATGAGAGGGTCAAAACCCTCTGGCTGTCCACTGAAGTTACGCAAGATGGCCTCTACCAACTGTCTGTCATCTGGCTCTTGTTGCGAGGATTTGACTGTAGAAAAAAGCATTTTGACTAGGCTGTAATAGTCCCTGAGACCAAAGAACTGATTCTTTGCTGTCTCATTACAGATACTCAAGAAGGCCTTAGCCAAAGGTGGGAAGAGGTGTTTGATTTTCAGAAGAATTGGATTGGAGGATGAACAAATTCCTTTGGCAGTTTCCACCAGCTCTTTCTCACTGGGATCCCATCTGGACACAAATATTCCTCTGTTCATCTTTGCTGGATCAAGAGCCCAGTTGGAGATACCAACAAATCCAACCTTCATGTGTGGATCTGGCTTGTCGTTGTCAATACAACCATCCTCCAAGAGGGGATGAAGGGTCTTCAAGGGCATCTGAGGGGAATCTTCTGCCAGACCTATCTCATCAAGCACCACTACTGACACATACTCGTCCATGTTTTTATCCTTCTGAAAACGGGCACAGTTCCTGAATGTCCCTATGATGCCCTCAGGACTTGAGTGAGGACTACATTGGAAGGAGACCATATGAACTTGCTTGAGCTTCTTGAATAGTTCAGAGTGGGAGTTCTGGCCCTGCATGGCATCAGCAACCACTGTCTTAGCAAGTGACTTAGAGCTGCCTGGCTTGCCAACCAGAAAGAGTGGGATCCTGAGTTCGATGCAAATCACCATGAGGAACACATTTTCTTTAAGGGCTACATTTTTGGCTATGGTCTCCCTTGTCTGTATCTTCTGAAGGAAGAAATCTTGGCACGATAAAATCTCTTCCTGCAATGCCTCTGCAGAGCAGAGAGTTCCTGGAAAGTACCTACAGATTGCAGAGAGGTACTCTTGCTTTGACACCAGAGATGGGTAGTAGCAGACTCCCACTGCAAGAGCCAAGCACTTCAATGTCATCTGGGCATTGCTGAGATGACTGAAATTGGGGAACAGGTCACGTCTATGCTGGTAAAACCAAACTAGTACCTTCATAGACCTCTCCACATCTCTTAGACTAACAAAACTGCACTCATTTTTTCGACCCCGCATGTATTTCTGAGAGGCTGCCAGCACATTTGAAATGACTTGTTTGCAACCCACTGGCAAATCATGGTCATCAACTTTCCTCTGAACTATCTGTTTGATGTAGGAAAGTTCAGTTGAATCACTCAACTGACCAAAATCCCACACTAAGGATGCCATGCTTGGAGGCAGAGGATGAACTCTATACACCAGTTGCCTCAGAGGGACTTTGCCAAGACAGTCTTGTGTTTCCTCTGCCTTCACTCTGTATCCCAAACCTGCACGTTCCAAACGTTCCACCATTTCAGGGGAATGCTTCCGGTAAGGATTGCACGCAGCTATTATTTTTAAGCCACTGTCTGCCTTTAGTGGATCCCCTTTCACTGTTCGATCACATAGGATTTCTTTGATGGCAAAAATGGCCTCTGTGGTGTTGGCCTCGTCAAAGAACAAAATGGTGTCTAGTTTGTGTGTTCTGCGGTTCTTCTCAGCAAGTACCTCTGCCTCCCTCACCTTTCTGTAGATCATCTCAGCTGTAGTTCCACCATGAACTTTGACAAGTACCATGTTCTCTACCTTTTTTCCCTCCCTCTGCAGATCACAAAGGAAACGGACTAATCGGGTCTTTCCACAGCCAGTCTCTCCCATGATGACCACTGGAATTCCACACCGGAATCTCATGTAAATGGCTAACATCTTCATGACATTATCAGCAGTGAGCTCATATGTCGGGTCTGGATCAAATTCTTTGTTCATCATTCCTCTCTTGGCACCAACAACACATGAGATCCTCTTGATTATGACTGGACGGAGCAACTGATCAAAGTCTTCAGTGAGAGAGATCTTTTGTCGCTCCAAACCTTCAAAAAGTTTGTGTGTCATCACATCTTCTATCAGGACTTTATGGCTGTGAGGATCAACTGCATTTAGGGTATTTCGCCTCAGACCTCTCTTCACATGAAAGCCAAGGAAAGACATTGAGGTTCGGTCTGCATTAAAGAAAATGTATGGATGAGACTCACTTTCCCAGTGCTTACGAATTGTCAGATGGATTAGAAGGTCATCCTCTCGGCTATCAAAGTGCAGTAAGGGGCTTTCATCAGATGTGTTCATAGATGGTGAGGCAAAATCTCGTGCCATCAAAATCATGAACTTCACAATGAAGCCCTTGAAACCAGGCAGGTGGTCTGCAAGAAAATCTGGATCACAGAAAATTGAGTTCTCACAGTCTTTCAGCTGTACATTGAGGAACCAAGAGAAGTTCTTCAGCTCAGCCCACGATGGATCTTGCATTCCACAATTTGACAGGAAGTGTTGTAGACAATCAATAGGACCCCCCACTTTGGACCCTTCCTGGTACTTAAATCCATCCAGGTTCTGCTTGCTGTTGAAGAGCTTTAGGAATTGATAAGGCCTTTGAATTCCTTCACTGCAAAATTCCTGCTCATCCATGAGTGGGTCTAAGGTCCCCCTTGCCAACATCCGTGGATCAGCCAACAACTGTTTCACCTCTTTTGGAGGTCTACAATGGATTGTAGGCAGAATGTCAAGAAGTCCAGTTTCCATCTGTGTAAGCAAATAAAACACATACACACAAATCAATTAATGACTAAATCATAATCATCATAGTCTCCTGCTTTATCGCAGCAGACACGTCAACAATATGACATTTCTACCTTCTTTGGGTGATTATGAGGACCTATGTCTGGTCTCAGGACCTCCACAGTGATCAAGTGATCTACATTTCTTCTCCACAGCATTCCCTGGCTGTTACTCAAACAGTTCAGAACTAAAAGATGGAACAGGAGCTCTTCCAGGCCAGAATGAACCTGAAAATTAACAAATAAGATAACTCTCAAGTACAAGCTATAACAGAACAAGCATAAATGCAGAGGTAAATGCTTTAAGTATTCTGAAACTGGCTGCAACAGACTTACTCCAGCAGTGTCGATGTGAAGGAGCACAGGGTCCTGCTCTCTCAAAGGTGCCAGTCTGTCGGATAGAATCTGAATGAAGGAGTCTACATCGATCCATGGCTCAATCAACCTGATCCTAATATGCTTTGCCCTGGGAGATTTCTGCTGGAACTTCTCAGACAAACGGTCCACATAAAGGGATTTCCCTATGGATAGAAAAATAATGTATCACTTCTACATTACAAAAATAATATTGAAGGTCAGTGCTATGCCTTATTCCTGTCAAATATATTTTATTATTGTGTAAATTAATTTGAATACTATGACTTAAAATTGCCTAGGTGACAATTGTAACATTCCCACAAGTGGAAAAACAATGAAAAGTGGACTGACAAAACTATTGTAATTGCAATTGTAATGTTTTAGTAAGTAACAAAACAATAGTTATTACACAACAACATGTACAATTCATTGTTGCAACTACTTTAAAAACATTTTTACTAATCAAATGGCAGCACATGACACTGGCTAAACAAGTTTACCCTTACCAACTGCAGGGCGTGCAGATGACACCACCCAGACTGACAGTTGCTCTGGAGAAATCAGTGAGACAGGGTTCTGCAGGAATGGGACAGTGAAGTGGTGGTGTAGATATTTCCTGGTAGTCTGTGCTGTTACACCCACTCCTGCCTGTACTTTGTTGTTGCTGAAGAAAGAGAGCACATATCTGTGCTGGTGCACAACTGGACTGACTATCACCAAACGATAATGGGGACCGGCGCTTCTCTCAAGGCACTCAAAGAGCTCCCCCAGGGCCACGCTGACATCATAGCCCAATAGCCCTGGATTGACCAGAGAATAGATCCTCTGACAGTTTCCTTTGGAGCCTTGGCCCAGAGCTCGACGGAGAAAGATCTCCACCTCCTCCTCTGTGGTCTCCTCTCTGCAGACCAGCACCTCATCAGTGGATGGCAAAGGCTGATCTGGGCTCTCCACGTAAAAAGACAGGGTGGTAGTCAAAACCTCTGCAGTGGGACAAAGAACTAGATTGGGCTGTCCCTCTTGGAGAGCAGGCGGCAGTTTCCTCATCACATGCTGTTGGTTCATATTGGAGAGATATGAGAGGAAGTGGGCCAGAGTGGAGATGTCCAAATGCTGGTTAAGGTACTTTGGCATGTCATCCTTGAATTGCCTCCAGAGGTCCTCAAGACTATTTTCAGCATCCTCCCCCATGACATCAACTTGGGTTAGTGGTGAGCCATCCACACCATCATCATATTCCACAACAGTGTCATCTTCATCCTCTGAGGACCACTGAATCAAATCCTCAGCCTCTTCCATGTCCCCTTCATCCTGTCTTGACCAAGCTGGTATAAAGTCCATAGAGGGTCCGTAATCATCGTAATCATCGTCATCAAGCTGAGACTGTGTCTGTAAAGGCATACCTGTTACATTAGCATAAGCAATTTTGACATCAGCCAGGGTACACTGGGGCTTTATGGGAAAAAGTAAATGCCATAACTGTTGAGGAACCGAGGTCTGCCGTTGACACACAAAATGTATCCAGTAGCATAGGTACACCATCTGCTCTGAGGTGTAGTGGTTCAGCATGTGGAAATGGGAGCGCTTCTCATTGATAAAGGAACACCATTCCTTATGGCAGGTATCCATGGAGCGACACAGCTGTTGTAGCTTCTCTGTCACGTCCCCATAGTACACCATATTTTTACCCCCCAGGGATAAGAATGTTACTTGGATGCATGGCCGCTGCTCTGGGCAGCATTGGACCTGAGCGTGCCATTCCCTGAAAAGCATGTTGCCTGATGTTTGCATTTGAAGAAGGATAGTGCCCAGTCTTTGAACTGCTTCAAAAACCTACAGTATATGGACATGGGGGGGGTTCATACAATTAATATCAACATAAAAATTAGACCGTGCACATTGGATTTAATTTTAAAATTGATAAAATTTGAAATTGACTTTATGAAATGCTAATGACCTGTGTGAACTGATTGACTTGTTCTCTGCCATGCTCTCCTTTAGACGACATGAGCATGAGTTTGTTCTGCAGCTCCAGCAGGTCCTCAAGTCTGTAGCTCTTCTCCTCTCTGCCATTTTTTACTTTGACCAGCACAAGGCTTTGTAGACATCTCTGCAAACAAGTGAAAAAAAAAAACCAAATTCATCAATCATGAATAGAATAAATGATTAACAAGAATTGGTGTTGAGCTATACAATGCTTTACTCTATGACAATGGGAGAGTGTCATTATTTCCCCTTACCTTCTCTGTGTTTTCTTTAGACCATCCTATGTGATAAACCCCCTTGGCATTAATGGAAGAAGCCAGGGAGAGAGAGGACTGCTCCACAGAACCATGGGTCTCCTTCAGCCCCTTCAGCCAGCTCAGCAAACGGGTAGAATCTCTCTGATAACAAAAACATGAGCATAACTTTCACTTTGCAATAGCAACAGTGGTTTATGTACTGCATAAAAATAAGGGAGAAATAGATACCAATTTGTCTGGAAGTTTCTCATCTCTACGTTGGGTATCCCACACCTGCCTAGCACAGCTCATGAACTCATCAAAGCCAGCATTGGGGGAGAGAGAGTAGAGCAGGGGGCCATAGCCCATCACTGCATCATGGAAGCAGGCCACTTGGTCTATCTCCGTGTCATTCTCTCCAGCAGATATGGAGGCAAGGTCAACAAAGACCTTCACATCACTCATATCTGTGGAGTTAACATAAAGGTTACTGACAGAGCAGGCGGACATCTTCTCAAAGATTAAAAGGCAGTATACTGCCCTACAAATACAACTTTGTGTTCATTCAGCGTTGAATGAATAGATGGACAGACATGCTTTTATATAAGTGCCTTACTTTTGAGGTTCTCTTTGACCCAGCTGACCAGAGTATGGCTTTCTAGAAACTCCTCCAGACTGGCAGTGTGCTGCATGGTGACTCTCGATAGTTGCTGCTTGGCTAATAGCAGGTCATTAGTGAGGGACCCCAGGACCCTCTGCTTAAATGCGTCTTCTTTCTGTTAGATTTATTTTATTTCAAGAAAAGAACATGCATTTACAAGAAAATACATTTCATGGAGAAAATGTGAGCTAGCTGTGTTGTTTGCTTGAGCTTGAAAGATTAATCAATGATGCACAGTGTAAAATGCAGTAAAAGGTGCAAGGTGCGAGGTGCAATATGTCATTGGCCACCCTCTGCCATTTATTTTATTTCAAGTTAAATATCTTCAAAAGTATAAAGAGAATCACAATGTTGAATACATCTACACATCTCATAAACTACATGAACATTGGAACATGAAGTTGGAACAGAGTTGGAATTAATTATGATGATGATAATAATAAAAAAGAAAGCGTGAGAATAGCAAAAGTGTGCTTTCTTTCAGCTGGCCCACTAACAAATATACTCAATTCTATAATAAACTGTACTGTAACTGGAATGAAATATCTGATCATAACTATTACCAGTTGGGTGAGACTGCGGATTTCACTGAAGTCTCCAGAAAGTTTCATTGTCGCAGCGATTTTCAGCACTGCACTGGCTGCGGCTGCTGTCTCATGAAGCTGTCGATACGCCTGGATTTGACCAAGTCTTAGCTCCACCCAGTTCTCCTCGAGGCTAACCTGTTCCCTCTCAAATTTCTCAGAGAACAGACTCAGCTCCTTCTTCATTAGTTTTCCATCTCCCTGGTCTCCTGTGTCCACCAAAACCTGCTCAAGCTCCCTGAAAGTGATGTTTGCATTAGCAATTCTGAGGCCAAGCTGATAGCGATCTCTCAGCAGTGGTTTCCAGATTGTGTCGTAGATCCCTGTTAGGGTTATTGGAACAGGCCCTGTGCAGGATTGCCCCCACGAGGCCACAGTTGCAGCCTGCTTGACCCAAGAGGTGATCATCAGGTTGCTCTCATGCAGGACATTCATTTCCCTGGCCATTTCCAGGACCTCAGGACTGGTGCTATACCAGAGGACCTGGCAAGGACCTGTTGCCCTCCACTTTGCCTGGTCATCAAAGGGTTGAACGAGCACCAGACTGTTCAGGTTTTCAGACTTGAGATCTTTTCTGTGCTGCTCCTCAAGAGTGGTCATCTCAGGAACTGGTTAAATAAGATATCCGTTACTGAAAAACTGATGCTACTAGAAAGCTGCAACAATACAGAAGCCTTTGCAAAGCTTCTTCATGGTTAACATAATTTCGGTCATTAATGAAGAAATTGATGATTTCTCTAGTTGTCCTCACCTGTGATGTTTTCTGTAACCTTTGCTATCATCTTTATCAGTGTGTCCATATGCTGTTTGCGCTGCAAGAATGAGTTCAGATCTGTCTCTCTCTGAGCCACAATATCCTCTGCAGCAACAGGGATGGTCTCCAACTTGGCATTTTTCCTATCTGTAGAAGATATTACACAACTGACATGAATCAATAGTGTTTTACATTTAGTGGGATATCTTGTGTAGGAATGGAATTGAATGCCATTTCTCATATTTATACATGTGAAAATACAAATAGATAGTGAAGGTTCGTACACTGTCGGTATAGTGTCTTAAATTGCTCTTTATGTTTCAGGATGGTCATTAGGTTTCCCACTGATACATGTCCTTGAAGCAGTGCCTCCACCAGGGATGCCAGTGTACTTTGACAGCGTTGGATAATCTGCCCCGCAGCATCATCCACCTTTATCGTTTTCCAATCTGTTGCAACAGAAGAATGTATATAAGATATCATGGACATCAATAACCTTTTAGAAAATTACACAAAAGGAATAGCCGTAATAAATAAATGCGACAAAATACCATGAGAAAGAAGGTAGTTGATGGCAGACTGTTGATTAAGAAGCTGGGCCACGGAGTTGTCTTGAAATCGTGCTCCTGACTCAATCACAATGGCAGACAAGATTGTGTCAGGGAGATCCTTCAGCTGCCGCATTAGGTCCCCCTCTTTCCCTGCCTGAAAACATAGATGTACTCAATACAATTAGTCTCTTTGGTTTGAAAAGTAACCACCTTAGAAAATCTTGGCAGGGGACATTCATGAAGAGAGCTCCCCCATTCCGCAGTAAATGCTGTTAAAGTACCCGTGAGCAAGGCATTAACGCCCAACTCTGCCAGTGGATAACCGTACACGACTGTGGTTGTTCTGGGGAGAACCCTGGTGTGAGTTTGTGTGTAATCTTCCCTCCTCCTGTGTCCTCCACCAGGTTGTTGCCATCATAAGAAAGTGTAATCAATCAACTTGTCTGTTTAACCATATGTAAAAGCTGCAATATGCAACATTTTACATTAAAATCCCAATAAATAAATAAATTGGATATATTATACATCAGTCTGTGACCCTGTGTGTACACGCTTACATCTCTGTTTGCCTGGAATTTTGGGGCGTATACCATTTGCTGTGGGCATGGCCAGCAGTGAGCTGGGTTCTGGCTATCAAGGCAAGGCTAGAGGCCACAACGCATGGGAAGTCATAGTAACAACAATAGCAGACAGCAGTAAGACACAAAAGAACATCGAAGCTAAACCTGCGGCAGTCGAGGCTCTTTCAACACAAGCGAATATCAGCAGATTGTCCTGGGTTTGATTCAGGCCTGGGATCTTTGTTGCATATCATCACCGTCTTGCTCCCCTATTCCTTCCGGTCTCTCTCTACAGTCGCTATCTGATAAAAAATAACTGAGGGGGGAGGAGGGCAGGACTAACAGTACACTTCCTGTCTCTAGACATGCATATTATCCCTTTAACAAAAAAAGAAAAAACTTTCTAAGGTCAGCAAATAACTCTTTATCAACATGTACCTGACAGATGGACTTCACAGCAGACTGACACAGGTCATGGAAACAGGTCTGTACGATAGCATGGCTTTTCCTTATAGCCCCCATGGACGACTCAAGGCAGCACACCATTACTTTATCAACATCACTTGCCTGTAGAGAAAAACAAACAACTCAAATGTAACAGCATAACAAAAGTGTGCGTCTGTGTGTGTGTGTAGGTGTGTGTGTGTGTGTATCAGTGTGTGTACTATCCATTAGGGCAGCTGCATCCACCCTGCTGAAGTGTACTTGAGCAAGACACTGAATCCCTACTAGCTCCAGAGGTGCTGTTTTGTCACTGACCCTGACCTCTGACCTCGCTGGAGGAGGAAAAGGAAAAAGAGAATTTACTTGCAGGGATCAATAAAGTATCACATACCTTGGAAATCCTCTTCCTCAGGTCCTTCTCCAGGCTAACCCTCCACTGGGACAAAACGTCATGAACGGAGCAGTCCACCTTCAGCAGCGCATCCCATATCTAACAATTCAGCAAGTTTCTTATTATTATTTATGATATATCAATATATGATATACCAAACCTAACTCTCTTTGATTACAGAACATGAATGTGTCGAATGGTAACATAGAAATGCATTGAATACAACTAAACTGAACTGAATGAGAACTACTGGCTAAGATCAAATTAATCTGAGATAAAACTGGATGAATATTATTTGTACCTCAATTTCTTTTGGGTAGCTGAGTGATTTGGACTGGGTTAGGGTTAGAAGGGACTTTTGGAGGAGTCCATCTCTCCACTCGCTGATTTGTTGCTTCACGTCATGCAGCTCCTGAGAGAACTTCTCCTTAAAGGTCTTAAACTCATCATCTTGGGTCTAGGAAGCACAAAGAGAATACGGTGAAATGCGGTTACAGTGTCACAATATAGCAGACAGAGCATATAACCAAGAGAGTAATACCTCTTTTGTAAGTGCAGCATCCACAATCTCTGCCAACTTCAGCACAAGTTGGAAGGACAGCACTGCAGCCTGGTACCACGGGACAAGTCGCACCATTCTGCATGTGCTCTTGACCACACTGATGCTACTCAAGAAAGCTGACCTGATATTTCCAGATTCGATCATTCTGCAGATATAATACAACAATTAAAGGCTGCACAATGTCACAGCATTAAAATGAGTTGTATTTGAAGAATATTTCAGATGTCATTACCTTTCTTTTTCCTGTTCTACTTTCATCAGTATATGGGTCAAGATGAATTGAGTGTGCTGCGTGTTCAAAGGATGAAAATGATGATGACAGATGAGCATGAGTTAAAAAGTAAAAAATTAAATAACATTTGTACATCGCTCACCTCCACATTCTGTTGTGTTCTGTTGTTATCCCCTGGCTCCCCGTATTTTCGAAGCCTGTATAGCAGACTCTGGATCAAGTCTTCTGGGTGTATTTGAGTCAGATTGGAGAATTCGAGAACATCCTCAAACGCGACCAGGGACAGCCAACCCATCAAAACCAAAGGCATCTCGTTAGCCACAGATAAATGCTCCTGGATCAAAGTCAGCATTATTCTGTGAAAAAGCAAATAATGATACTGCAATTGAAACGAGATCAGCACTTCAGAAAAATAAAGTTACATGTTTCTTTGAGAGGGACTTACTTTCTTTTGTCAGAGAATGGTCGTACATTCTCTCTAAATTTTCTGAAGTTGACCTTGTACAGTCCTGACCAGTTTTCTTCCTCAATAGTTGGCCCCAGTGCAGCAGCATCCGCCCCTGGCTGTCTGAGTTTGTAGAGAAGAGGAATGAGCAGGACGAGCTCTGACACCAGTTTCTGTGCACAGTGGTTTATCAGACCCATCACAGTGCTGAGGGGCAGAAACAGAGAGTAGTATCAATACCACAGATCAATACTGCTACTAATTCTACTCCTCCTCCTCGTCCTACTACGACCACTAGTAATAAGAATAATAAGAATAAGAATAATAAGAATAATAAGAATAAGAATAATAAGAATAAGAATAAGAATAAGTATAAGAATAAGTAATAAGAATTCGATAGTGTATAAGCTCAATTTATTGAGACAAAATACTTTCCCCTAACATAAAACTTACTACTGTGGAGCTAAGAAGCCACTCTGCAACTCCTCCAGGTTTTTGTTGTCCATTGCAGTGTCTGAGGACACCAGGCGACAAAGCGTAGCCCAGCCTTTCACTCCAAGGTCTACTTTGCACTGCATGGTAACCATGAAAACAGACAAGCCCAGCACAAGAGGGCTTGAGGATGTTCCATCAGACTCTGCTCTTAAGATGTGAAGCAAATGCTCTGAAATCAGCTCTGATGCCTGTTAATTAAAACAGTAAGTATGTAAGTATATACGTAAGTAAGAGTATTTGGATATTGTTGGAAGATTGAATGTGTCATATTCAATAATAATTCTATTGTTGTTGCACCAACCTTGACCACGGGGGAGCATGAATTGTCTGGGTATATCACCCTTAGGTGAGCAGAACTGAAACTGTTCTCAAAATGTGCCAAGTTCTGAAACAAGGCCTGACGGCTCTCTTTGTTGGATGGAGGCCATTTCTCAAAGATTCTGTTGAGCAGCACACCTGCCGAGGCATGCCAGGCTTCTGAAATCTCCACAACCTTTGATTTTTTCAAGCCGACCGCAGAAAAGCTTCTTTCAAACAAATTTTGCATTGTGAACCCAGCCTCCAGACGGCTAATGTAGCCTTCATAAAGGTGCAGCTCTATAAAAAACACAGCCATGTTGGATGATCAGTTTATGTAAAATGACACAAAGTTGCTGTGGTGTTTTTACAAACTGAGACTAAATGTCTTGTCTTACCTTTAACTTGTGAGTTCATTGGAATTTGAATATGTCTTGTGGCATTTTCTCTAATCTCTTTCTGCCGTTGCTGTACGACATAACTGTAGCTCAACCGCATGCCTCTGATTACCAAGCTTTCCTTGATGGAAACATTTGCTTCTATCAAATAGCTCTGCTGATGTAGGCCACTGAAGATAAAATATTGAACATGTATTATAATGGTATATTTCTTGTTAAATGATTATTGAAGTGGTAAATCTAAATACATACATCATTAATACTCACACAAAATGTGTAATTTCAAGGGGTAAACATCCCATTTCATCACATAGCAACAGTTTGTCGTATTGTCGGTTGAATCTAAACTTGTTGTCTAACACAGCGTAGATGTGAATGGTGAACATGGGTTCCGTGGGTGGAGGTCTCACTGGGGTTTGATCACTATAGAGAGAAAAATACACATAATGTTACTGTAATGACACACATGGTTAAAGAGACAGCTTTAGCCATAGCGTTAAGATAATTGTTAATGTTCAGCTCACCGATTCTCCCTGCTTTTTGACGTTTTGCCTTCATCTGTTGGCATATTTGGCCGTTTCTCACTTTCCAGTGTCTCTCCAGCCACTGCATTGGCATAAGACTTGGATTTGGCAACTTTTTGGACTTGGGAGCCTGCAGGATTCTCTGAGTTTCCTCCAGAGGGATGTACCTCTTTACTCTTTTGCTCCATGGGAGAATCTGATGATGCACCGTTATCACCTGGATCATCACATGTGGGTTGAGACAAATCAGATTGGTCATTTTGATTGAACTGAGTCTTATCAGTGTTGTTGTCTTGCATCCGCTGGGTATTGCTTGTGTGGTCATCTTCCATTGGCTCAGTCCTCTTGGTATCACGGTTTTGATGTGGCTGAGTTTTGGCAGAGTGATCATCTGGGCAAGGCTGAGTCTTTTCAGTGTAGTCTCCCTGCTTTGGTCCTGTGAAGTCGGCAGCTTCTGTCTGTGTCCCCTGAGTGCTCTGAACAACTACTGGTGTCTGCGTTACCCTGCTCCTGCCTTTACATTTCCTTGTTTGAGTCTGAGCTTGCACCATCTTGGCACCTTTGTGGTGTTGTGGTTCATTGTTCTGTAAATTCTGCATGGGTCCATCTTTTTGAGGCTGAGATTGACTGGTTTCAGCTTGGTGGTCCTCATGTTGTGTTTCTAGTGTCATGCTTTCCTGAATTTGGTTGGTTATAGTCTCCATGACCTCCATCTTGTCCTTTTCTGTGTTCTGACTGGGGACCAGGCTTTTGCCACCTCCATCTCCTTGGAAGCTTGAGGGAGTCTTTTTTCTTCTTCTATTTCTCCTTCTCTTCTTTTCTGTATCTTCAACTTTCCTGCTGGGATCGCCTTGTCCTTCTGCCTGAAAAAGACATGCAATGTCTTTCCGTGAGGCACACGGCTCTAACACAATGCTTTCAGGAATGAAAAATGGTTGTCTCAAATATTCATGTATTATTTTGTAGATGTAAAATTGAGAAACATAAGAAGAGGTTTGTCTGAAATCCTGAAAAGTGATATGTATTTATGTGTATATATATGTATATATGTATTTTGTATGCCATTATCTCTACCTTTTTCCTTGTCCTCCGTCTTTTGCTTGCAACATCCTCTTTATTCGTGGTATCCTCCCGGGGTTCACGGGAGGCGTGGGGATTCTCTGCTCGCACCTCCATCTGCAGGGATTCCTTTCTGAGGGGATCCCTGTTCCCCTGTTCACCTTTCCTCTTGTTATCTGTGTCTGAATTTAAAGGCACATGTACTTAGACTCTGCTAAGTGCATGGGCCTAACTCTCAAATATTGCATTTGATGACATCATCCCTAATGGTCAACTGTAGAGGTCAGGATTACAGTAAGGGAGTGGCATAATTAGAAATGCTGCCCCAACTTGTTGAAGCAAAACACGCAAATATAAGGTAAATAAATAGGTAAAACCATTACACCACCAAAACTCCCTTTTAACTTCTATTTCTACCTCTATTTTGGTTGGAATCAATTGGTATTCTGACTTTAAACTCGGAACTCAAATACATTTTTCAAATACATTTTTCTTCCGTAGTGTTATTTCCTGTATGTAGTGAGAGTAAATTTTGCTTACCTCTAAAAAGGAGAAAGGTATACATGGTTGAAGAGTACATTTTGATCAACACTGATGGGAGTTCATTTAAAATCAACACTTAATGGTTTGAAGAGTACAATTTGGGAGTTAAACCTACTCTTAGTGTTAACAAATAACATTATGAGTGTTGTTAACACTACTAAGTTTAGGGTAGTGTTCAATTTTAACTCTGTCAAGAATTGTATTAACATTTCAACCCTTTGATCAGAGTCGTTTTACAGTAACACCCTGTGGAGTGAGACCACATACATATGCCTGCAGTGTGTTTACAAGCAACAGCTGAGTGAACGCCGCGCGACAGAGAACACAACGAGATGCACTTCAGGCGCAGCGTTGATCGATTTAAATCAATTTAACATTGAACAACTTTTTATTTTGTGGTGGATCAACACCACATTGCATAATCTCCCCGGGATTTGCATAATCTCCCCGTAATCTCTCTGGAAGTGTTTTGGGGTGTCGTGCCTAAAAGTGATTTTCGCCCAAAAGTGATCGACGTCCGCAGGAGCGCGCGCAGCCTGTTAAAGCTGTATCGCCCAGTTTATATACGTCTACAGGTGCTTTTATTTGGATCAAACAGTCATAACGTGCAAATACACATAACTTTATGTCCGTGGTAATAGCAAAGGTATGTCTTTGTGAAAGTTTAACGTTTCTGGTAATCAAATCATCACAGTTGTGGCCAAAGAAGTGTTTGCAGTTTATAGCGTAATCAGGCATGACATTTACGTGATTATAGACAATACTATAGTATTGTTGCCGATGTCGATATGTGTTTGGTATGTCTAATATCCTTGTTTATATTTGTAAACTAGACTGTAATTATGGTATTTACGGATGGGTTATATATAAAATAATGAAATGATCTCTTGCAATTATCCTTATGACTCTTGTTATAGAGTGTAATTACATGCCTTCACCTATAGGGGGACTCTAGACTAGGTCAGTCCACCCTTACCCTCTCCCTCAGATGAAGCCGGGCTGCCTGCCAGCCATGTTGTGTGTGCCTCGCCTGTTAGATTATAACCAATCCAGTCCTTTTTACCACTTTAAATGTCTTTAAATCGGCAATAAGCCTACAACCCATAAAACACATTTTTCCACTTGCCAAAAAGTGATTGCAGCTCCTACCTTGTGACTGAAAGGTTGTTTATACCTCAGAATGACTTGATTTCATTCATGGGGGTTATATTTTAAAGATTATAGCCCACCCAGTCCTTCTGAGGTATAAACAACCTTTCAGTCACAAGGTAGGAGCTGCAATCACTTTTTGGCAAGTGGAAAACTGTGTTTTATGGGTTGTAGGTTTATTGCCGATTTAAAGACATTTAAAGTGGTAAAAAGGACTGGATTGGTTATAATCTAGGGCACAGAGCAGGTAAAATAATGTAGTCATAAGGATAATTGCAAGAGATCATTTCATTATTTTATATATAACCCATCCGTAAATACCATAATTACAGTCTAGTTTACAAATATAAACAAGGATATTAGACATACCAAACACATATCGACATCGGCAACAATACTATAGTATTGTCTATAATCACGTAAATGTCATGCCTGATTACGCTATAAACTGCAAACACTTCTTTGGCCACAACTGTGATTATTTGATTACCAGAAACGTTAAACTTTCACAAAGACATACCTTTGCTATTACCACGGACATAAAGTTATGTGTATTTGCACGTTATGACTGTTTGATCCAAATAAAAGCACCTGTAGACGTATATAAACTGGGCGATACAGCTTTAACAGGCTGCGCGCGCTCCTGCGGACGTCGATCACTTTTGGGCGAAAATCACTTTTAGGCACGACACCCCAAAACACTTCCAGAGAGATTACGGGGAGATTATGCAAATCCCGGGGAGATTATGCAATGTGGTGTTGATCCACCACAAAATAAAAAGTTGTTCAATGTTAAATTGATTTAAATCGATCAACGCTGCGCCTGAAGTGCATCTCGTTGTGTTCTCTGTCGCGCGGCGTTCACTCAGCTGTTGCTTGTAAACACACTGCAGGCATAATGTATGTGGTCTCACTCCACAGGGTGTTACTGTAAAACGACTCTGATCAAAGGGTTGAAATGTCAGAGTTAATACAATTCTTGACAGAGTTAAAATTGAACACTACCCTACACTTAGTGTAACAGGCTGCGTGCTCTCCTGCGGATGTCGATCACGTTTGGGCGAAAATCAGTTTTAGGCACGACAGGTGTCCTAAAAAGGTGTTCATTTAGAACTGCGATTTTTACTGTGTATCCTCGGAGATAACAAAATAACATAAAGTAGGCTACGATAAGGTACTACAGATAGCTACACTATACGTTTTTACAGTGACACGATAGTAGCAAATACAAAGTATGATAATGGTTTCCAAAACTCTCTGTAAATCCCTCTTGGAATATTGTGGTGATTTGCAGTAGTTATTTAGAGACAGACTTAAATGACATATTCGTAAAGCAGTTTAGACGTTATGCAATGCTATTATATTAGCACTTTTCAGTTATCAAAGGCTATGTCGCTTCAGTTGTAATAAACTGTAATTAAAGTTAGAAGCATAATAGAGGCGAAGCACTATATTCACAACTAAAACAGTAATAATGTCAAAATGATGTCGGCTACGTACCTTAGCTTCCCTATTTCCCGTCCAAACAGCTACAGCCAAGTATTGCTGACTATATAAAACATCCGTATCGATTATTATTTGTCATCTCCTCCCAGTTGTAAATTCAAGGGAATGTCAATAAATGTAAGCAATGGCACTTTATTGTAAGAGTTGGCGTTTGGCTATTGACATAAAACCATGTATATTGTCTCTATATGTTAAGTAGTAATATACGACTTATACAAAACATCAGGTTTAATTACTTGTCTACTGTATCTGGATGTGTAAGAAGTCTTCATGTCAAAATGTAGTAGCCATTTGTATGACGGTCCCTAATCAAGACTAAAACGCACTTTCAGTTTCATTTCTTGCTCAGACTCGTCAAACAAGAAACTTAATTCTGCCTTCGAGGACTCCTATCAGTTTCAGAATTCGCATAAACACCTTGTCGCGCATTCAAGTGCTTTTGACAATGAGATAATAACAAAATTGACCTTGTAAGACATGTATTTTTGATGATTGTTGTTTGATTTTAGAAATGAAAAAGAAAGAAAACAAAGCTACTTTGAGTTACAGCGACAGAATGAAGAGGATAAATGCGTGTCAGACACGTAGGGAGGCGGGACGAAACTAACTATTATAACTATTTTATGGAATACTGGATGAACTTGAAGAAGACATGCTAGTTGGACTGGTAGCTTGCAGATGACAAGTGGTGTCACTTTATTGGTCGATTTATTTTGTATATTATTACTTTCTTTAGTGAAATGGACCAATGTGAACTTTATAAATAGCCTAGTTCTATTACAAAACCTGCTTCACCAGCACAATGTTGTTGTAACTAAGAGATTCATACATACATTGAAAAATATCAATGCATATATTAAGGAAAAGGAAAATCTCCCTGTATGTATAGTTCAGTTGAATAGTTAAACATCCATGGTCAGCCAGGGCCCCTGTTTGGCCATATGAGTCTGTCCTCAGTCGACCAGGGGCTGAACAGATTGAGATAGATCCATTGATAAAATCCTGTCTCAGGTCAGCAGGGGCTGGCACCACAACCCACTTTGGTCTGGGCCAGCATCAGCACAACATATCCACCAGGGGCCAGCACCTCTCTATCTCTATTGATCTATTGAAAAAAAGGAAAAGAAAAACAACTTTTGTTCTGTCTAACTGATGTTTTGATTAATTTATTAAAAACAAAAATGCATGGCAACCACTAAGTTAATCATACACTGAAAATAGACACATGCAACAACACTAATCAATGATAATTAGTTACACAATGCCAATAACATATAATAACAAAATACAATGCTGGGGAAGTTCTGCTTTTATTGGACAGCTCAAAGTGTAGAGATACAGGAAAAATCAGGAGAGAGATGGGGATGACAAGAGAGTTTTGGGCCAGATTTGAAACTAGGACGCTTCCGTTATCATGCGCCTTAGTCAACTGTGTCACCAGGACGGCAAAATACAATTATTTTATTACCAGCATGTGAAGGCAGCATAAGTAACATGTCTTTATCACTACTAGGGCCCTTGAGGAGTCAAAACTATATACTTTGTGAATAATCATTTAAGAGGGACAAAAAAAGCAATGTTTTATTTTTGTATTTATTCATTATTTATTATATAATCATTCCAACATTAAATCCAAGTTAATTAAAATCTGCCTTTTTAATGCTGGGGAGCCATCTTGTGGTAAACAAGTGCCATTTTCTATGTCTCTTTTTTCATCATGAAATAAAGAATATCTTTCAATAAAGATATCAGACTTTAGATAGAAACAGTATGACATACAGATATAAATATTTACAGCCTTTAGCTAGGTTATGGGATGCATCTCCAATGAAAAGATAAATAAATAAATGAAAGAGTACAATGGTGACAAGCAGTTTCATTTATATAGGTCTATGTTGCTGTCATTGTGGGAAAATGATTTCCCCCCATACTGGCTGTAACATATATACTTTCAACCCTCCTCGCTTGAGTGAAAAGAAAGGCAGAGTAATGAAATGATTAGGATGGTGCTTCAGCTAAAGGTTCATCATCTCCGGTTCACACCTCAAGCCTGGGAACCAGCAGGTTTCACGATTCTCCGAACCACAATCCTGGTTTTCCTTCCTTGTGGTCGGCGCCCCTCGTCCCTCGTCGCCGTGGCCTCCTCTTCCCCTGGCAGCAGCCCCAGCGGTCGTGGTTCAGCTCTGGGCGGTGCCGGGCTCCTTCCTGATCGCACGTCATCCACGAAGGCCTCCACCCCGTCAAACTTGGAGGTCAGCTCACCAAGACGCTCCTTGAGAGCATTGAACTCCTTGTAGAGATCTCCCAGGGCTTCTGACAGTGGCTGGATCCTGGGATGACGGGACAGTAAAAGCAGCAAGAAAAGAAAAAAAGATCTGTTTTATTGTTCTTATGAAAACACTTGTGACATACAATACCCAAAGCAACTTCAAGGGAAAATATGATAAGATATTGATTTGAAGATATGATAAATGATTAAATCACAAAATATCCATTCAGTCAAATTAATAAATGTCTTGGAATGACAGTAAAGTTGAATAACAACATGGAAAAATATGATAGAAATTAAATTAAATAAGGATCACAGTCTTAAAATGAGAAAATCCTGTACACACCTTCCATAGTCAGGCAGCACAGTACTATGATCATGGATGAGCAGATCTTTGACCTGGGTCATGATAGCGTATTTCCAGTTGTCTAAAACCAAGGTGAGGTTGGCACATACTCTGGTGTTGACTTTCTCTGCTACAGGCGCAACCAAAGCAACAAAGAAACACAAAGTAGTTCCTCTTATGACAAGCCAGCCTTGCTTCATCAAAACAGCAGCAATTAAACCTCAGTATGTCCATATTATATTATTTTCAATACATTTTAAATATAATAAAAACATGAAAGACAAATGACACGGCATGGTGATATTCTTCTCATTGCTAGTCCTGAGAAATGAAACCAGGGAGACACCAGTTACCTTCATTCCTATGGTCCCATTCTGGGTTCTGGGATCCCCTCTGTTTCTGAGCAGCACACAGAACCACCAGCAAGGTCAGCAGAGCTAGAACAGTCTTCATCCTCAAATCTACACATGACAACAAATAGACAAACATACCTCTGAGCAGTTTTCACAGGAAACCTGTATCCTCAATGTGCAAACTGTTCTCTGACACAAAGGCAAAAATCCACCTAAAATTCAGCTTCATTGATGTATAGATGTGTAGAATACATACCTGCACTGGCACAAGGTGCTAGCCTAAATATGAAAGTCCACACAACTGAAACATTATAGTGTGAGTAAAACTGGGACTTGCTTTTGTACCGCTTGCCTAAAAAGAGGGTGTGTCCTTTGTCTCCACTCCCAAACTGCACAGCATAAAGCATGATTTCACTTGGATGATAGTCAAGTGTAAAGCCTGTTGACAATTTTATGGTCCTTTCAAGACTGACCTGCAGTCACTGCTTTCCATCAAGTGGTCCTTCTTAACTCCCCGTTTTGAGCCCGTCAAGACGATTAGTTGTCAAGTTTTTTTTTTAAGAACAATTCCTGTCAACACTCAAACCAATACTACTTTTAAAGACTGTTTAACGAGGCTTAAAATTTCCAGAGCAAAAAATGCAGATGAACTGTAGATGCTACAATGTGATCCTTGACTCTCCTCTGGGACCTTCTGCAGAGGTGTTTGATGTTTTACAGTCCCCTCCAACTTCAGCGCTCCTGGCCCTCATCTGCTGTCCATCTGGGGTCCTGGGGAGTCGGTCCAGTGTCTGTGGCAATAGGGCTTGCATATGTTGGACTCCCCTGTGACACGCTCTGATCCCTTCCTGAACAAATTAGGTTAGGACAGGACTCCCTCTGTGTAAAAGTTGGTGTTCCTTACAGTATGATGAATTGAAAAAATATATATCTGCATGTACCCTGGACACAATAATGGCCAACTTACAAGCTAAAACAGCAAGCGATTTGAACATAGGTGCTTGTGATGACTAACGGTGTGATTATGTGTTAAAAATAATTGTTTATGGGCTTTAAACGAGTCTGCTCAAAATAGTATTTCCACGCAAAGGCCTGGTGAAAAAATGGAAAACTTAAAAACGTCGCAACCCCACCAAATCACTTGATCGATTTGGTGGTTGAAGTGCACCCTGTGATGAAAACCAGGTTGAACTCCAGACCGAGACCAAGGGAACTTTATGCTCATGACTAGCAATTGGCAGCACATTGTCAATGTTAAGGTATCTTGAAGGATATATCCATCACCATTTCTAACAACGAACAAACCAGAATTCGGTTTAGGAATTCTTAGTTTTCTTTTTTATTTAGTTTCAAATCCAGGTCAACGGCACACAACTTTCAGGTCCCCAGTTAGCTCAGTGGATAGTGAGGACAAAACTCCAACAGCATGCTTGCTCAGCAAACCCTCCCTGGATTAATAATGGTTAAAAAAAAAAAAGAAATTCACTGCCATCCTTTAGCATGACATCAGATAATCGCTCTCAAGAATTCACACAGGGGCAAGGATGGTCTAAATGGACAAAACAAACATTTTTCCAACCATTTTCAAATTAATCTACAACTAAAAATATATACGCACTTCATCAATGGAATTACTGTCAAGCTCTTACACAAAAGCACACATCTCATAAATAGCATAATCTGCAGCCCAGGACACACCCTCTAAACTGAAAAGGCTCGTTTCCCCAACAGCAACCCCAATGCAACTCATAACACTTCAAGTGACACGTTCAATCCTCTTGCCATTTGGAACATCCTTTGAGCAAACTACCCCTGGAAATATGTTATTAAAGTTGGTAAAAGTTGAGGTATTCAATGCAAGTCTGAAGCAAAAATTATTGGGGGGTGGGGGGAGGGAAAAGTAGTGATGGAAAGGTTTGACAGCCCTGTGAATCTAAATCGGTCATCTACCTGTCAGCAGCAAAAGTATGAGGACAGTGGAGCAAAACTGATTATTTTTGTCAAAACTAGTGGTTAGTATTCTTGCTCAAAAGATGTATAAAGTGCAAACCGCCAGCTATTGATTTTGTGTATCTGCTTGCCTAATAAACCATATTTGAAAAATGTCAGCTCTGGGTAGTCCTCCACTTTCAGATGAGCCTTAGTCTTATTTTTTTTAAATATATTCAAGTCATGCAAGGCAATTTTTGGTCACACACCTCAAACACAATCACTTCTGTTCATGACACATTTCATCTTTCAGATACTCTTAGACCTTGATGCAGCCTCTTAAAGCTCAAAGGGATCAAAGCTAATGATTCTGGCCTGCAGTAGTTGGGTCCCTGCCCAGCTGCATAGGGGAATTAGCATTGTGGTACTCTTTGCTAATCTAGTGCATGCTAGAGACTTTATGAACAGTTAGGCAGACAAGCTCAAAGTAACACTATTGGTGTGTTAGGGGTGTATGGTGTGCAACCAAAATTTAACTTTCATGACTTAAATTATCTGAGAAGTATTTGTCCCAATATTATTCTTATATAAAAAATTTGACTTCAGACTTCAACATGCAATCAAAAAAAAAAAAAAAGACTCGAAAGTAAAAAGAAACAGTTTTAACACACTATCCTAATACACTCGCTGCTGACTGTATATGAAGTGACCTACACACCCTCTAGTGCTATTGAGAATACATGCTTTAGGCTCCGCCCCTTCTAGACCACTGACAGCTATAGCTTGATGAAAGGAAACAAGTGGAGAACAAAGCATTCTGAATTGTGTGGTGGACATCATTCATGACGTCAAATTACACCCATTGGAATAAGATCAGGTTTTTTGCTTTAGTGTATCAGGAATAGTTATCTGCAAAACCAAACAGAGGCAGTGCTCCACTCAGTCTGCCCTCATTTAAACTCACCATCCATGCTACTTTTTCTCTGACCATCTCCCTCCCACAGATGTACAGCACATTGGACTGAAGAGACATGTGTAACGTTAAGCATCTTTCTCTCCCCACATCGACCTGCAACCCCTAGCACTTTGAGTGCTAAAGTCTTTGAAGGCTGAGTGATGGAAACCCATAGCTGGCCCACCAGAGGAAGTCCATTCGTTATGGTCTGGCCCCTCTGGACTGGCGCCAGCAAGAGAGTAGTAACCACAGGTAGGGAGAGAAAGTGGGGAGCACCATTTGTTTCTATAAGCACCTCACGGCTAATACAGTGCGAGTCAGTAAGGGCATGACGATGGGGCATTGTTATCAGCAAAAAAAAAAAAAAAAAAAGATAGCTGATAAAAATAGGCTACATATTATGCCTGTTCAAGTTCAAACACCAAACCCAAAAGCTACAATCCCGTCAAACCAAGGTAAACTCTCTTGAAACAACCTCCAGTGGGTGGGACATCAGTCCAAAAGGTAATAATCACTGAGGAAATGACTGAGCCACTGACAGCACACATTGGGTCGGGGGGTGTGGTGGAGATCTGGGAATTTTGGTTTTTGCCACTGCCTTTTGAAATGTGGGATTTGTCTT
The DNA here is from genome assembly GCA_034670405.1 of Hoplostethus atlanticus. Taxonomy (NCBI): domain Eukaryota; kingdom Metazoa; phylum Chordata; class Actinopteri; order Trachichthyiformes; family Trachichthyidae; genus Hoplostethus; species Hoplostethus atlanticus. The sequence goes on along the minus strand of JAXDDX010000044.1, from coordinate 2,543,030 downwards.
ATTTTTGAATCAAGTAATTTACAACTACAAATATACACTCTCCTTCAGGGGAATTGCTCTCAAGCTCTTCAAGTTTGGGATTTGACCAATGATTGTACTGTAAGGAACTGTGAAAGGGACCAAGACATATAAAAACCCGACTGAGCAAAGTCCAAACTGAAGATTAAAAATTCCAAGGTATCTAGAAGGTATCGCTACTAGAAGATAAAAAAAAAAAGCTTAAATAACAGTATCATTCCTCAAATGTATTATTTACACAACAGATTTCCAGAATACATTGTGAGAGGGGCACTGATGTGAGAGAGAAGATCCAAACACTAGAGTCTTTGCTGTCGTCCTGAGTCACAGCAATATTTATTTGAGCCGTGAGGGGATTATTTGGGGGGCCATGGGTGGGAGGAAGGAGCCTTAGCCAAAGTGCTTTACCTAAACGTACCCCGCCACTTGCAAGAGCCACTGTGAGAGGGATACAAGAACACAGTCATCACTTTTACTTTATTTACTCAATGAATTTGGTGTAAACAAGTGCATCCCTTTGCGCTTTTCTACCCCACAGCAGTCTGTGAGATGGGAAGGACAGAGGCTAAGAGGTGGGGTGGAAAAAAACGGCATCCAAATCTCGCAGCTGGTCCCGGCGCAGTGATGTCATTGGCGAGTTAAGAGAGGCGCTGGTCAGGGCTGGATAAGATTAGGGAATTGAGGGAGAGGGGCTGGAAGTAGGGCGGAGAGGATGGGACTTTAACTGCGGGGAAGGCTGCACATTTCACAGTGCTCTGTGCCAGGCTGGTTCATGAAGGTGCAGTGGAGGCAGGACCACATGGCCGAGGATGAGGCAGGGGACAGAGGGGCCACCCATGGCCCCGTACTCCAGAGAGCTTGATGGCTGCCCACCGACCGTACCTGAAAGGACAGGGTTACGTAAACAGGATGACAGAATACACACAATACACAATGTAAATCAAGTTCAACATGTAAGAGAGAAGAGTATAGAGGACTGTGCCCTATTGGATAAGCAGTGACTTACTGCACAGCTGCTCAATGGTAGCCCACTGCTCAGACTTTTTCCAAGTCTGTGCCAAGTCTTCGTTGGAGGTCTTCACTGCATCTAGTAGGAGCCCAATGCTGTCCTGCAAAAAACACCACAGAAACTTCTATCCAGACGATATGACAGACTCAGGCACTGCAAAAAACCCACACCACCAGCTAGCCGTTTTGTGAGTCTGTTTCTACATCGTCACAATTTTCTGGGGCTGTTGTGTTGCAGACCTATTCAAGAAATTCACTATGATGTTTATTATATAACTTTCTTCACTTAAGAAAGTTACATCATGTAAGTGCTGAGGCATTTCTGGCAATGCAAGAACAAAGTCAAACACAGAGAAACACTGGTAAATGAGTATGAACCAATAACAGACGTTTTTGATAATCATGGAGGGCCAAAGGCCAAATGTAACCATTATGAACAAAGGGACTTGGGGAAAAAATCCTCACACTCGTAACCACTTCCAGATTGGAGAAAAATGTGGCCATAATCTAACCCTTTTGCTACACGACAAACATACAACCAAAAACAATGTGTGCTTGTCTTGCCTGCATATGTGGCTTTGAGGAATCATGTGCTGACTTACTCTCAGGGGCATGACTTCATTGGTGACCAGGAAGAGGAGCAGATGGAAGTCTGACACGATATCCAGGAACACGGTGGAGGTGGACTGGGACAGGTATGTGGCTAAACTGTGGAAATCCTATGTACACATACAAAAATGGGAACATGGTGAAAATCTATAGCTTCCTCGGACCCTCAGGGGGGATATAGACTCCAAAGATTACCCTGACTTTCTGATTTTCTAATAATTTCAGCCTGAAATATAGCAGAGATATGGCTGGACTGAAGGAGAAACAGTATAAAAGACAAGAGCTTCATGCACCTGAAGTACGTCATTCTTTTGGCTGCTGCAGCTAAGAGGTTGTAACAAGTGCACATCGTTACCACATACTGCACACGCTAAACAATCACAGAATTCTTACAGGCTTAAAAACAACTGTAATACAAAATAGACCTTTGTTATCAAAACCGTTCAGGAATATTTGGAACAATGAAATTGGGAATTCCAGACCAAGGACTATTTAAAGTATGAAAACTAAATGCCTCCCAATTGCAGTTAAAATATTGTTAGCTGCAAGAATCAACTACAATAGTCAAAATAATTGCCACTGTTTTTTGCTCATCATTATGCCTATTCATTGACATTGGTCGATTCAGAAGTGAGAAGCTTTGACTAGACAGGAGTGTATGTGTGTAACTTGGTTACTTGTGTCTCTCCCAGGACATCTCGATTCTCTATGGGAAAGCGCTGTGTGGAGGAGAATGTGTACTGGGGGTCCTTTGGGAAAGTGGTAGTTATCTGTGGAAGAAGGACAAGAGAGAAATTAATCTAGAAATGCCGAGCCAGCAAAACATATTGATGAAGCCTGAAATATAAAATACACTAATAATCCCATTATTAAAATCAATGCTGCCAAAACAAAATCTGTAAAAAAAGAATTTTCTACTGAACATGGGAAAAAGTCAACTTGTACTCACATCTATGATAAGGTACTCCACAGGAAGAGGCCGGGCTAGAAATGTGACATCATTTCCAAATTTGTCTTTGTCCTGTTGGGCGGAAGGAGAAAATCGTTAGTGGGCATTGCATATTGAATGCTGTATGACAGACTATCAAACAAACAAAAGAAATCTAGACAGACTGGCAACCAGCAGCAGACTAGTATTAGAGTCCTTCTTCTGCTCAGTAGACAAGTAGTCTGAGTGGATTTAACAAAACATTCAACCTTAGGCTAGCACTACACATGTGTAATAATATAATGGTGGTTGCATGTGTATGTGTGTTTGTGCTTCTATACGTATGCAGCTATGAGCCTGTATCTTTGTGGCGTATTTAGAGCTCATTACCTTGTAGAAGACGTCTGGTACGTACTGCTCGGAGCTGGACTCTTTAGCATAGCCCAGCTCAGGGGCATCTCTGCATGGCAGTAGACACTCGTCTCTCACCAGAGCCATGCACTGGTTGGATACCTGGTAGCCCTCAAAGTGCACCTGGTTGTCTGGACCGCCTGCAGACAGCACACAGGAGCAGACCACTATATTAACCTTTTCACATTGTTTAAATGTGAATAAATACTAGCGGTAAAAAGCAGCGCAAGAATACATCAGTTTGAGGCAATAGTTTACTTTGGTCAAAAATGTACTTATGCCCTCATGAGTTCCTGAGTGGTCAATCATCAACAGTGGCTGTCAGAACAATAAACAGTCATGTGAATTGCTTCTGGATGCCTGAAAATTACTCACAGATCCAAATAATCAATCACAATCACCATTTGATTTGGAAAGGCTACTCTTACAGCCTATTTGGGGTGCGTATGTAAATGTGGTTTACACAAGGGAAAGTAAAGCACAGAGGAAGGAGTTTTCCCAGGCTGGCCCTGAATGTGTGTCCATGACATCAGCTTTGGCTGCCTGAGCCTAATTAATACAAATGACAGCAGCCAAGTCAAGTTCTCCTGAGCTTTTAGGGCATACATACATATATGAGGAGGCCTCGTACCGAAAAGAAGCGTAAACACTTGGCCACAGCCGCAGAGAGCTTGATTTGAGTCTTGTGTTACGTTGCTCCACTGGCTTCAAAATTAAGTCCACTATGTAACGGTTTGAAGGGATTAAGGAACAACTCTAGTGCTTCTGAACGCAATAAAATAGATGACTAGGTGACCAGATGGTCAATAAGAAGTAAAGTTATGTTGCTCAGTGACAATAGTTTTGCAACTTAATCACGAATGGCTGGGATAAAATGTATTCTTTTTCAAAATAAGTCAATGACCTTTACAGATGATCTTTAAGGTAAGATACAAGAGGTGTAGAAGCTGATCTCTCGTTGGTGCTCAAGGCCAATTTCACCTAAGAGCAGCAAACACTTGCCTGTTGCCAACACGGACACATATTTGGAGCCAAAATTTCCGTCTCTGGAGAGTCTGCAGGGGTTTGAGTGCTGATTCTGTAAGTATCCAGCTGTGATGCACTCCTCCGCACTTAAGTAGTATGAGTCCTAAAGACAGTAAGGACAATAATAGATGAAAAAAAAGCATGCCTCGCTTGCTTTTGTCTGAAATATGTAACTGCCTAGAGCAGAGTTCCTCAAATCCGGGCCTCGGGGGTCCAGAGCACTGCTGGTTTTCTCTCCTACCAGGTAGTTAATTGCATTCACCTGGCATCCCAGGTCTTAATCAATCCCTGATTAGACAGCTAGAATGGAAACTACCTGGCAGAATAGAAAACCAGCAGTACTCTGGCCCCCGAGGCCCGAATTGAGGATCACTGGCCAAGAGGATCCTCACCTTGTTTCTAGTGTCGCGAACAGTGCCTATTCGAGTATCCTCAGAGAGCAGGTCAGTGAAGATCCATCCCACCTACAGGCCAGAGGGGAGAAAACAGATGAATTCCAAGAAAATCATCCTAGTGCACTCATCGCAATGAAGAACACATTCATTAATACAGGGTACCCCCAGGATTCTCCAAGTTAAATTTAAGACTTTTTAAGACCTTTTTAATACCACTTAGAATGAAATTTAATGCCAACTTCACGGCTATACGGGCAAAAGCATGAAGGATATAATGGAAAATCAGTATGGATTTTAAGCCCTAGAAAATAATTATTTACCAAATATTGAATTTAATAAAACACATGATCAGCGACAAAAACGCTCGGCGCTGGCATTCATTTCCTATTTGGCAAGCGTCGCTGCAGAACCTAGTGTCGCCGCCGCCCTCGGCGTTCTGCGCCCTGGGCACAGACACTGGGAGACCCCCTGGCGCTGCGCTCAAAGTTCAACTATATTCAACTTTGACCTTCGCGACACGCAACCAATCACTGGAATCTAATAGCTCTTAGTTTGCTATTCATTAGTGATCGGGTTAGAGATAGAGAGCAGTGGGAAAGAGATTCGTTTGATATCATAGCCGCGGAAAACATTTTTTATAGAAGAGAAACTTGTTTTATGTGTCGGAGCATCCGGAATTATACAACATGACGCTTAAATCAGACCATGATCTGACTAAAAAGTCTGTATCATGGAATGATGTCGGTTTACAGATGGGACTACCAGGCTGGTTGACAGCTTAGTACAGGACGTATATGCAGCCAGTCTATATTCTCTTCTATGGCTGTGCTAGTATGATCATTGGCGATGTGGTTAGCTACGGTCACCGGCTGATGCGGGTGACGCTGATCCTGTGAAGGAGTCTCGTCCCAACTTGGCGTTGATACCGACGATTTGCGCGGATCATGTGAAAGCCCCTTAAAACGACACTTGCCCATTCTGAGGCGACGAGCTAGCTTGTTAGCAGCACACTGCACGGTCAAGAGCGTCAATACACTGACGTAAACATTACCTGTACTGTCGTAATGTCGTAAAGACACACCAAACAGAGTAAATTGTAACGTTACACACAAAACATTTTATACATTTGACAGTTATTTATGACGTTACGGTATTTATTTGATCCTACGAAAAGGACAAGAAAAAAATGTAAGACCTTTGTAAACGAAATTCAATACTTTTAAGGCCTTATTTTGAGAATATTAAATTCAATGCTTTTTTTAATACTTTTAAGACCCCTGCAGGGTACCCTGTAATAGGACATAATAGGACAGTAGCACCGCATCTAGGAGAGAAAAGGTACACAGTACACAAAGTTCTGCACACAACCAAAAGGCGGTTTCCCTTCATAATAAAAAGCATAGTAAAAAAGCATAGGAGATATAAGGGCTTGGTACATTTATGGTTTGGGCGACATATGGAAGCTCTTTGTGCCATCACTCTCTGAAGCTTGAGGAATTCTGAGACTGCCACTATATTGATGACAGCCTCATGCAGCCTGACAGAGCTCCTCAATGTCTCTGACCAGTGGAAGGGAATGGGCTTGCTAGTCAAAGGATACTGGTAGATACTGATAGTGCACTGAATTCAACTATAAAACTATAGGTGTGGAAGCAAGACAGGCAACCATCTCATCTTAGGCAGTTAGTACTGAGTCACACCAGACCAGATAAGAATCTTAAGGTTTATTAATGTGCCTTTTTGAAGCTATATAGAAACTTGTTTTCAGCTAAAGCAGACAGCAAGAAGAGAAGTCCAACCTTGCGCAGGCCCAGTTTGGCAGCAATTTCCTCCACGGCTGCAGCCTTGGGATCGTCCAACAATTCCAGAGTGTTCTGAGTGGCATTCTGAAACGCAGCAGAGAAGAATGGTGAAACTAACTATAAAGAATAAAGAAGGTGAAACTCAAGAATGAATGAAAGGGTAATTAAGGGTAAAATATAATCAAGAATGTTGAAACAAATTTGAAAGTTGTTGTTGAGCTGCTCAAGCAACTGAACAAAGACACTTTTGAGATGTATGGCAACATGGCTATTAACAACAATTACAAAAAAATAAATTCAAGGCATTTCAAATAACAGCAAGAATCTGAACAAAAAGCCAAAATCAATCAAATAACCACATTTTCTTCAGCACAACAGCTTGAACACTCAAAAGTGCTGCTACAGTATGTGTAGCCATCTTTGAGTCTACTGCCCCCTTGTAGTTACTCAAGGTTACTACAACGCTACAACGCTTCTTGATGTTGGTGAGCTCTCATTATACAATCACATGCGTCAGTTTAATATTGCAGTATTCATTTACAAGGTGACGGTTGTCAATGTATATCGGCACATTCTACATATTTCTGTACATGTGTTACCATCTGCATCCCTGATAATGGAAATGCATACATCACCCTACAAACCTGTTTACAAAATCTGTCAACGAAAATGCGATATATTTTTTTGTTGCATTAGTCTCATGTGGATTGTTGTAATTACTCACTGTAATATCTTCAGTACTGCATTTGTCTTATTCTCATCTAGTTCCTATTCTCTGCTGCTATGACGATGCAATTTCCCAATGTGGATCATTGAACTTTCGTCTTTCATTTTAAGATAACTGGTGTTAATCATTTTCTTCACAATGTGTAAACAGGAAATACCTTTGCAATTTCTAAATGCCATATGTCTGAGACCTTTAGTTCTTATTATTTGAAGGTTTTGGTGTTCAGTATACTTTATATTGATAGTCATATTGCCGAGCCCCCATTCTGTACGCCATCACTTTATAGATTAAGATGATTCATCACAACAACAAGTGTCATAATATACAACGTGACAGGGTGGCCTAAATCTACCCATATTTTTACAAAACATTTTTTGCAATTTCCAAACTTTTGAATACCTGGATATGAACACATTTCAAATACATTAGACCTGTGTAGGAAACCTGTAAATTACATCCAGTGATAGATTCAGTGGGTAGCTCTCACCTGTGGGGGCTCATAGATGGCAGCCACCTCAGCTCTGATTCCCAGCGGGATGTCTTTGTGCTCAGTGTACCTGCCGTACAAATAGCCCATCCTCTGGCTCCCAGTCTTCCGCCAGAAGTCCAGGAAGCGGTCGGCAATGGTGCGGTTCTCAAACATGATGTTGTCCACATGTCTGTATTTCTGTATGGAGAAAACTCAGTCTATACAACACCTTTGGGAACCAACAATCAGCCTTGACCATGAAAACTATTAGCTTGCACAATAACCTACATACATTATAGGCCCCAAGAAAATATTTGAGATTTTTTTTTTAATTAAGTGAATCTTCGAATATACAAATACAATATATTTTGTAGAAAGTTAAATATGAGCCTGTCAGACTGAGGCTAGAGGACTAATGTCAATAATGAGTAACCTACAAAGTAAACAGCATAGGTTTGGTATTTATGAGTGATTAGTAGATCAGTAAGGTGATGCGCACTAGCCTGTATGCTGTCTCAATACACACACACAATATCATCAACCCCTTTTTTTCCTTTCTTCTCCTTGCCAGTCTACACTGAGCTCTTAAAGTCTTCCGCCACTCTGTCGTAGTGATGGAAAACTTTAAACCCTGTATTTCTGATCTCAAAACATCAGTACCTATCCCCAAACAATTTCATCCCCTCTCCTCTACTCACTCTCAAAATGTATAGATAAAAATAAATAAATAACTGCCCTCACACTCTCTCTATAGCTCTTATTTCTCTTCTTAGCCCATTTCTCTTACTCTCTTAGCATTTTATGCTCGGAGGAATATTGTGAAGGCTCTATGGTCCTGAGACCCTTGCACTTCTTACTATTGGTTGCTTGTAATTTTGGTGATCTAGGAATTTCAGCTTATCCTACTGTCGCAATCATTGTAAGTTTCTCTGTAGCAGGTGCACAGGTATGGGCACATACTTGTCTGTTGAGGGTGATGGCACTGGGCTGGCACTTGGTGCAGATCCCCTCTGGCCAAGGGGGGTGGCCCTCACAGCCCGACTTGATCTTACAACTGATGTTCTCCAGGGCTGCAAACTTTCCTCTGTAGAAGATGAGATCAGGAAGGGTGTTAATATTTGACAAGCATGGTCGTGAGTAGTATAAATTAACAGTAACTCACTTGTCAGATCCACCAGTCAGCTTGCGAATGTAGGCATGGAATGACATGTGCTTGACTGGCGGGTCTAGGTGGTTCAGGTAGTCCTCATCAAAAGGCTGTTGAAGAAGGCAGGTCAGAACATAACTGAAAATATGCAGGCTAAATCTTTTTGTACAGTATTGGTGCCAACGTTGTGAAAAAAAACCAAAACAAAACATACAAATACACTTACCTCTAATGGTACACAGTGCACACACTTTCCGAGGGAACCGTGTCGACACCTGCAACAAGAAAAACCTCAGTAGGTATTTGAGATTGATTTGCCCAATAATAATAATCTTAGAACCCAACAAAAATTGATATCTTTCTGTTCACATTCCCTCCTCATATAACAACATTTGTGTTGGATTTTGTCTGTTCAGCCTACTTATGTAAAAGATCTCTGACTCCTAGGGAAAAAAACAAGTCATTGTATGTATAGGTCTCTTCCTTACAGCTGTGGATCTCTGTTCCGGTAGATCTTGCCATCCTGCTTGGCCAGGTATTGATCAATCTCATCCTCTGGGATGTGGGGCGCTGAGTGGGAGCGAGGAATCATATGAGATGAGGAAGAGGATGACGAGGAGGAGGATGAGGAGGGTAGTGTTGAAGATGAGTGAGGGGTAGCTGTGTCCATGACCTCCCCGGAGGACCCTGCGGTGCCCGAGGGAAACAGGAACAGCATGTCACCATGCCTACAGAGGCAGATGAGAGGAGGGGAGTGAAAAATGTGATTAAAATTGCACTATAAAGTAGTCTAAAGACAAAAATAATACACAATGGCAGAAAAACACAAACACTGACTAAATTATTCTGGCTAATAATCAATTAACAAGGGTCATTCAAAATGGGATGATAATATATACACCTCTAGAGTAGCCCAACTTTTACTGAACTTGACCACAATAGCCTCATGCAATGTTAAGTGTCTATTTTTCAGTCAGGTTGACCCTTGATATCTAATAATAATCACGACTAACACTGTTTGCTCACTTGATCTTAAGCAGGCTGAGAGTCTTGTTCTGGGACAGAATCTCTCCGGTCTTGTTACGGTTCAAGTAGATGGAGAAGCCATTGGAATTGAAGCCAAACTCTTTGCCCACCTGAGAGAGAAGAGAGTAATGTGCTGGTTAGCAGGGATGCATAGGCAAAAACAACCTAGTGTAATGTTGCCTACAATCAAGTAACAAGGAAGGAATGTTTTCAATCAGACCAAGCTGAATATGAAAACAGAAATGCCTCCTCAGAATCATCCTTCCTTGGAATCTACTCTAAGGAAAAGACTGGATCAAGATGTACTAATGAAAAATGCACATGAGTAAACGGGCATACAATCTTCACTCATATGCAGATTATCAAAGAGCAGCTTGGCACTGGAGAAAGTGGGTCTGTAGGAACAGCTCGTAAGGTCATCGCAGAGCAAGCCAATCTCAGAGCTATTAAGAGCACTCTGAGTCGGCCAGCCAAGTATCCTGTGGCACTTAAACATAATCATCACATCTCATATCAAACAGGGACTCAACTTAATGCTCGCCATTAGCCTGCATTTCACCATCTGAGGTATAATTAATTCAACAATCATTAGTGAACTTAATTTGGGCTGCAATGTATTTATACTATTTATGATATGATGTTGAATATATTCTAAATAGCCAAGACAGTGACATAGAAGTCATGTTACCTGATGACATGTAGACCTACAGGCTGTTATAGGCTATCTACCAACTGCTATGTAGCACAGTTTAAACTGAACAATACCAATGCATATAACTAGCAATTCATGAAACTGACTTTGTGAAACATTAGCCTGCATCACAGGTGGCACAGTTTCATTTTATCAGCTTAAGGTCAACACTGCTAGACCTTCTAAGCAAAGGTTAAAAGAGCAAAGAGAACAGTCTGAAGCATGAGGGTCTTTGAACATAAAGCACTTCAACTCAAGTCTTTCTCACAAGAGGACACCGTTTTAGATGCTATCACAGGATGCTGGGTGAAACTGGATACTGTAAATCTTTATGAGACAGAACATTATTTTCAGTTCCTTTCATTACCTCTCAGTGTTACAGAAAAATAGCCTGCAGGGCTCACAGACTCTCTCAGCTCTGCCTCACTCAATGTTCTCTATCCCCGCCACCACTGGCTGCACATTGGTGGGAAATGAAAATACTCCCTCCATTGATCTGCAGGCAGCACAGTCCTGCTTTAACAAAGATACATGAATTTTTTATGAGATGCTGCCTCAACACTCCACTGTGACCAGTCTGGTGGATCACCCTTCTATTTTAAGGTGATTCTATTTTAATGATCTGGGAAATAAACTTCAATTTATGCAATTATGTTTGTGTCTTCTAATGTTTGCAGAGTTCATCTGAAACAAAACTAGGAGAGGCACCCAATTTAAAGATCAATTACACATTCAAACCACTACATGGCAAGCAGCTGTGATGAGACTATATTTAACAATGTGCAAAGCAGTGCATCCGCCACACTCCCTGAACACAACGCTCCCCGTTAAGCCATACATCCAGAGTGTCTGCCTCCCATTAGCCAGCCGGGCATGGGGGAGCACTGCAGCGCTGCACTGCCCTGGTCCTTCCTGCAGAGCTTCATACATAAATTAACACCGAGCAAGCACAGGCAAACCCAGGTGAAACCCAGGTGTATTTTGTGACACAAAGTAGCTTACACCTCAATACTAGCACTGCTGTAGAGATACTGTATGGTAAAAATGTGGTATATGTATTGTAACAGGCATAAAACATGCATGTATATTGCATAGATAGGGCTTGAAAACGCTGGGAATGGAGGGAGTCCATTCAGGATTGATTGGAAATTAGGTCTCAATGGGAAGACAAAGAAGTACGTACCTTCTTCAGAAAAGCAGCAGCAGTCTCTCTCTTGGTAGAAGCAATTTTTCTCATCCCATCTGGGGACTGTACCCTGACGACCTAAATGAGGAAAAAAAAGAGCCCAATTGAAACCTCACACATAACTGCACCCAGTGGTCTGTCAATTCAAATACTTTGGGTTTGGGTGCTCTAACGTTAGCTAGTAATCTAAAATAATCGTGTAGCCAAGATAGGATAGAACTGCTTGAGCGTGATATCCCAACATCTTTCAGTCAAACAGTCAAAATGAAGAGGTGTCAAGAGTCAGGACAGTGTGACAACGATGACAGTGCAAAACAATAATGTTAACGTTAGCTTATGAGCTTCTACCTCAATTCCAGTCGTATTCAAGTAGCTGTGGTTATGTTAATGGTTTTACAGTAAATATATTATGGGTATCTAACGTTAACATAGCGTTTGGGCTTATTCACGAAGTCAACAGAAATGTCACTTTTTCTGTCAACCCACAACAAACATCCACGCTTCTCTGAAAAAAACAGAACACCAACTTAACCTCGCTAGCTAGTGAGCTAACATGCTAAACAATAATTCGGATTGTTTGTTGTAGATTTCTGATGTTTTTGTAGCATTACCATTGGTCAACAATGCTTCCTTTCATACGGACGCCGTAAGCTAGCTAAAAGGCTAATATTAGCTGTTTAGCTAAAGTAACCAGGCCACAGTCACTCTTTGGCTAGCTACCGTTAGCTACCAAGCTATTTCTGCTGCCTCATCACTCCGGACTTCGGCTAATAAGCTAACTCACATTAGCTGACTCCAAATCCTCACTACCGACAATACACCCTACTGTGATACTTACAATAGTATCTGCCATATTGCTCGGGTGAGTGTTCCCGATAGATATCGCTGTGTCACTAAACAGACAATGATTACGGTAACTAAAAATTTAACGTAACGTTACTGTCTGAATAGTGTCAACGAAACTCCATCCCACAACTCAACGCCGGGTGTTGCAGACATTAGCGCCCGTCTGTTTCCCACTGGTCCTACATCCAACTGGCCACGGCCGAAACAACATTTGTTGTAAAAACTTGCGTTAATTGAAGTGGCAATAACACTTAACACAATAAAATGCTGTTTTTAAAAAATATATAAATGTACGTGGGGTACGACAAGGGAAATTATGCAACTAAATGTCTTCAATGCACACTACCTTACAACCTACTTCAACTGTTACTGTTGACAGTCATCACCATCACACCTGTCAACCACATATCAGATTCTATTGTATACATATTCTTAGTTGTTTGGAGAAAATACTTCGAAAAAAACATCCAGTACAGATTAGCCCTACTGATTACTTTCTTAAACTACAATTGGCAGGCCTGACGCAATTCAGTGAAATACTCACATTTAGTAATCTCATTACTTTTGGTTGCCAATTTCGTTAGTTTTCTTCAGTATCCAATCAAGAGGAGTACAATTATGCTGGTGTCTATAATCTCACAGTCTGAATGCATTTGCTCCTTCACATTAACGACAAATTAATGAGCTATTCAATGACTAAACACCTATTAGTAACACCTATACTAAAAATAGTTGTTTTAATCGGATAATTGTTTTTATGGTGATTGTAATACATAGTCACCATTTTTTTGTAGCCAAATAAATGTAATTCCGTGATATTATTTGTCTGAGGAGTCATTTTGATGAGAAAAATCTCACACATTTTTTGTTTTCCTTTTTTTATGCTTTATTTTTGACATTATCTTGTAGAAAGGACAAAGCTCCATTTCACATCTGTTAAGATATGGGCGTGTGCTGAAACATCCCTCATACTCATCCCTCTCTACCATCCTTCACTGCTACAGTGCATTTACCGGAAATATAATTTGGAACATTACTCACAATCCCCAAACTATCATTGACTTATATAATCAGGGCAAAAATACCTTTGCTGTACCATGGCCTTCATGTTCTTGATTAGAACAAGTTTAAAGAAGATAAATGAAACCTTGAGAGATGAACTCAGCGTTATACATATTAAATGTCAAGTTGTTAAGCTTAATGCTAATGTAAATCATGCTGTGATTTTTCATAGACCTCATATAATGTATTGGTGCAAGTTTGATAGGGATTGGGAAGGCAATATTATAATATCTGAAAAATGAAAAGAATGAAGGATCAATGACAATGATGATACAGATGATAATGGAGATGAAATGATGAAATTATGATGAAATCAAAGACACAAAGATGTAACAATGAATGATGGATGAAATAAAGGATAATGAGGAAACATGTTATATGTAACGCAACACATTTCCTATTCTACAAAATAACAGACCTCAAATGAGTGCTAAAATAACAAGCTTGAAAATACAAATATAAAGTAGAACACACTGGGCACAACAATGTCATGTGAAAGTATGAGAGAACATACTTAATGCATGTTAATGCAAACATAAAATACATATTTCCATATACATTAATATGATACATGGGAGATATACAAATGGAAGAGAAATTAAACTAATGTTAACACAAGCAAACACAATGATGGTATGCATGAATGAACTGCCCAAGTTGTTACTTGTCAACATGGGCATTTGTGATAATAGTCAAATTGATGAAACACAAAAGTAGATTGTGTAGGGAAAAATAAATATATATCCTGATGAAGATTGGAGCACGTACCACTAAAAGGTTGGTCAAAAACAGAGGGGAAAGAGAGGTGGATGAGGATTGAATGACATTATCCCACTGAAAGATTACGCTCAGCAATGGCTAGCTGGTGTCCAATCTCTACAGAACTCAGATTTGATATCTTATATGTTCGGCATTGATGGACAGGCCTCTAAGATGGCAAAAGAAGCGCCGAAGCACATGAAATGGGAACCCACCCATTTCATGGGTTTGTCACTTATACTCAATTTGAGGCTGCCTTGCTTGCGTAATTTTCATGTTTTATCCATGAGAAGAAGAATAGAAAAAAAAGAGGACAGCAGAAAAGCACATGAGGAAATGTAAGAGAGAAAGAGAAAATAATGCACAGATAATAACAGCGTAGATCTAATGAAGACGAAGATCAAAGAATCAAATCAGCAGATCCTAAACATGAGCAGATGTGAACTCGGGCTGCAGAATCAAAAGAATAATCCAGTCTAAGAGGACAGAAAGGTTGTTTTTTTTTGTTTGTTTTTTTAAAGTTTTCTCCATTTTTTGTGTTTGTTACAGTTCATTGTTGTGGTTGATTTGGAAGAGTTCCATTTAAAGATATCGGGTTGAGCCTGAGGCAGATGGTTTGAAGTGCATGGAAGTGGCCTGGAATCCATAGAGGATTGCTGGAAGATGCAGGAAGGCTCAGATGATACCGTACTGGGCCAGCTCATGCAGCTCCAGGTGATTGAAGGCCTCCCAGGGGCAAATGACAGTGATGTCTGCAAAGAGAGACAGAGATTTGTTTTTGATCAGATCTCAGCAGATCACAGCAGTTGACAAGAGATAAAGCCTAATAAATATGAACTTACCTGTGCCTAAGCCTTCCATGCCAGGTATATCGTCACCAAAGCTGTGAAACAAATCAAAAATATCAGTCACGCATCATAAATTGCCATTACCCATATGACTCAGAGCCTCTGAATAGATATGAAATACTGCTGCATGCCAAGCTTACCCCTGGATTCCCTTCTTTGGAGGCTTGCTCTTGAACTGACGAGTCTGCCTCTGCTTGAACTTAGGTGGTCCCTTGCGCGGGGTGGCAGGGCCTCCGCTGACACGGGTGGCCGACTTGGTCTCATTTTTGGGCGCGTCGAGATTCATTTTGAGTACTTATGATGCTGTGCACAGGTTGTTGGCTTTACAGACACCTCTCTGAAGCTGTAGTCGTCTTGGTGATACCTTTTCTGTTTGGGAATGAAAGAAACATAAGAGGTTAAGATTAAGATATTTCATTTAAACAAAGGTCAACTGCATGCAACCAAGTATTATCTTGGATACTTTGACAATTATTTGGATATACATTTTATGTAGCAGTTAGCATGCAGCGTCTCTCACCTTTGTCTGACATTGCAGGCCATAATCCTCTTACTGATCTGATGAGCACTAGGCTGGATTTACAGTCATATTTCATTGTAACTTAATATCTGAGATGGACTACTTGGACAGTGAGTTCTGTGAGGATGACCCAATTTCTATAATCCCTGGCTCAAGTTAATAAGTATTCCCCCTCTCTGTTTCAAGCCAGACATCCACACACATGCTAATCCTGTTAGAGCAAGGACAACACAACAGATATGCTGAGCATGCACTGAACGTCTAATTGGTCAATCCTCTCACTGTCCTCCTACAACGTCCTTCATGATGCTTGTAATAGAACCATGATAGGTTTTTGGATTGACACAAGGATTAGTTATAACCATATGTGCAATTGTAGTACTGTGATAGCAGTATAAATATGTACAGTTATCTCTAAGCATAGCCTGGTAACATGTATATACATGATACAAGGATATATTTTGAGAATAGTTTTATCTCAAAATGAAACACACTCTCTTCCATTCAAGGAGCAAATAATTCCTTTTCATTTCCAAAAATAGTCATGATATAACTTCTTATTCGCTCTTAAAACTTCTTCTATAATTTAGAATCAATGTAATGAATATAAGTCGCCTCTTCTTATTTGTTCTTAACATCCACACAGCAGCAAGTCACATTCTCTCTGTTACCAACCCACTGACTGTAACTGAAGGACAATAGCTTCGGTACACCTGATTGGACAAGGTGCAAAAGAGATAAAAATGTCTGGTAAACAAAGTAAAGAAACTCCCACACACCTGCAACCTTCACCTAGTGTCAAACAAGAGTACAGTACAACCACAGCATATTTGTATTGTAAGTATTTGTGTTGTCTTACTGTATTTTCTGTCTGCTGATCATGTTGAAGTATATAGAACAGTATAGAAAAGGTGTAGAACTGACAAAGGTCATAGAACTGAAACAATCTGTCTGCTCTTTTAGAAATAAAGTTTGTGGTATTTGCAATGCAAGACATTGAGTATGAACGTCCTCACTATATTTAATCACTGACCTAATAAGCAGCTCATTTCAAAAACAATGTACAAAACACAAAGATCACTCTGAGATTTTGTTTTCTTGATCCTAAATAATTACCAAATTTCTGCCAGTCACCTTCACTATTTTCAGGTTCAGTTCAAATCAACTCAGTACAATTCCAGTGAGTTTCATGTAGCTCAAGAGTAGCAATATCCGTAATCACTGGCTTCCATTGTGGTTAGTACAATTGTATTGAATTCCATGTAGCTCAAGAAAAACAATATCTGTAATCTGTAACCAGGGTGAGGATGTACCAGTAGGTCTACTCACCGGCTGCTTGGGTGAAGGACAGCCAGACGAGTGGGTGTGAGCGCAGCACTGCTCTCTCTTGCAAATGTGTGGATATCTATGCTAGGCTTGCTGTGAGGGCCAAGTGGGGCTTAGGGGCCCTCTTATATGCCCCTCAGCAGATTAGAAATGCACCGCCTACCGTCTCTGTTCCACTGTCAACACAGTTCACATGCTTGGGGTTTGGGTCAGGGCAGAGATGAGACAGACGGGGGGGGGGGGGGGGGGTGGGGCGGTGTAAGGACGATGGAGAGAGTTGGAACATAAAACTCTCTTTTTTTGTTGGGTGGAATAGATTTTGGAGGTAATTGTGTACTTCAATGACATTTAGTGGTTTGGATTGGTGAAATCCTTTCAGAAATATAGGGCCGACTTTCAACGTGTTGGTGGCTTTTGTAATTTCTGAATGAAATTTTGAATGATATAAAGGCCTACTGCAAAACAACACGCCAATACTATATAATATAGGTTACAGTGTCTATCTGTAGTCATCTCATTTCAACATTACATGTGTGATGAAAAAAGTGGTTGTGTTGTTTTGTTTTGTTCTTATTTGCTTGACTTCAGATGGCTGAAACCTGATATGTACTGTATGTCTCTAGAAAACTCTAGAAAATGTGAGATGATAGGACAAATGATTATATTAGATTAGATTCAACCTTATTGTCATTGCACAGAGTACAAGTACTGAGACAACGAAATGCAGTTTAGCATCTAACCAGAAATGAGATAATACATATTGATGAAGATTATCGATGGAGCAGCGAGCTTCCTGAAAGGCCTACTAGCTCACTCTCTCTCTGTGTTATGCAATCGCCTCGCCACCTGCTAGGGGCAGGGGTGTCAACAAACCCCTCAATCCTCCATCCTTCAAAAGTGCCTTAGACAGTCTTAATTTAAATTACAATGTACTCTCCATTTAGCACTGGGATAATCCAACAACAGCCTCTATACCTATGATACTTAATCACATGCTAAGGCTATACTGGACACATGGCTACACACAACAGAAATCAATTACTCTACAGCTTTGGATTACAAGGACTTCTGAATAGTTCATTACATTTGGATGTACCCGAGGAATTCTTTCCTTCATTCAGTGTAATTTGTTGTCCAATAAATTAATAAGGTGTCTCACTGCCTCTGACTTTAACGTATCTCAAGATATTGACATTATTCTATTGGACCATTTAATTCTTATGGAATTGTCCCAATTTAGTTTTTTTGGAGGACACGTGCTGTAGCAGGGGCTTCTTTATTTTGGTTGGTGTATGGGGTGGGATCATTATTGTGTCTGTCTAGCCTGATGACCCCTAAGCCCTCAGCAGGAGGGCATGCAGGCACACGTGCCCGGCTCTTTGTAAGCCATTAATTAGTGGTGAATGATCGCTCACAAAAACAGGCAGAGGGTTACAATCAATGCAAACTAACAATTCTATTATCCAGAAATAGCCTATCTAACTGATGGTTAGATTATTGAACCATGAATTATCCATCATTTTGTACATACAGTACACACTAAATCTGTATAAGGGTACTGGTAGCATCTGTAGCATATACACCACTATGGCATCTCACCACAGAATTTACTGCCTTTAGATCTACATGCATCTGGCAGATAGGATTGTCTCTGGCAGATTCCATCCATTGCATGTCATGGAGTATTGAAAGTTATTGACATTATATCATTGATGCAAAAAATGCAAAAGGTTTATCACCCCAGTAATCGTATGTAGTTGTGTTCATTTTTTATTTGTATTGTTTTACTTTGTGTCAAAAGAGTTTCAGTAGTGTTTCAAAATAGAGAAATCAATTCGGTTGAGCAGGTTTGTGATTTTTCTCATAAAAAAATGTGAATTTCTAAAAACGCTTTTCTATTTTTTTGTGTGTGTTTGGGTCCTGTGCATCTATACAGTATCTCAAATTGGCAAACTAATGATCAGGTCTTATAGGTGAGGTTGTGCTGAAAAAAAGGATACCAAGCATTGTGGGAAACATTTTTTAAGTGGTATATAAAGGCAAAATGAAAAGCATAGAAAAACGTCCAGAACCACCCAGAACCGGGCCAAGACTCAAAAGGGTTAAGAACTGAATTTGCATTCCTCCTAGATTTTCTAGGCATTCACTTGAGCAAGTTGTACAATTCCAACCTGGGAGACAATTAGGCTATTAGGTGATGCAATGCTGACATATTGCAATGGTGGCACGAGCAATAATCTCCAATAAGCATGTCTTACATTGTTTCCATGACGTCAGAGGCAGCAGGTACACTGTATGGTCATAGTGAAATGCCTCCTTTGTAATCCCCTGTATAACCCAGATCAAAGAATAACTCTGCTCCCTGGCCGGCAGACAGACAGCCCACAGTCTCCTGGGTAATCAGGATTTACAGTATGTCACTATTGCCAGACTATTGCTGACTCATAGTCATTGAAATCAAGGTCATTATAAGAAACTGGCCCTGAGTGTTAGGGGCCAGGAAGTGTATTCGCCTTCTGAAGCCCAGCTGACTGAAATACATCATCCTAGAAGAGCAGTACAAGTTCTGGTTCTTCTTGTACCTTAGAGGTACAGACCCTATCAGTAAATAGGATTCAAAGGAGTAGTTCTGGCGTGCAAGAATCTGATACATCACAAGCTAGAAGTAATTTAAATCAATCAAAAAGTAATGGTTTGGTTATTCAGATCTTTAGATACTGTAGTTACAGAAGTTGTTCACATTGGCTAGTATCATATAATGCAAATTAAATGGCTGAAAAGTATTTATCTTAAATTGCATTTGAGTGATATGTGTACTTAGCTATGTTGTGAAATAATTTAATAGTAAAATGCCTTGAATAGGGTTGCATGTTTGTTTTTTGCCAAAGCATTGCCAACACATGCAAACAACTTCTGCCTCCAAAATCTACACAACCAAAACACAAATGCAACACCTTTTTGTTTTTGTCCTCATGAGAGCTTGATACCCATTTTACAGCT
This sequence comes from Hoplostethus atlanticus, assembly GCA_034670405.1. Classification (NCBI taxonomy): domain Eukaryota; kingdom Metazoa; phylum Chordata; class Actinopteri; order Trachichthyiformes; family Trachichthyidae; genus Hoplostethus; species Hoplostethus atlanticus. Next base: position 2,523,226 of record JAXDDX010000044.1, on the reverse strand, counting down.
ATCTGGCACTCCCTAGTGGCCCGTTAAGCTGAAGAGACGCCAAGGTAAAGTCATTAAAATGTATTTATTAAACAGGTATACTTCTTTTGCAAATAAACTCAACATTTATAAATTAGGCACAGTTAAATAGAATAAAACAACCTATCCATAAAACATAGAAAACAAACATACTTTTCACACTTCAATCCAAACTTCCATCACCATGGCCCTGATGTAAAATTTCATGACTTTTCCACAACTTTCCATAAGTCAGAGTGCTTCCATGGTTTAAAATGTCTTGCCTGGTTTAATAATGGTCTGGTTTCCACTACAGTTGAAAACCAACAGCTAATGCAATGACTGTGTGAAGCAAGCACGATACATGAACCAGGAACCCTGTTCTATCACAACTGATATGTGAAAATGTATTTCCTGAGGGGAATGATATGTAACCTGTAAACATGATTCAGTGAAATAAATCAAATGGATTGCCTCAATAAGCCCCAGAATAAAACTGCAGTGTGAATATGAATAAACTGGTCATATTGATTCTCTTATGGTGAGGATGTACCAGATGTACTGCACTGTGTGTAACCAGATATTGAAATATAATGAGTTTGGCCACAAGCAACTTCTATGAGGGGACTACTGTCCATGCGCGCAATCCTAGAGCAAGGTGCAACTATCCACTACCCCGTGGTACTACAAACGGATGCAGGGGCTAATCTGATAACACTGCAAGCCTTCTTCAAGAGGAACTGAGTGGGTTTGGCAACACAATTTTAAACTGAAACTAAGTGTTTTGTCTTTTAGCCACAGTTTTGTTTTTTTTGTTCATCAGTTACTGTAGTTGGTGGATGCCAAAAACAAACAGCCACCTTCAAGTTTTTATAACTTACATTAAAATATAATAATACAGGAATAATACATTAAAATACTTTAAATATAATGTGCTCAGTGACCAAAACGAGGCTATTTCTGTACAATTAAAATAACATATTTTGATGCCAATAGACATGTGCAAAAAAGTAAGGGCATCAGTGGAGAGAGCAATATAAAGTGCTTACACATAGTCAAAAGGCTTTACATTAGAAAACAGGTCCTTCTAATTCAGTCTCACACCCATTCCACACTGTAGTCAAATCCATTGACAGTAAATATTTATGTCACGGCTTCTTCAAGAGTCTGATCTCCATCTTTAAATAGGTTTTAAGATTCTCATCCAGGACATTCTCTTCAATGGCAGCTAGTGCCTTGTCACCTCCATCATGGTAGTACGCCAGGAGCTGCTCTGCATGCTCAATCCACACACAGTTATGACAACCACTCATGCAGCAGTGGGTGGGAGCAGGTGGTGGGCCCTGGTCAGGGGACCAAGTGGAGGTAACAGGACTAGGGTTCACTCTCAGCGCTCTTGGGTGAGTCATTTAGTGTGGGAGGAGTGGGTGAATTTGGTGCAGCACACAGGTTGTGGATGGTCCCACTATGTAGACATCTTCTCCATGATTGCTGAGAGCAACAACATAACTGATGTCTCATGTGAAGGAGGGAAAGGATGCACAGCTGAAGAAACAGAACAGGACATTTGTTCACAATGTGTTTAAGCATGAACAAGAGCAAAAGTGGGTTTGTAGGGTAGCACAATGAAGCACAAGCCTGATTTTGATATTAACTCTACATGAACAGTTGTTCATGTAGAGTTAATATCATGTTAATATCATGTTAATATAGTACAGGCACATGATGACATTCTGAAATGAAACCAAAACCTCAAGAAACCAAACCTAGAGCTGCTAGCATGGTCAATAAACTGGAATAGTGCTTTGTGGACTAACAAAGTGTTGTCTCTTCGGCTTCTAACTTAGAGAGAGTTAAGGAGTTGCTTAAATTCACAAACCCTGACTAAACCAAGCTTCCAAGTCCATAGGAACTACATGGATTTTGTCTTAGAATGGAAATTTCCCCTTTAAGGTACAACGAACAACTGTTGTATACATTTAAATCATGTATATAGTTTTCTTTAAAATGTAGCTAAAGGGGTCATTGAATAAGACCTATCACTGAGGTTAGATCAATGTCAGACTGCTAGCAAGAAGCTTGAAGCTAGCAACTAGCTAAGTTAGGCGGCTAACGTTACTTTAACTACCCCCTTTTGACCAGATAAGGACGATCTCGCGACATGCACAGCAAAACGCAACATCATAAGAGTAAATAAGGGTCTTGTTATGTATCTGTACAATTAATTTTCTTTTTTCTGTAGACTTGACTAATCTATCCCTTCAAGCGATTTTTATCTTGCGAGCTAGTTCCACTCCGCCATGTTTTCGTGAACTGTGACCCTGCGTGTGAATATAAACAAAGGCGCTGATTGGCCGTGAGAAATAATGTGACCAATACAATCGACAGCTTCAACACACTGTGAACCAATGGAAACCGACAAAGGTTTAAGGGACAAGCCACAAAAAACAGGTTGCATTTTCAATCTCTGGCCAGCAGGAGTCTCTATTTTACAGACATCACTGTGTAAATTAAATCCTGATGCTCCTTACGAAAAAGAACGATAGTAGTCCTATAATAATACATTTTGGATAAATATTATACGAATGACACAGCATAACTATAAGTTCCTACATTATAATGACATTGAATATTATAGTGACACCATAGGCGATACAAAAATACCATAATGTATGTTAAGGCCACTATTAAAACACATCAATTACCACAGACACACTATAAGTCTCTGAATAGTATTATAGTGATTTTTCATTAAGGATGAGAAGGACGTTTGAATGAATTCAAATGCTTTGCCTTTTTATTTTGCTTCAGAACCAGATGGTGTATCTTTTGTTCATTTTGATTTTATATTGTGGGGGGAGTGTAAAGACTTTTCAATGAACTGCCCTGTTGGTACGCACTTTATAGGCCTACCTACAATGACTGCACTGAACTGATCTTTTTGCAGCTGAAAGACTGCATGTGCCTAGTCAGGGCTATCTCATTATTTGCTGAGAGCAACACTCTTTCATATCTCACCTGCACAGATAAACACTTGTGACTAAGAGCGTGTTTACCAGTGAAATGGTAGTCCCATATATTCCTTTTTTGTGTGCAAGTTTTCTTTCTTAAGCTTGTGCTTTTATCAGTATTTTTGTTTAGCTAGTGTATTTTATCATCCCATTAATCTCTTCCGCCTCTGAATTAGTTCCTGTAAATTAATTCATTTAAAACAATCACCACACACTCCATCTCCATTTAATGTCACTTTTTTTGGCTGGTCTCAGCTCTCTGAGTGTGTGACGCTTGAATGATTGCAGACAGGATCACAAGTAGCGGAAAGTCTGATAAGTTCTCCTACTTCCCCATGCAGCTGAATCTAAGCTGAAGCCATATCTAAGTTGTATAAGCAGCTCAGGCCCCTTTGTTAAAAACTCAAAAAAATGAACTCTTTAAGGGATTTTGACTGACCTAGATCATGAGTAATTAAGTGTTAGTCATAACACTCAGGTTGCATTCAAAGAGCATTAGGACCATACCAAATCAGATTTGGGTGGCGAAATGGTTCCTTTATTCTTATGTGTGAAATGAAGTCCTCTTTTGATGTAGTTTGTCTTTGTTAGACTATGGCTCCACCATGCCATACCATCCCCTGACACTTTGTTAGCTATTTGACCCATTCACTGATGCATGAGGTATGTGTGTGTGTGTGTGTGTGTGCACGCGCGTGTGTGTGTGTGTGTTTACTAGAATATATGGACAAGATAGAGTGTGAATGTGAGCTTGAGGTCCCCACAGACCTTAATGTTTGCAAGCCACATCCATGGTAACATTATGTGGAAACACAGCAGCTGCTCAACTAAGCATGAGATAGCAGGTGTGTGGTGGGGCATGTTATCTCACCAGAGGCTGGGGACAATGTGACTTTATCCTGGGGAGAGGCTCTCCCTCAGTCATAGTCACGGTTCATAGAGACTCAGACCTTTATTCAAACACATAAGCCGAACCGCATTTAAAAAGCTGCTGATATGATTCTGAAAGAAATAATGGATAGCAAATAATCTCATTCTGAAGAGTAACAAATGTCTATCATGTCTATAAAGTGTATATAGACAACAGAATGTACCATATAGACAGGAGTCTTAGTTTATTAGTCATTGTATTTATCATTCCACTGTTTCATACTTATCATACTTTCATACTTACCTGATGCTGTAATAGACATTGGGATGGACAGGGAGTGACATCATGATAGAGGTCTGAAACTACAACTATCTATCTTCTAATGTTTGTTTTCTGCCCTTTTCCTATGACAGTCACAACTTCACACACAAAACACAATCACAGTCAAGGGTATCAGATAACATGTTTACGTTGTTCACATCTTATCAGAAAGAGGTAGCATCCATTCACATAAAGTAATTTAATGTATGATTAAGACGAGTAACAGTGTATGGCGTCAACTAGTGTGGGGCAGCTAGCTCAGAGAGTCTTTAACTATGTCAGGTATGTGACCAGTGGGGGGGGGGGGGGCAGAGGGGTTCGCTTTCTCCTAGACTCCCCAGTAGCCTTCCCTCAGAGACAGTCCCTCCCCGGTGCCACTACTGGATAAGGTTTCTCTCAACACCTTTTCCCTAAGAAATGGCTCCTTGGTTTACCCCTGGCAGGTATTTCCTGAGAAGCCTGTACTCAAGTCAGGCACATGGCAAGCACATGAAAGAAAACATGCTTGAGGAAGACTATTTTGATACAGTTTGTATACAGGTGATAAACTGAGCTTAGTGCTGGTTGCATGCAAGGATAAGCAGTTATCAGGATTACCAGTGACTATCTTCATGAAACACTTCATGCAAAAAAAAAGGCCTGGCAGCATTTCTAACAACAGTTGTACATTCCACACCTTGGCAGCTTTACACCGACCCACTATATATGAGAAAGATTTTCCAGGAATGCAAAACAACCAAAGATAAAAAAAGGAATCTTAGCATTGTGTCACTGATAAGTGCTAAAAGTCATATCTCCAGGTTTCAGAGTGACCTTAAATCATTGGCAAAAGGAATGTTTTTTCTTTGCTTGAGGGGTTGGCAGGGTTGTGCATGTTTTGGGCTATCTGTGCCTACTTAAGTGTACCTCTGATACTGTAATTTGACTATGTGGTGCCTGAATGAAGAGGTACTTTCAAGCTACAGCTGTGTCAACAGTCTGGGCAAACAGCTCGCCTGACGTCCCTGAAAATATGGAAAGCAGGGCAACAAGGATTTTTCTGTCTCATCGCGCCATTCTGTGTCATATCAGATTTTGCTGAAATGCACCTAAAGAGGCGACGCAGACAACCTAGCATCTTTCACATCTGTGGAACTGCAAGGATGAGCTCAATCTCTGACAGAATGCAAACAAGTTTGGTTAAAAAGCTAGCAGGGAGGTGTTTTGGTGCTCAGGTGTCCTTCCTCAAGGTCTTCCTGGCTGACTCACAGCACCAGCTTTGTCCTGAATGCACAAAGACCACACTGTTCATTTTCCCGGGATTGTATGGCAGCCATGCCACTGCTCCAAAATGACAAGTCAGTGAGCTTCAGATGCTTACTTGTCAGAACGTTTGTGTATGTGTCAGTCAGGAGGTTGGAAATACTGTAGGGGAATGAATTAAGTTTACTAAGACAACAGAAAAAAGAAAAAAAACAAGAATTACAATATTTATCAAAAGCACAACTGTGCAAAAAATACATTTGTTCTTTTTGAGTGTATACCAGTGCTTTTTAGTGTCAAGGCAGCCTATCAATCTGGATCAATTCCTACTTTTTACACCAAAGTAAGACCCAACCAAATGATGACAGTGTAGTTATCACCTCACAGTCCTAGCTAGCTGTGTGAGGCTGTTGCTGATAATACTAATGATCCACATAATACACCAAAGCCTTCTGCCTCAGAGGGGATGCTGATAACGAGGCAAACAGAGGAGAGTTATCAGAGGAACAGTACAATTAAGCCCAAATGAGCAGGGAACCAACCCTCCCAGGTACCGCTATGGGAGCTACAGGGAAAAGCATCCGGTAGGTCATGCAGGGTGCTTACTCTGCTTACTCAGGGCGCTTACTCTTTTTCTTACAATGCTTCATACACATACTTGATAGTGTCTGTGAACAAGAACAAACAGAGATACTTTCTTAATGAAGTGATTGTTTGTTAACTGAGCGACATTTTCCACCTCTCAAGTTTCTCTTATCGTATTATGTGTAAGCCCAGGGAATTCCCTTAACATACCACACAGTTATATTCAGTCCAATATGGATATGAAACTGTTGGCTCCACTGAACCTCCTAATCCACATTTGTTATTATCAACTTTGCCTATACCGAACCATTTCACGAAACAAGTCACTCTCTGTTTATTCCCAGCACAGTGCCGTCAAACAGTTCAGTGCGAGCTGCTGGTAAATCATTCTTTAAATTGGGCGCAGGGTTGCAGAATCCATAGAGGTCCATGTTGGTTGAGTAACTTCGATTGAAGGGGCTTGAATGCACAGCATGCTTCTGTAAGTGTATTGACCGATCGGTGGCCCCGGCTGTTAACACTTCCGTCATCTAACACTTCCACAGCTCACCCCTCTGGCCCCGTGCATGGCCACAGTAGCCACGATGTAAACATGTTCGTAAACGGCAGAGAGGTTCAGGCTAGGTTCAGTTGGTACGGTTAGAAAATGGGATTTAGCATTGCATGGCTTGTGTCAATAAAAACAACTCTAAGATCAATATCAGTGAATTATGTCATTTCTAAGAAGTGACTGTAGCATTTTACACTAATTTAGGTTTCACAGATCTGCTTTATTCTTGCAGGAAGGTAGAACCAGAACATCCCATGGCCATAAATGTGTACATTAGATCAGAATTAGCTCCGGATGTAGACTCATCAATGGTTGAAAGTTGTCCCTGATGTTATTTTTCAGTTAGCTGAGGGGCCAATATAGCATGGCTGAGAGTTTAGGATGTGGGATGGGGGCAGGGGGGGGCGCTGCCTATTGAAGGTGGGAATGGGGTGGGTGTTATTTTGAAGGGACAGAGGTGCTTTGACTGGGGCTGAGAACTGCCAGAGCTCAGGGCACGTGTGGTCACAGATCACGCTGGGCTCGGTTTATCAGCCAAAGCCCTACAGACAAAACTAAAAACAAATGAACAACAGAAGCACACACTAATACACACTCTGTTAGCATGGGTGGTGTTTGTATTGGTTGTCTATCTCTTTAACAGAAAGTCTGTGAAGTGTGTTGTGCCCCATCGAATACCAAACCACGTTGGTCTTTTAGTGTTGCACAATATATATTACATCATGTCCTCTGTGCTGAAAAAAAGCCGGGTGACATTTGTGAATATTAAAAGCGTTTCCAGGAACACTGCAACTTTTTCTCTTGCCATTTTGCTCAACAGGGTAATTATACGTTACTCACTGTGGTTTATGTCTTGGTTTAAGTGTGTGTGTTTGTGTGTGTATGTGTGTATGTGTGTATGTGTGTGTGTGTGTGTGTGTGTGTGTTCCTAACTCACTGGACAAACAGCTTGGCAGTCCTGATACCTGCACTATCAGCAGGATACAGGCACAGGCTTCTAGCACCAATTACCGCACAGTGAGACGTCTCTAACACTCCTGACACTGCTCTACCGAGAAGGCTGTGATACCTCTGTATCCTCATAAACACACAACTTCTTGCTACCACAGTTATATGAAACAGCACACTAAGACTGAGGCCTATACGTGCACTAACAAGGTTGCAGGTTGGAATCTGCCTCATGGACTTTGGTGCATGTCATGGCCCTGTTCTCCCACGTGTACTCTCATTCTCCACGATAATACCTGGCAACAGTAAACATGTCATCCCCCCATGAATGACACAGACCCCCTCTAGGCAAATCACTAACAGATATGTCACATTGTTTTGACCTGCATTTGTAGCGCCACCATTGATTGAGTCACTGTAATTTTGAAAAATGTGCAACACAGTGGTGAGATGCATCATTCCTCCAACATTTTGTCGAAATCTGATCAGTGGTGTTTGAAATATGGTTTTGAAAAACCAATCCATTGGTTTTCTGCATCAAGAGCATCAAGTTGAGCCGTTAAAAAGGTGGGTATGTGCAAAGTATGTAATTAAATAAGTTTAAAAAAACACTCAAAATGACATCAACAAGAGTACCTGATACTTACAGGCTTCAAAATAAAAGCACAAATCAAAATGACATCCAAATACACAACAAATGCCAACTAAAATGACAACACCAGGTATCAATAAAAATAATTCCAGAGATATAGGCTCATATAACTTTATATTGAATTGTCAACAAGGGTTTGTCATGGATACAGAGGCTGGGAAGTTGTCAATTGTACTGTCTGTAATCACTGCAGTAAAACAGAGTGATGGGTAATGATAGCTCCAAAAATCATTTTTGTCCATATACAAGTCAAACTCTTCAACAGATGGATTGTTAATATAGATACAAAAATATGTGCATGCAAAATCTGTCAGTTAAATCACTGATTATATCTTTAACAGGACTCCAACACATTTGAACATTTTTTCAGTTCAACACCTATATCTTCAGACTATATTTCACTACAGCCTTTCACCACAGGTTTGATTGACACTGTGTGTTTTATTGGTCACTAATGTACAAAGTCTCTCTCAGGGACAAGCAATTTGCTGTGTGTTGGTAAATTTGCAGACCTTTCCTAAATTTGTATTCATGATTTTGTCGTGTCTGTGTGTAGAGAGAGAGAGTCAATGCAATATGGCTGCAGGCTAATGTGTGTTTACATTTTTCTTCCATTGGACATAAAAGGTGAAAATGACAATGCATATCACGTTATCTTCAGTATATCCTCTCATACTCTTATCTAGCCTGCAGCGGCAGTTTCACATAACCTTTCACTGTTCGATCATGTGAATCTGAGAATCTCTGATAAACCACAGGCAATCGTCCACACAAAAATAGACTTGGGACATAGCCCTGTATCGCCTTCTCTTGGGGCTTGGAGGTTATCAGGCCACAGCAGTTGGTTTGGTAATAAATCACAGGCCAACCCCTTGACCACAGCCGCCACCAGCAACCTAGAGTTACCACGGTAGGTCTAGCAGTAAGCAGCCCAAACCCAGATGGGGGGTGTAATGGAGGCGTGCTGAAACATGAGCATGTGTGTGTGTGTGGAGGGGGAGGGGGGGTCTCATAAGGTTGCATATGGGCTTGTTGCAACTGATAATGTAATAACTGCCAGATAATGTGGGATAAATAAGGTTTTATTACATTCTTGACCCACTTGGAGGTGTATTCTTATTACATTTTGACAAGTTATTAATCCAGCAGTTATTAAATTATCAGTTGCTACAGGACTCTTTAAATGACTGCTGCTAGTTACACTATTCACACAACTCCTGTTAGATTGTGCACTCTGCTGCCAGTCTATGTCTATCTTTTAAAAGCTGTGAGTTACTGGCCTGGATAGGGGAAGCTGTCAGCTGACACTGTCATAGTTGAGATGATACATAGCCCAGCCCAGATAGTGAAATCTCTACTGAGTAAACAGATGTCTGCATTGTGAGAATAGGTAGTGGTGAAAACCTGGGTGCACTTTGTCCAAACTGATAACAACTGATATAAATCCCTCCTATAGTGGGGAATAGAGACGACGCTGAGGTACTGAACAGCAGTATGCCAGAGTCTTTTTCTCTACTGAAGCCATAGCAGAAGAGTCTGATGCCATCTCCTCACCAAGCACCAATGACCTGCCTGGATCATCCAGTTGTCCCATCACCTGCACTGTCATGCACCCTGACCTCATGTGAACTTGATGAGATATTGGTTACAAGACATGCTATTGATCATTTCAATATTTATTTAGATTAAAAACAAAATATTGGAACATCAGTGGCTGCGGTATGTACAATCAACAATTATTAGGTACATAATATACATTCAAACAAATTCATTATGCTCATGCTGGTTTGATTGGAAGAAATTAACTAGCACACAAAAGTGCTATAAATAGTTGTCTTTAAATATGAATGTTCAGAAAATAGATAGATAGATACTTTATTGATCCCTGGGGGGAAATTCTGGGGTTGCAGCAGTATAACAGTATCACAAGAAACAGGATGTACAAAATGCTTCCATGCTATGAAAAACCATTGACACATTAAAAACATATTTACATGAATTCAATACCAATAGCTGAATTTGATGTGCTACAAATACTATTCACAATCCAGGCACAACAATATATATTGACATCTACAGTAAAACTTGACCATGCACACTGTCTCTACTAATATATGTGATTATAGGTTATATCCTGGTGTCTTTTTCCAGGTGGTGTAGACGTATTCTCTTCATGCCAAGCCAAGTAGGGAATGTTCCATTGCTTTTCCACCTCTGGGATTACAGCAGGTTTGTTGCGTCACACCTGTCGCTCCACTGATCTGTGTGTAGTATCCACTGCAGTGACAGTTATGGTGTGTGTGTGTGTGTGTGTGTGTGTGTGTAGGGGGGAGGGGTGCACTTGTATGCATAAGTGTGTACACTGCATAATCATGTCGAGCCAAAAGCACTCCTAACGCTTAGGGAGACTATTCTCTTCCACCATCCTGCGCTGTCAGCACCATCACTCTTCATCTGTGTCATTTGCTGCAGCGGAGAGCTCACCGTCTATTCTCAGTAAATGGCAACCATTGCAAAACGTCATTGTTCTCTAGCAAAGCCACGGCTTCACCCCATGCTTTGACTTCCAAAAGAAGCTCTATACTGTCTGATACCCGGAGGTACACCCGGGTAGTCCATCAATAGAAGGTTTAACTGTTTTTTTGACCCAGCATTCACCTCCACATGTTGGGACTGATGGTTCCTCTTAGAACCAGTTTAGGGAACCATGGTTAAAGCAGAAATACAATGAGCAGGAGGAAGTCAAAATAGATCAAACTGAAATGTTTTGTATAGGGTCTTGAGCGACCGGGCATATTCACCACTGGGACTTCCTATGCAGTCCATTCCCCTGAAGAGTAAAAGAGAGAGAGTATATTGTTAAACATACCATACTGTGATTTGACTAATTATTTCAAAAGAGCACCATAATGAGACTTGATTTTTAGAAGATACCTGATAAGGAAAACCAAAAGGTAAAAGAAAACCAAGAGACAGACAAATCATGCTTAATCAAACACAACATTCATTTTATTTCTTGAATCTTGGCAAGAGAAAAGAAAAGGAAGATAAGTAGAGTTCAGAGTCCATCCAGCATATTGAGGGTAAAAGACAGGACGCCTTGAAAGATGGATAGTTGGCTCCACAAGGTAAAAAAAAAAAAAAAGCCAGACAAAGAAGTGATTCATAGACAACCTGTAGAAGAAGTTGCTATGGATACAGCAAGAGCTGAAAGGGCTACATGTGCAGAGGCAGGAGAAAAGAAAAGCATCTGGTGGAAGGGAAATGGATAAGGAGAAACGAGTGGAGGTGAGGAGTAAAGAAGAGAGGTGTCAGAGGCCAGGGTACGACCTACGCTATTGCCGTTTGTCTGTGTGTATGTGGCATCCCCGATCTCAGTGTGTAGTGAGGGGGTGCTGCTCCCGCTGTTGGCTGCAGAGTTGGTGGAAGCCCTGGGGATGGCCAAGTCATGCGACAACTCCGTCTGGTGCTGCATGAAGTCATAACATGGCCAATGACAAAAACATCCAAGAGATGATGAAAGTCATGGACCTATAACCACGTACTTTGTGGAATGACCTCCTCGAGCAGCTGAGGCTGGCAGAGGCTGTGTCGTCCTTTAAATCATTTCTACACCAACCTCTTGGGAGTTTGGTCTATTGGTCACCTTACCCAAAATCTGACAAGAGCACTGGCACCATCATCTCTGTGATCTCTAGATAGCTCTGTCTGGTGCTCATGCTAACCCTTTAGTATACAGTATACATTAGCATTATCCAAAGTATGAAGATTGTCTTATTGTCTTATGTCTTATTATTATTTCTTATAATATCTCTTGATATATTTTAGTGTGAATTTCTCTATTTTATATTGTATTCTTGACCTTTGCCTTTTACAGTGCTCGCTTTTATTCTTGTTTTGTTTTTATTCTTCTCTTGCTATGTTTATTGTTATGCACCGAACACCAAGTCAAATGTATTTCCTTGTATGTGAAAACATATTTGGCAATAAAACTGTTTCTGATTCTTTCTGATTTCTGAAGATAGACCTTAATAATCCATATTCCAAAATTGGGATGATTACCTAACATACTGTATGCTAAAGTGTTAGCATGCACACCGGACAGAGCTATTTACCACACAGAGATGGTTTTGGTGCCAATCATCTTGTCATCTTGGTGTAGTCCTTTAAGACCTATTTCTATAGATTCACTTATGTAACGATGGTTTTTCTTTTTCCACTATTGCTTCTTTGTCGATGTCCTCTTCTTTTCTTGCGTCATCTTGTGTCTGTCTCCTGTTTTGTCTCGATTGTGACGCACTTTGTAAGCTTTGTTTAAGAAAAGTGCCTCACAGATAAAGTTATTTTTACTATTGTCATTATAAGTTCCTTATTCCGATAGTGATTTGCGCAGCACAGCGTGCATGTATGTGTGAGTGTGCGCAGAAGCAGCAAATTATCTGTCTGTATTATCTGGCTGTATTATCTGGCTGTATCTTTATTGTTTATGTCACCGTGTTTCCTAAACAAATGAGGACTTATACAACATAGTCACATTTGTGTTCATGCAAACAAACTGCATGCGCCTACTCACATTCCCCATTCCTTTGCTGATGAGAGCCAGCTCAGTGGGCTGGTAAACTGAACTGCGTAGCTGACCGCTATAGCCGCTGTAGGGTGACACAGGCTTGGAACCTGGGAGGGGTAGACAAGCAACAAACGTCATCATTTTGTCACACATGACCTTGATCCATGAAAACAAGAGCTCTCGGCGAGATATCTTTAGGCCTCTCAAGTGTTATCCCAAGCATTCAGTGTTCCCAGGCAACAAACACCAGTCACAAACACCGGGGATACACGGCACAAGACCAGAAGCAACAGAGGCACTATCAGTCCTTTATCTTGTTTGTGCTTTCAGTTCTGTATCCTGTATAAACATAGCACACAGAATGGATGCGAGAGACGACTTTATGATTCTCTCAGGTGTAAATGTCTGTTCCTCCTGTGAAATATCTCCCCTGGGTGAGACCGTTGCCACACCTCGGTCTCCACAGAGACACCGAGAGTCAGACTGAGTGGGAGTGTGTTTATGTATGATACTCCAGTTAGGGATGTGGTTAGATACTAGACATTCATTAACACATAAGGAATGACCAATTCCCTCTGAATCACCTGCGGGAACGGTGGGAAAGGAATGTGGGCTACAGAAGTTGGTAGGTCGATTGCATTTTCATGTCCTGAGGCGGAGGGCAATCATTGACTTTTTGATTGCTGCTTTGTCCAACAACCACCACCACATTTTTCTATTGGATTTCAAATCATGACCAAACAGTAGGAATACAATACAAATCCTTCATCAAGCATCCAAATTGAAATAATCTGTCATCCATTTTTGAATTAAAGAGATTTACACCACAACTACATAAAACAGCCGCCTGACAAACCCGACAGACTGACAGATCCAAAAGCCCTGATGATCAGCCCTGGCCACCCTCAAAGGGAGCTGGGGGTTGTTGACTGCAGGACACACTGCTCTGTCTGGCTCTGCTACTGCGATCAGATTCTCTTCAGCTTGGTATTAAAACGTTGGCATATCAAATTCTGTAGGGTCATCATGTAGATGCAAAACTCAACACCCTTTTCAGGAGATTTTGCAGGTTATCTGGTCTACTCAAAGGATTTTTTGTTGTCGTCATGGACTCATGTTGATTGCTTATCTGTAACTGGCGACTTTGCAGATATTTTGTTTCAAGGTCATTTGGACTAATCTATAATCAGTGAGGGATATTATGAGACAAACAGTAGACACTATTCCCCATATAAACCACATGTCAGAATGATATGATGCAAGCTTTGGTATGCCTCTTAATGGATTTCAGGTTGGAGGTTGGTCGTGGTGTGAGATACAATGACTATGTGTGATGTGTCAGTCAGGGAGGTTACTGAGTGAGTATATGTGCAGAATGAGGTTGTTTACATTCTTAAATCCCCCTTCCAGTACCGTCACAAACAAACTTACAACAATATAATATGTCTAACAGTTTCCCGTACAGCTTTGCCTAATGCCACATTCACGTCACATTCAAAGAAGCGGAACAAACATTCACATGGTTTACTGACATCCAAAATGCTGATTGCAACAATGAAAGCCTATTGCAAGAACACGTTAACCAGTTACTTTAACAGTTAACAGTTTAACGGTTTACTTTTTTCCTAGTCGGCAGCTCATATTTACAGAAAATCTGTCGTGACATGAATGTGGCACCTAAGTCTCAGGTGGACAGGGGTTAGTGAATGGTGAAGTTAAGCATACATAATTTGAGATTGACTGTTCTCAGAATTGAACACAAGGTGAACTCAGTGATGTCAGTGAGGGGGGCATTGAAAGGTGCATGTTACATACCTTGGTTGGGTTCATCCATAGAGAAAGCCTTGTTTTCCATGAACATGTTCTGGGAGCTCTGTTCCTTGAGAATGGTCTCATAGCCCACCCCTCTGCTGGGGTACAGGTCCTCCCCAAAGCTTTGCTGGCTGTCATCTTCACTGGGCATACAGCAGAGTTCTGGGATGGTGTGGAGGATGAGGAACACCCAGGCATTTGCCACCAAGGCTATGGCTAAGGTGGGGTCATCCCATGTGGGACCCCCTTTTCTCTCATTCCCATAAACGTACATGACGATCCATGCCACCCAGATGCCTACAGATAGCAAGCTAACCAAAAGGATGAAGACACCCTCCTTCTTCCATTGCTTATGCTTGCCCGCCATGATGGCCAGACTTGCCACTATGACTGCCAGCATCAGGGTCATCACGTAGATTAGTGCCATGACAAAGTCCTGGTTGGCGATGTTGCAGGGTACAGCCGAGGCTCTGCCGGCCTCGGTGGTGTTCAGTGGCCCTTGTGGGTGGCGCACCACTGTGATAATTAGCCACTCAGTGTTGATAACCACCTCCACCAGCCACAGCCCCACTGCCCCCAGACACAAGACCCAAGCCTTGGGCCCACGGTTCTGCCTGGCAAGGATGTTCAGCCTCACACATTGCATCAGCAGGCAGGCGAAGCAGCCGGCAAACAGCACTCCAAAGAGGAACCTCCGTGAGGCACAGGTAGCGAAGTCTTTCTCCACAATAAAGGCAAAGGTCAGGCAGAAGAGGCCCAGGGTGCAGACCAGGAAGCAGGCGTGGAGAGCCACCGAGCTCTTGCGGTTCTTGTCCACCACGAAGGGCAGGCTGGCCAGCAACGAGATGAAGAGAATAATGGAAAACACCACACCGGCAGCAGCAAAGGCTTCCAGTATGATGCCCCACACTGCACTAAGATCACACAGGTTGTAATAGAGGGAGTCCACATTAGGGCCGCAGCCCTGGGGGGTCATGTTAGCAGCCATGGAGACTGAGAGAGACTAAGGAATGAGTGCAGTCTAGAGGAGGAACCGCTGGTATCTTTGGTGTCTAATTCCTGGATCCAGACGGCGGTACCTGTTCACATGAATAGAGAGGGAGAGTCTGAGTGAGTTGGGATGTGGAGAGATCTTAAGAAGGACTCATAAGACACCACGTCATCCATTCAAGACTAGTGATACTGGAGCCTACACCCTATCAGGCAAATATTATACATGTACAGGTTTTTCCCCCCAACCCTACCATTAATCATTAATAGTCTGTAGACAAATATTGTTTCTTTACATTGAGATTAAAGTGCACGTTAAATCAATGAGGTGAGAGTGGAAAGCCTCGAGTGTTGGGAATACGAAGATCATTTTACATTTAACAACTGAAAAAATACACATATCAATTCAAGGAGTGGCACAACATGACACCTTTTCAAGGGTCTCTATTAAACATCAAGCAGACTTACAAAGGTGATAGTTGACACTGACACTGTGGGGATTGAACCCCCAACCCTGAGACTGAGAGTCTCATGCTCAGACTACGTACAAACATCTGGCTTTTTAACATCTCTACAGTCCCACACTTGTGCTGTTTCTGCTATGCCAGGCTGTTTCTATTAGTCCCAGTCAGATCCAATTACACTGAGCTGAGGACGAGATCCCAAAACCAAATCGATGGACGTGTGGTGGCGGATGCTCACTGTTTCTGCCTTATGGTGGTCACTTAATCATGACAGAGTCCAGCTTCTTCATTCCATGCGCCTCGATTTGATTAGTCCCTCTGCGTAATATCATTTTCCGGCCTATTCTGCCAATTACCTGAGCTAATGCAGGGTTGCACAGCGAGTCAACTGCCTGTTAAGTGAGGAAATATAGACTACCAATTTGTTTTAGAGTTGGACCTCCGATCACACACACAGAAACATGAATGCACTACAGCAGCATAGAGTCACAAAGGCACGTGACGATATTAACACAGGCCCCGATGTAGGCATTCAAATCAAGGCCATTTTACTTCAGTTACCATGGACCAGCTATTAGGTTTCATATCAAATTTGACATTTCTGAATGTTCGAGGTAGGAATACAAAGCAGATGGCTTTTCATTTCAATTTCAGACAAAAATGAAATGTGAGCTGTGAGGAACTATTTTACAATTAGTATGCCAAATATCTCACCTACTAGAGCACAACTTCCCCTCTGAAGCAGGGATTCAAACATAGGTAAACATTAGACCACATCCTCCCTGCTGGCGAGGTTTCATCTTATCAGAGAAGAGTTTTGGTGCTGGATTTTGTTGCTTGATACAGAAGTGGACAGCTGTCTATGCTGTGGGTGTGGAGGTAACATTTGTACAATATTCTCCCAAGGTCTCATCTTCAATAAATGAATAAAACAATAGTGACATTAAACTAATTCTCATTTTGCTGTGGACACTCTGGGAGCCTCTCAAGGACCCCTGCAGGGCCCGAGAGCCCAAACTGGGAACCACTTGTTTAAAGAAACAGCAGCTATGATGCATTAGGCTACAACAACATGTGTCCAACCACGCAAAGATAAGCATTTGCGAAATGTACGTGCAGATGCGGGACGCTTGCACATCTGTACCACTAAATGGAGGCTTTCACTTTTTTGTCTTAGTGTTATTCTATGTCTGGCTGCTGTAACACAGAAATTTCCCGACGGGGATTAATAAAGTACCTACCTACCTTCTTTCCTATCTACCTACCTGTAACACAACATAAGTTAAAATAAGAGTAAAGAGTAAAAGACGCTAAAGTCGTCTCAAAAAGTGCGGTCTTTGAGCATTGTATATGTATACAACTTCACGGTCGTGACCCACAGCCATTATGAACTTCAAGATTTAAAAAGCAAACTGTTCTCACATCAGTAAACCTTCTGGGGTATTTTAGGTGTGTGATAATCACTGCAAAAAACTTCACAATACTTCACAAATACTTCACAATATGTTTCTAGATATGTTTAATATAGAAATTTGAAATATTAATATTTTATCAAAATATTTTTTGGCAAACTTTTGACATAACAAAACATATCTAAACATATAAATGCTGGAAAATAGTCTATTCAATACATGTTACAAATCTCACGAACTGCAACTACCCAAACTTTTTAAGAAGTCGAAATGTATCATGATGATTATTTAGCTTCAACATGAAAATAAAATAAAAAGATGTGTAGGACGCATTACCTGAAGATCTCTCAGCAAGTAGTCCACTTCAGTGGTGTAGTTTGTTGCCTCTCAAATAACCGAGACACCGACAGAAACTGGGTTCATAAATGATCGAGAGAAAAAGTTAACGAAAGACTGCGCCCTACGCAATTTTCACTCAAACCCCTCATTACACTGATCCCAGCACAGTTTATTTGTTAATTTAAGAATAAACGGAATCCTTCTTTGTGAGTGTTGCCCAAAGATCTCAGACTGGAGAAATTGAGTCTCCTCTCTCTCTCTCTCTCTCTCTCTCTCTCTCTCTCTCTCTCTCTCTCTCTCTCTCTCTCTCTCTCTCTCTCTCTCTCTCTCTCTCTCTTTCCTCTTTCTCTCTCCTTCACACACACACACACACACACACACACACACATTTCTCACAAAAATTGTTCCGTGGATTAACCCTTCTAAATGATCCACTTACTTGTTCAGTCTCCATCACATTCATTATCCATTATTACTTTACAGCGTCATAACCAACAGAAGTGATTTATGTTGTCATTTTAAGGTCAATAGATTTCATGAACATGGACTTATGCCGTGTATAGTAGAAGTAAAGACTTGATTACAAAATACTTATGTCATCAAATTGGTATGAAGAGACATCTAGCGGTGTAAAGTGGCCAATCCTCCAGCAGGTCAATGTGCTTTCCCACATGAAGGTGGCAGCAAAGGCACATCAGGGAGCGAAGACAGGACCTGAGGTGTACTAACTAGAATGTGTCAAGTTTCATTCCTAAATGCTGTACATCCATTTTGGAAATGTTGCTTCCTGACAAAAAAAACAACTGTAAATTGTACTGTAAACTGTCACTAAGTTATTATTCCTTGCACTACTTGTATATTTTTTGTATATTTATTTTTCTTCTTGTATATTTTGATGATCTTTTTTATACAGTTTGTTGCCATTACATTTGTTCATTGTATATTGATGTGTGCCTCTCTCTTGTTCTGTACTGCTGCATAACTGCAATTTTCCCTCGGGGACAATAAAGAGCCATCTAATCTAATCTAATCTAATCTAATCTAATCTAATCTTCTGCAGATACTTTGTAAGATGTACAATGTACAATACATGACTCAAAATGCACTTTACTTTCATGCCAGCAATCATTATTAGAGTCGGTGTCATATATTCTCAAATGGTGGATATTTCATTTTGTAATGCATTTATTACAAAGACACACATTTTATAAACTACTTGACTGGTTCCTTAACAAAATAAATCATTGAGACATTTCTAATGGTGCTAATCTTACCAGTTTGCCTTTACAACCTCAAACCAATTTCAAAACCCATGTGGCTCCTAAGCTAAGGTTGAGTCAAGAATAACCTTTTAACAATCATGATGCAATGTCGGTGGGCTGCTGCTGCCCACATGTTGCTTCCTACTTCAATAGCACATCATCACTACCTGTTCTGCTCTCATTTGTTGGAAGAAAAACCATCAAACATGAAGAGAAATGTGTACCTTCTTTGATAACTTGCTATAGATAATAGCAAATGGTTGGCTACACTAATATTTATGTCTGTCTTCATGTTTCTGAAGACTTTTCTATTCCTATATGTATTCTGGTGGTTTTATGTATCGACAAACCATTATGAGTGGCCAGCCAGTAGTAAACAAACTCTCAGTGCTATGATCATGAATATATGCCCCATCCCAAAGGATTTATTGACTGCTACTTCAAAAGTGAATAAAATAGGCTCCAGATTCCCAAGAGTCAGTGAACCCGGTGTAGTGGATCCCTCTCTGTGAAGAGACTTGAGATTGGTCAGTGTTAAATAGACCAGCACACCCTGGCCTGAGTCTGTCAGCAGAGAAAAGCTACACCTGATCTTTTCATGTGCCTGCAGCTTCCTCTCACTCAGCTGCTTCATTTTTAAGACAGAGGTGGGCTCTGTCTTACTAGCAGTCAAATCTGTTCTACAAGCTGGACAGCTTCTTTGCTTGAGAACTTCACTCTCTTTTCAGCTCCTCCATCTGGCTCTCTTCGCACTTAAGCAATTAAGTCCTCCACCTGCCTCTCAGTATCTGTCACTTCTTTTTATTTAGACTGTATCTTCTCTCCTCATCCATCTCAGCTCCCGTCACTCTCCAGCTCCAGATCACCTCCATTTTCACGGTCTCTACCGTCACCTCACTGTCGAGCCTGACCTCTGTTCTCTGCTCCACCACCATCACGTCTCATCCCTTAGCTCATCCCAGATTATGTCATCTTTGGAGGCCGCTCTCCAATTCACACGCTCCTTGCGCCAATACCCCAGGGAGACATCAGAGAAGAGCACTCGATGGTGCAGCATCTCTCATTCTGTAACTTTGTAAAGACAGTCTGTCCTCTCCTTTATACACGTTGCCTCTCTGCATAGACAAGATTTGAAATTATACCCGTGAACCCAAGAACTAAGCACATGAACACAGAGAAAATGCAACAGTAGAAGCAGAAAATACTCACCTCAGGGCATCAGAGGCTGTGGTGCACTGTGACTGCACGGAATAAAAGACTGTACTGTACAAATCCCTTGTTAAACATTTATTTCCTTTCCATATAAAAGTACAACTCTAGTCAGTGGTTACAGACGGGATCATTCTGCATTACAATAGCTGTGCCATGAAGGAAAACAGAGAAATAATGTAAACATTGTACATGAAGCCACTTTAACAACAACAAGTCAACATGCGGCACAACACGCCTTTGAAAGTTCATCACATTCCATCAAATTCACTGTTGAGTGAAGAGTTGGTACGAAACACCTTCTGACTTTACCCTCCAGAGTAACAGTCCCTTTCCGGGTTGTTCCATGTCAAGTTGTCAGACAAAAGAGAGGAAAGGAAGTTAAAGAAACAGATTTTATCAGCTTATTGGGACAAGTGCATCTGATAGAAGCCACTATGACTTTTCTATATATCTATAAAGGCGTATTAAATATTAAGACTTGTAATCAACCTCAACTTCTGGATATCTTGCTTACATCTTTGTGCTTCGGCTTTTCAACAAGGTGTTCAATCTAAAACCTGCTGAACGGCAAGCACGGACTGAATGGGGGTGGAGTTGTGTTTGAACAGGCCCAATAGACAGGTGGCAGGCAGGTAGGATGTGTAGCCAGTAGGGTTTACTTGCTCTGCAGTGTTCCCATCGGTCCTCCTGCCGCCCCCCCCCCCCGCTGCCTTCCTCTTCCCTAACGAGGTCTGCTGTCATAACCAGCTCTGTTGTTGTGTCGTGGCCTGGCGCAGCTCCATTAAGCTTTAATCAGAGCCTGTCCTGACATCTTACCGCCGCATTATGGCCTGTAACTGTTTATTCTGTCATCTCTCCAACCCCCGCTGTCCTCAACTGTGTACGCTCCTCTAGGTCACTGCCACGACACGCTCTTTTCTCTCCTCTGTGTTTTCCGTCAGACAGCAGGAGGTGTCTTCAAAGAAACATCTACATCAGCATCAAACTCTCAGAACTCAGTATGGTCACAGAGATGACATGAGCAGACTGACACGGGGGCCACACGGAGGTCCAGGAGCACTCACACACTGGCCATTAGTATTAAATACAGACTTGGACTGTAGATGGATGAGAGTAGGCAGGTGGCTCGGCATGGACACTTTATCTATGCGTGTTGATATTAGCTCCAAAATAAACCTGTATGGGTGGTCAACAATCTGAGATTAAGAAACCAGCTATCAATACTTGAGACCACGTTGTTGAATGAAGAATAAAAACTGGTTGTGAGGATAGAGAGAGATATCACTGACACTCGTTTAAAGCTTGACGCTAAGTTTTGAAAGGTTGAAACTAGTTTTGAAATTTTGAAACTAGTTTTGAATCTACAGGAATTCATTTGTGTCAATGTTCTCAATGTTCAAAGATTCCTGCAAAGATTCAAAACTGAGCTTCAACCCTTCAAAACTTGAAACTTTCAAATTGTGTGAGTGATATCTCTCTTTACGATGAGATTAAACTTCCCACTGCATCAAAGACAAAGCGATGCTGCTGATTCTACACTGAGGATGTTTATCTACTCTCCTCCATGAAGACTTCACAGTTGGATGGACTGCAGCTATAAAGAGACAGCTGCCATTTAAAACACATTAACACAATCATTGCACGAGATAGAAATGTCAAAATAAACCATTTACATAGAAAATCATTCACAATATTAGACATTTTCTTTAAGTGGTTGCAACACTAATCCAGTGCTGCTGGAGCATGTTATTTTACAAAGAGTCAAAATCTGTCTCTCTGGAATTTAATGTCAAAGCATTTGAGAAGCTATAAAATTGCTCAATATCTATTCAGGCAAAAGTAGAAGCTGGGAGCCTTTTAGAAAGCCGATTATGCTGCATTATTGATGATCAAATGGTTCAATGGTTCATCAAAACATGGTTGACCACTCCCAAGGGTCTTCATTAAAACATACACACACTTCAACTACAGACGGCTCTTACAAATCTTGTTAAATAAAATCATATGTGCAAAATCAAATTAGCAATACTGATGAGTACAGACGTCTGACTTTTGATTAGAGGTAACATCCTATTACAATCACGTATCAATGTGAGTTAGCGGTGAGTGAATCATGTTGCAAAGTGTGTACGTACGGACTCTGAAAAGGTTTGTTTGTTAGCGAATGGAAATGTACTAGCTGATGTCTGTATGTGTGTACGTATTCGTACATGCATGAGAGTGTGTACCTTCTCGTGTGAGTGTGTTTGTGCATATCTTTGTGTGTGCGAGTGTGTGTGTGTGTGTGTGTGTGCGTAGACCATCAGCCTAATCTTTGGTTTGTTTAGCTAGAGCTGAGCCCACAGGGGTGATGTAGTGGGGGGGCTGTTTGAAGAGCAGGGTCTTCACTCCTGCTGCTTAGACAGCGAGCTTTTATTTAAGGCTCCATCGAGTTGCATTTCATGAAAAATAAACAGTCGCCTTAGCAGCTGTGGTTTTTGTGCCTGGGAGTGCACTGTTGAAATGGAGTACGATTTCTTTGCTCGATTGGCTGTGCTCAGCAAGCCTGATTGTCATTTGGGCGTTAAGCATCTTTACTCAAATGAAGAGGATAGCAGCCAGTTAGAAACTCTCTGTCGTTTCTTCCTCCTGAAGTGAACATCAAGGCAGCTTAAGTGGACTTGATTGAACCAATCTGAATGCCACTTGACATGATCAAAGTGGGACTAACCCTCCTTCTCACTTTTCCCTCTACTGTGTGCTACCCACAGGCACTAGCCACTGGATTCATCACAGAGAGAAAAAAAAAATCTCTCTTAAACAATATCTTGTCAGATATTACTGCCATAAATGGAAAAACAAAAAAAACATACTTTTATTTAGCCAAATTCTTTTCAAGAAAAATAAATACGCTGTCATCTCAGCTGATTTACGTGGACAGATAACAACCGAGGACACTATAATAATGCTATAATGCTATAATAATACAAAAAACATACTGCTTGGGACTTCAGTTCGTTTTAAGCCCTTTGAGAAAGCTCGGCGGCTGATTGGCAGCTGTCCATTGACGTAGCTGGAATGCAGTGTGTAGCTCCGAGGTCGTTGGTGCTCAGGGGCCGTGGGATCAGGGGTGTTTCAAAATAAGACAGAGGTACAGGGTCATTTGGTCTTGCTGGCCCCAAGACGTGGCAGTGGGATGCAGTCTCGCTGTGATCGCTTGTTGTTCCCGGTGTACAGAGAAGACATGGATGCATTGGCGTGGTGGGCCTGCTGTTGGCGCAGGGCACGCCGAGGATATAGCGAACCCCCCCTGAGTAGCAGGACGTCCCGCACGGCGCCACGGAAAGGCTTACTGACGAAGCAGTAGAGAAAGAAGTTGACGGCTGTGTTGAGCATGGCCAGCATGTTGGACAGGTCGTAGGCCAGGTGGACACGCCAGTCACGGTGAACTGAGGACACATACAGGTGGTAGATGACCACGGCGGTCCTTGGGGCCCACAGCACAGAGAACACAGAGGTGATGGCCAGCAGCATGGCCGTGGTTTTCCCCAGTCGCCGCGGAGGGGCCGACTGGGGCCCACAATCCTCCTGGCAGCACTGTTGCTTCTGCCTCACCCTCAGTGTGTGGATGATCAGAGAGTTCAACACCAGGAAGATGCTGCAGGGCAGGAAGTAGATGATAGTTACATGCGTCCATATAAGGGTGGTGTCCAGTGCTGTGGGCGGGTGGCTGTCCCGCCACATGTCCGACCACCAGAAGAAAGGCACGCCCGACGCCAGCGATAACATCAAAACCACTGCGATGATCTTCCTGGCCCGTGCTGGGTAGCTGATTTGGCGGTGGAGGAGGGGATGGCACAGCGCCACATAGCGGTCCACAGTGAGGGGTATGGTGGACCAGATGGAGGCATGGTTAGCAGCGAACTCAGCGGCACTGACAGAGTGCAGTAGAAGTGCAGGGACTTCCCGGTGGAACACAGCTGTCTCCAACAGGAAGCCGACAAAGATGATGAAGAGCTGGGAAAGAATGTCTGAGCCCGTCACCGCCAATAGGTAGTAGTACAGAGCTTTCTTAGTGCGGGAGGCCAATCTGGACAGGGCCACCGCTGTTAGGATATTCACTGACAAAGCGAGGGCAACAGACAAAGACAGAGACAGACAGAGAGAAAGAAAAAAAAAGAAGAAGAAGAGATTGTGTTAGCTGCTGTTCATCATATTACAGTGCATTAAAATATCTTTGGGTAGGAAGAAGTAGTCCTACTTTTCAAAATATGTTGGCAGAATGAGTTTGTGCATTTTTTCTATCTGTAGAACATTTAATTTATCCTGCAGAACATATTTATATGCAATGTTTTTTTTCAACCATCTTGTCTTTAGCAGGATATTTTCCCCTGCAGCTATTTGGAGAACTTAAACCTCTTCACCCCTACAGTTGTTGATTCTGGACCTCTAGCCTTCATTTCCCTTTGGGGGCAATTACTCTGCTGTGCTTGATGCATCCTGGAGGTCATCTGGAAGCTTTGCTGTGAGGCGTCTGGTCTTGTTTGAACCCTCTGCCCCCTCTACAACATGCACTCTGTCTCATCCCCACTGGATCAATACCAAATAACTGCCATCAGCTTGCCGTCTGTCATGTAGGTCCAGCACAGTAATGACAACAATGCTTTGGATTGGTGATTTGGACACAGGGCTCAGGTTCTGGGAGGGATGAGACTGTCAAAGGAGTAATGACTCCAAAATGAAGTGACGGAGAGATGGAGGGAAAGATGGGTGGATAGATACTTATAAACTGTGACCTGTGAAATGAGTCAACAATGCTTGATCATGTGCTTCTACACTATACTATCTCTTATGGCTTATGCTTTGATTGTGGTGCAACTAATAGACTATGACTCAGCTGTGACCCAATGCACACAATCACCCATTTAATGATTTACCACATTATAGTGTACCTGGTACTCCCACACAGAGCAGAGCGCTGTAGTAGATCACAGGGATGAAGCCCAAGACACATTTGGACTTCTGCAGCTCCTCGGGTCCTGGGCCCTGCTCTTGGTGGCTGGCCACCGTCACATTGGGCCTTTCAATCATGACCTTGCTGCTTCTCCTGGAAGATAAAGTAGGGATAGGGAAATAATGTCAGGACATTGGTTCAAGGTTTCAGCTAAGAAAGTCAGGGGAAAAAAGTAAAGCTTTTGATTTTGCAAAGGCTGTGGACTAATTATAGTTCAGAGAAAAAAACTGATCCTGAATGCAAAAAAGGACTTAAATTGGGGTTCAACCGCTATGGGTTTTTATCAACAGATATTGATATTTTTAGACTTAAATTTGTATTTAGTTGCTCACGATATGGCCGTTTTCATGCCCAAAAATGACCAATATTCAGTGTTTCCCCGTGAATGTTATTCTTGTAAGAGTGGAAAAGCATTTATACCATCATGTGACACTAAAAGTCTCAAATGAAACTCTTACTAATGAAACTGATTTAGGTGGTTTAGCAGCTCCTTAAGGCAGGATGGCCCGCCCCACCTGTTTAATGTTGGGGAAACTTTAGGATACATCAGGCCTTTAAACGAAAACATAATTAAACAATAAAATTAAAACATTAAAAAAATCCATAGCAGGTTTTACAGGCTGTCTTTATGTAGCTATGGTCAGGAAGAAACCTCCATCATATCAGCAGTGGACGAAATGACTGATTACCGGATTTAATAAAGGCCAAAATGTGAAAATGCCAAAATGTGGCCTGATGTGACGATCCAACCCCAGTTTTAATGCATCATTATTCACAGACGGTGGGCAGTTTTCTACCCTGACCTTTTTATCTTGCATTTGCTAAGACAATGATGTCAGGTAGATAGTGCTTTTTCAGACAGAAACTGTGTTAACGAGCAAAGCCATGGAGATTGAACCCAGTCAATTAAACTGGAAGTCCACAACAACAGATGGGCCGGCAGAGATGACCCTGTCACTTCCCATCCTCTCTAAAGTCATTATTGTCCTCCGTCTGTCTCCATCTCCCCAGCTCACCTTTTCACCTGGGTGCCATCCATCCTGTTTTTCTCTCATCTGCCTGCTCCCTTAATTTACTGCACTCACCCATGCAAGGTATATATGGTCTGTGTTATCTCTCAAGCTTTCAGTGACAAACCATTTGTGGATACTCAACCAACATTAAGATCCTCATAGAGGCTCAGGCTCCCAAACAAACAACATTACTTTAGTCAGCCCTGACAATCCCTATTGCTTAATAACAGTTATTTTAAAGGCAACGCATTCACCAACCCCTGGGTAGCAAAATTCACAGCCTGTAGCATGAATGTGATCATGAAATAGGCTGCTTCGGCATGAAACATCTTTGTGCTTAGCTGTGCAACTTCACTCCAGCAGAATAAATAGGGCAGAAAAACACGGATCAAATCGCAATCTTCAATATCAATGATGTGTTTCATTAGAAGTGTGCAGAAAGGGGAGTGGTAGGTATGCTGAAAACGGCCTCATCGGTTTCGGCATTCGATTTCAGTACGGATGGGTATTTTATCCTGTTACTGGCAGAAAGCCTGTAGTCAGCAGGTGCCCCCTATAGTGTATGCCTGATACAGTGCTTGTTCTGTAAAAATACTCCACAATGCTACCAATTCACTAGAATAGAGAAAGGAAGTCAGACCACTTGTTCCATGTGTTGTAGGTCGTCAAACGTATGTCAACAGTAGATAACATTTACAGCAACACATAGGGGTCATGACACACCATCACTCTTGCGAGCCTGTACTGTCCTCTAAATGAATCTGTCTACAGTTGACTCTTTTCCTCACCTCTCCAGCCCCAGCTGTAGTAAACTATCACTGATATGTGTCGTCATAAAAAGCCTTTATTACACTATGCTGTCCTCACCATGCTGTCTACAGCTAAGACATAAACCAGGCCATAAATTAAAACACATGTTCTATAGGACATCTCTGGAAATGTGTGCTCCGTACATGCAAAGTCTGTGATTACACTCTATTGTTATTCTGAAACATTTTCTACTCATAGGCAGGTGGTTCCTTGGTTTATCAGATCATATTTCATCATATTTATCATATTTCACCCCTTGTTATGTAAGACTACCCCCTGCTGAGATAGGATGTCCTGGTGTTAATAGCAGTTCCACTCCCAGGGGAGGTGCGGGGAGAATGCAAATATACTTTCATCCCTATAGGCTTTGACCTGTGTATGTTTCCTATGTATTCATGCACGAGTAGAGCAGTGTAGCAACTGATAATGCAACAACTGTCAGATAAAGTACTAACTTGTCATAAATATAATAATGTCCTCATAAATGGGGTGAAAATGTAACAAAATCTGTTAATGAAATAAATTGCTGGATAATACTAACTTCACATTATTACATTAGCCAGTGATTATGACATCATAAGGGGTATAACATTTTTAGCTGATGATGTAATAATACTACTAAATAATGTAGTAAATAGTACTGACTAATAGTCTATATGTTATATATGTTACACCCTTAATAATCACTGGTTAATGTAATAATGTGATGTTATTTTTTTTACCCATTTGGATATTTAGCACATTTTGTTATATATTATCTAGCAGGTATTACATTATCAGTTGCTACATGAACCACCACAGCAAAGAAGGTAACAGTATACAGCTAGACAAAATAGACAGTACAATACTAAACCAAAACTAAAATTGGAAACAAGGCAACGTGTTTAAGTCTGCCACAGTGCAAGGGCAACATGACTTTCTTATGTGCAAAGGGCCCTTATCCATTTTCTCATATCCTCGCGGTGAGAAAGATGCTAGTTATCAATGAGAAGTTTGTGAGGTTGCCAGTATGCCAGTGATTACAACGACCAATCAATAACCTCTTTTACATGACCCTAGGTCCTCTTTAACCCCGAGGGCAATATATTAAATCTTTAGACATGAAGCTTCTGGGTCTGTCTTGCTAATTGCTGTTGATCACACTTACTTTGACGTTTTTCATCTGCAGTCTGCTCATCACTTTGTGCCCCAGAGGTGCAACCCATTCTAGGGGTGGGAACAGAGCTGCTCTCTCCTCCCCCACTTCCTTCACACTATCGCTGAAATTCTTAATAGGTGTTTTATTAAATCTAGCACTCACTGTCGTCTAGATTGGCAGACACTAACTCTGTTTTTACACGGGGGGGGGGAATGTACTATATGATGACAGAATAACTCCATCATACTGGCCCACGCAAGCATCAGCAGACAATATCCTGTGATGAATCTCCCTGAAAACATCTCTGGGAGGGAAACACTTTAACAAGGACAGCTGAGCTAGTAGCCTACAGCCTGAAGATCAGAGGCCAAGGCATGCTTCTGATTAAGATTCTATTTTAGCTGGTCTTCCCAGGGTAGAGATCCGGTTGGAAGCAAGGAAAGGGGAGCTGCAGGGGGTGTTGTCCCCATGCTCCGCTGAGTCCTCTTAATAATTCAGTGAGGGATGGTGCACCTGAAACAACAGCGCTGGGACATACAGGAGGACTGAAGGGCGCCCGCCAGCATAACTGTACATTAAACATATCACTCTTTCACATCAACCAGAGGAGAACGATTTTTAGTGTTTTCAAGCAAAGTGAGAGCTAGTTCAGGTTTCAGCTGGACAGCTCTGTGTGGATGCTCAGTCTGTCAGGTCGTACGTATCGGACGTGCTTTACAGGGTTTATTCTGCCTGGACACTGAAATATGGCATCAAAGAAGAATTTGCTCATCACACAGTTCACGAGCTGTGCTGCTGTTCAAAGTCCAAAATCCTGACCTGCGGCCGATGTTCTTAGGAAGACATAATCCAGAAGTGCATTTTGGCATCAGAAATTACAGGCTAATATTATGACAAATGTCTCATGGTTATAATAACAGGAAAACACTTCAAACACATTCTAATAATATCAAAAAAAACGAATCCAAGACAATGTCGATTACGAAACAAATCGAGGTGATACAGTCCAGACGCTCTCTGTTTCCCTGAATAACTTTTATAAGGCTGTATCTAAGGCACCAACATCTGAAGTCAATGATGTATAACAGCACTGATTACACAAGAAACATTTTACCCTTTTACAATGTAACAGCCCAGAAGCTAGTCCATAAACAATGTATGGAGGCTGTTTGCTTTTGCTTTGCCTTCTCTTGTATGGTTAGTCCCAGTGTTGGTGCTCCATCTGACTGGAGGACTCTTACCTTCACATCCAGTCTTCACAGAGCCTAACTCCACCTGGGTTAGAGAGTGTCCACTGCTGTGTCCTTCCCCCCAGTGGCTCCTACAGAGTCCCCAACATTGCTGTTGGCCACACTCACAACCCACTGTGGAGAAGTGGAGGAGGAGAAGGAGGGAGAGAACTGGGCTCCCAGCAGCCAGTACATCACTGCAAACGAGAGTGTGAAGGAAGAAGGGGAGAAATGAGACCGAGGGGAGTGAAAAAGGAGAGCGAGAGGGAGGGAGAGAGAGAGAGAGAGAGAGAGAGAGAGAGAGAATGGGAGGAAGCAAAGGAGTGGGGGGAGAGAGGAATTGATCTGTAGACGGAAACTGGTGAATGAGAGAGGAAACTGATCAGAGGAAGCAGAGAGGGAAGGAGAAAGGTGCAGAAAGTGAGAGCGAATTTGACGGCGTATAAAATGTGACATTATCAGAGAAGCAGGTTTCTAGTGGCGTCACCTGTTCAGAAGTGTGATGTCCAGTTTAACAAGGTCTCAGAGGGTTTGTGCAGGTTGTGATCAGAATTCAAATGATCCCTATCTCTCCAAATATAGCTGTGTCCTCCCAACACTGACAACATGCAGGGACACCGACCAAGGATTAAAGAGACACAACAGTAGCTTCCTAATTGCATGTATCTATTCTTACCAGTGAATACATCATCCAAAATTGGTGGGTGTGCAAGCCAAGTAACATTGTACGTGCAAGACAAATGTAGAACCATAATTGTAGCTACATTTTTGGAGAAAACACTTCTCACGATTGCAAACCGTTGATGATAGCAAGACTCCAAACCAAACAGTGAAATGGTTTCGATTAAATACGAAAGAGTAGATTAGAAAAACTAATTCATTCATCAGTCCGGCCCCGGTCTTTTGGCAAACCATGAGCAAACCTGAGAGCTACGTGAGCTAGTTGTGACCCAATATGGCTACCCCCGGAGTGACACGTGTGATTGTAGAAAAGCATCGGGAGTGAAAGGCGTCTTGAGGTCATGATCATTGTATGTGTTTATTTGACATACACCGCTATACCTAATACTGCACCAGCGGTTCAGTCAAGCAAATAATGAACCCCAGCGGCCAAGGATGGTGTACAGGCATGACCTGCTATCAATCAGGCCCGTTGGACTGAGGGTGGATAAGGGGAACAGGGGGTCAAGAGGGATCAAGATGGATGTGAGAGGTTGAGCCCAGTATTTTCCTGCTTTATGATACGAATGCTTTGGCTGATATACCCCACTGCAGTCAATAAATCTCAATCTCCCGGTCATTGCTAACTGCTCTCTTTGGACTTTTATGGACTCTATTCACATACTGTGGAATTTTTCTTGTTTACATGTTTACAAAATTGAAAAATAAAAAATGTCCAGTCACTCTCTATCGCTGTTAAGTTACAGAAGGATGAACATAAATAGACTTGAACACATTCTGTATTACTCAAATCTACCATGGTCCACCCAATGTCTTCTGTCATCTGCCCCCTTGTTCCTTGGTCATATTTAAGCACATGTTTATGCCTCCATCCATCACACGGTAAGTCTTCTCTGCCAATTCCGGGTCAAATGGGAGCAGACACAATTTTTCCGTTTCTAAACCCAGGCGGAGTGAAGATGAGTAAACCTGGGTGATGCTCAGATTGTTATATATAGACCTAGACCTTTTTAAACCGCAGGTCAGCGGGCACTGAACTGTGACGCATGCTGGTACCACTATGAGAGGCCCGCAGTATGAGTGTGTGTCTGTCTGTCTGTTTGTGTTTGTGTGCATAAAAGTACTTTGTCATTTCTGTCAGTTCACTTCTCACAATGTTATTTAATTCCAAATCATTCACGGCGGCGATAGATAATCGTTGTTAATAAGGTATGTTCACTGCCTGGAACAATACCTGGGTCATCATCTGAGTGAGGTTTTGCCCTACTAGGTCACATTCAGATATAATGACCATCTTTGCAGAAGATGTACTTCTCAGGGAGACAATTTCACGCCCGCAGGGTCTATTGGCAAGGCTGACTTATAGGCAATCTTTATCTCGCCAAAGCCTCTCTCTCACAAACAACTGCCACTATGCCACTAGAAAATAAATCTCACTCTGGACTGAGGGAGAGGAAATAAAAGGGGGGGGGGTTGAGAGAGAGAGAGAGAGAGAGAGAGAGAGAGAGAGAGAGAGAGAGAGCTAATGGGGTTATTGGAGTGAGATTAACTGATGCTGAGGCAGAGCAGTTCTCACAGGTCACCCCGTCCTGGCTGCCTGCCATAACCTCTGTTTCCAAACTGTCGCTCAGTGCAGCTTTCAAGCAATAAGACTCTCAATGGCTGTAACATGAGCAGCTTTTCAACCATAAACTCTCTCTCTTCTTATCTAGTTGTAGTTCAGCCACACAGTCCTGGGCGATGGCAGACTAATCCTGTGTTGGCCTCCCCGGCAGAAAATTATCTTTGATCTGTTTTGTTTATTTATCAGCTGGGTAGTACTGTTAGGTCGGTTGAATGTTGCATGCATGGTAAAAGCAGGAACAATATGTCCTGCCATGAAATATCCCTTACTACACTCTTACTAAGGAAATGCACTCACGATTTCTGTAATGTAATGTAAACTCAACAGCTCTATCATCAATTACCTAAGCTTGTTGCTTTGTCTGGTTGAGTGATATCACAGCAGAGGTTACATATAGCAATGCAATGCAAACATAGCAATGATTATCTGGCACAGATATCCCATTATTCACTCTTTTCTGACTTTTTCTAGTGAGACAAACAAGCACCAACTGGCATTGGCACTGAAATGACTTCATTTGGTCGCCATTAGGTGAAATGAATGGCTCTGCTGCAGCTGTGTGAAAGCTTTAATCCCCAGTGCTTAGTCCACGTGCTTACAGAGCATCAGTTAGATTTCAATTCATTGAAATGCATTGAGTAGTCAGTGTGCAGTTTAAAGAACTGAAGCAAGAATCAGCACTAGAGGACATTTTCAGCTTACAAGTAAAACAGGTTTTATCCAGTGGCAGATCACAGCCAGGACGAGCATCATCTGCTTGCTTCCATGAGGAGGCCACGGCTCAGAGTGAAAACCAGCACCTGATGTTATTATTCAATCACATGCTTGGCTGCTACTGATGACATGTGTCTAGTCCGCCCTCTAGTGGATACGAGCTGTAAAGACTATTAGTGATAACCATCTACGTGATGTAGCTTCGGCCCCAGCCTTTCTTACGCTTACAAGATTTGTGGCTAGTGGGAGACTATGGCCCAGTGTGGTTATTGCAAGGGGTTCACATACACACACACACACACACACACACACACACACACACACACATACAACAAATACACACCGAGAAGCTCTTCAGTATAACCAGTCTGACCGCAGTTTTGTGGCAGGGGAAGAACCTCTCATTCACTTCCCCCATCTAGATTTTTCTAAGTATTCAAACCAGCAGCACACGGGTCATAAAATAGCTTCTCTTGTTACCAAACATGTACTGTTGGAAATGTATTGCCAAGATTGAAACCAATCTTTCTTTTTGTGCTTTTCAAGCTATCCTTGTCCTGAACAGTATGAACTTGTTAAAGAAAAAAAAAATAGAATAAAGGAAGAAAGAAAAAGAAGCAAAATTTCAATCCACGTTATGACAATGCATAATGTAGGCCACTGTACGCATGGCTGACCTTTTGGCTGACAGCCCGACACAGTGGGCTCCTCTATCCAGAGTCAGATTGGCATAGAAGAATTGACTTTGACACAGTCACATGCGACAGGCAAGGGTCAACATTGACATGAAACCATGAAGCAGATCACTAACAGCAACAGTAAAGATGTTAACAATGAGGCTTTGCTACTGAGTTTTATCTTTTTTCTTGACCTGAGCTTGAGTTTTGGTTTGTGATAATGCATGTTCTCAAAAAAATGAATCACATTAAGAGAGAATTACTATATTGATCCTATAATAAAGCGTACTGTAGCCTAAAGCGGTCAATAAATTGCTTGGGTTGCTGTGTCACGCACATGGACTGATTGGCTGTACAGACTGACACACATACAGTACAACCTCATGTGACAACTAACATGACAGTCAGTAAACTCCACTACTGTATTCTGCTTTAATCTGACTTTTTAACAGAATTGTTGATATTTCAATAATTAATGTTCGGGCCTCAAAGTCTAAGCTTCTATTCTGACAGACATCCCATACAACAAGTTATTATAAAGACTTTACTGGACTTGAGATGAGGCATCACCTGCATACCTGTGGTTGGATATAATAATAGTTGATATTCTACGGGTGAGAACCTTCATTCCCATGCAAAGCCCTGCTCTTTTTCATCGCCCCACTTCTTCCTAATCACAGCTGTCTGAGGTCCCCCATGGCTTACTACCCAGATCAATGGCATGCAGCGCGCAGTAATACCCAAGGATAGGAAACTCAGAATCAAAGTGGTTGTCATGGAAACAACCTAGGCCAGATTCCACCCACCAATCGATGGGGTTCTGTGTGGTCGGCCGGATGTGCCTAGAAGAACCCGTGTCCCAAATTCAGATACAGACCCCCCTCTTCCTCCACAACAGGGGCAGACAGAGACAGAAACAGATCTGAACACAGCTTTCACAAGGGGGCAAGAGCGAGACCTGAGAGTGGAGACTGCAGGATAGATAGGTAGAAGTCATATTCTGAGTAAAGGCAAGAGGAATAAAATATGGTCAAACAAGACAGTGTCCTTGTCCAGATCTGCATTGGGATGCTGTTATTGGCTCTCTGTCTTCACACGGGGCCGGTCACAGCAGGTAAGTCAAAGTCAATGCCGGTGCTACTTCAACTGATTTCTCACAGGGCATAGTGACACATAGTGAATAATCCTGGTTTGTATTTGTTTGATGATGCTGGCTGCTAATGCCAGGGGGGATAATGTACGTGGGTGTGATTAATGCTTTTCTGTTTTCTGATTATTACTCACTTTAAAGACTGTAATCTAAAGTAGTCTACTACAAATAGGGCCAGCTTGTTGAGTTTGCAGATGAAATACAGAAAACTTTGTCGTATTTTCTTTCCAAACTAATAGTAATATGACAGAATTGTACAGTATATGACAGAATTATGGATTTGCCTGCATGAAAACTAATCTGTCATTGTTGCTTTGTGTAGTTGATATCTTCATCAACTATGAAAGGTTACAGGAATCTTAGCTGTGTGTCATTTAGCGTCCAAGCCCCGGTCAAAACTGTCTCTCCACCCAGAAGGGATCTCTTTAGATCTCTCTTTCGGTCACGTTTCCACGGACTATCACGCGGGTGAATTACTCACACCACAAAGGGTGGTTTTAGTACAGATTGTGCTTTAAAGGGAACATCGTAGCCGAAATGTAACTTTTGCACAACCAAGTTCCCATCCTGTTCCGTTTTTTTTTTTGTCTGGGGAAAGGAAGTTTCACATTTGACATATTTATCAAGAATCAGAAAGAGGAACCACACTGTGCTATAATGAATCAAAGCTCAGATTCTCTAAGGCGGATATTTCAGCAGAGAAGACAAAGCTTAAGTTAAATGTGACCCACAATTCCTCATTATCCAGACAGTCCAGCTGTGCTGATCGATGCCATAGATTTGGATGATACTACCCCCACTGTCTGTATCTCATCATACTTCCCCACCCCCACCCATTCTCATCTCCATTCTCTTGCACCACATCTCATCTCATCTGTTTTCTCATCTCCTATATCTTTTCTCTTTTTTCCCATCACTTCCATTGGCTTGCATCTCCTACTTCTCACATGCCGTATCGTATCGTACTCCTTTTTCCCTCCACTAAACTGCATTCAAACTATTCCCCCCGCTCCACTAGGGATACTGAAAGTTGATGGAACCCAAGATGGAGGCGGCGGTGGAGGGGACACCATCAGCCACTCCCTGACCCTGGTGCAGCGTCTGGAGGCCTTGCTGCTTCAGGGAAACAGCAGCGACGTGTCCCTGAGGGTAGAAACGCCTAACGCAGATGAAGTGAAGGTGATCCAGGCCCACTCCCTGATGCTCTCTCTGCAGAGCCCTGCCTTTGAGGAGATGCTGCTCAGCCGCAATAGCAGCACCCTGGTCCTCAGAGAGAGCTCCGACTGTGCCGCGGTATTTGACAAGTTCATTAGGTGAGAGTGGGGATCATATCAACCCTTCAGCCTTCTCTGGTTTCTCTAAGTTAGCATGCCCTCTACTGGGATGAAATGCGCAATTGCAGCCCCACAGCTGAAAGGCCAATCAATGATGAGTATGGCACTGACTACAAAACAAATTAACACATAACTGAATTGCTGGGTTGCTCTCCAGCTGTGTGGAGTAGCAGTAGGGGATCTAGACCTGGGTTGGGAGGATAGTCAATACATAATAAAACCTTTTTATTACCTTTTGTGTCATATTGATAAAAAGATGCTGCACTAGACATGCTCTTACCAGCATACGAAGTTGAGAAAAGGCTCTTGACAGTATTGTTTGCTGGGCAACCATAAATAGCTTTGCTCTGCTGTCGTTTATGTCAGGAGTTGTTTGTGGTTTGGAGATACTTGAGATAATGCCAGCATTCACTCAAATAGCCCTGACACACCAAGAGACAGACAAAAGACAGACTCAACTGTGTACAATAGTGGTTCTTGGTGTCAGTCATATCTGGGACAGCTATTGCATGGCCAATCATCATCATTTTACAGGAAGGATGTTAGAAGACACATGCGTCACGATATACAGTAACTACAAACTTCTACAAATCACTGTATGCTTAACTCTTTTGCTCCCCACACCCTCTCTGTGCAGGTATCTGTATTGTGGGGAAGTTTCCCTGCGTCTGGAACAGGCCATCCCTTTACACAAGCTGGCCACTAAGTACCGTGTGTTGGGGCTCCAGCAGGGGATCACCCAGTACATGACCCAGAATCTGGCCCGAGACTCTCCCTCGGGCCACGTGGTGAGCTGGTATGAGTATGCCCTGCAAGCCGGAGACATGACCTTGAGGGACAGCTGCCTTCAGTACCTGGCTTGGAACCTTTCCTCTGTGCTGCAGAGTGGAGAGTGGGTGACCATCAGCAGCCAGCTGCTCATGTCCCTGCTGCAACGCTCCGACCTCATCCTGCAGAGCGAGATGGAGCTCTTTGCAGCTCTGGAGGCCTGGATTATCCAGAATGAGCCGGACGGTCTGACCGCGGAGAATGCCTTGAGGGCGGTGCGCTACGCCATGATGCCCCCGCGGGAGCTCTTCCGCCTGCAGACCCAGTCCCCCATCCTGGCTCGCTACCAAGAGTCGGTGCGTGACCTGCTCTATATGTCCTACCAGTTCCACTCGGCCTCGCCACTGCACATGGCCAAATACTTTGATGTGAACTGCAGTCTCTTCATGCCCAGGAACTACCTGTCCCCAGTCTGGGGGTCCCCCTGGATCATCAACAGCCCCACACGTGATGACCGCAGCACCAGCTTTCAGACCCAGTTGGGGCCTAGTGGGCATGATGCCAACAAGCGAGTAACTTGGAATGCCCTGTTCTCCCCTCGCTGGCTACCCCTCAGCATGAGGTCTATGTACTCGGAAACGGGCGCCATGCAGCCCGCACGTGTGGAGGGAGGGCGGCCTCGCATCATCATCACACCAGCCACCTCCAGTGCAGATTTTGCTGGTGTAAACTTCCAGAAGACAGTGCTCGTGATGGCTCAGCAGCAGGGGAAGGTGGTGGTGAGACATGTGTACAACTTCCACCAGAGCACAGAAGAAAACGGGGATTTCCTGGCTGAAGCCGACTTGTACCGCCGGACATCTGAATACCTCACGGATGGCTCTCTCTTCCTCCATATTATAGTGAAGCCCCTGTACCAAACCCTCATAACTTCCAAGAACTGAACCTAGTCCCTCTGAGTGACATAGCCACCTTACCTCACCGTACACATAACAATCCCTTGAAGCAACATCTCACTCATATTGCATTATGGAGGCGTGGTTCTGAATCCTCATGCTGTGTGATGTTTGGATCATTTCTGTCTTACGCAACTGTTGTTTTGAATGAGCAACTAAATGATATGATATGACATGACAGCTTGATATCATGAGTTACAAGATAGTACCTGAGTGCTGGCATTTTGTACAACATACTGAAAGGAAAAACACAATCAAGATGTCTCTAAAGCTTGAGGTCTGCTATGTTTCTCTGTTTCAAATGTAATATTGGTGCTATTATACCCCATTCACAATTAAGGGGTCAGTTGTCATTCATCATCACGTGGTCATCCTGTTGAACGACAAAAGGTGCTCCAACAGTTACAGTCACATTTATACTTTGTGTTTAGTCATAATATTCAAGTGTATACTTACCGTACAACTGTTATAAGCTTTCAAACCAGAGTAGTTGTCATAGTACCTCATCTTAGTTCATTGTGATTGAACACATTGGCTAGAATCACTGTTGCATTAATCATTTTTACCTGATAATAAAGATTTTTACTAAAGGCTTTAAGTTGAAGTCAAGATTGCACTCATTGCAAATAATTTATCTTTTGGCACCACTTGCAAAGCCTCATGGAAATTTCATTATAAATTATACTTTTCATATGGACATTAATTTGAAGTGAGAATGAAATGATTACTAATAAATTAAAGAATCAACACTTTCCATCTCTTTAGAAATATGTGGACGCCAAATAATGATATGTGAACAAGCTTGGTGTCCATTATGCTTCCAGGACTACAATTCCCATAACCCTCTGCGCCACAAGCAGGAAGAACGTTCTCTCGCAGGGGCTCACACTGATCCAAGTTAGGAGCTTTCAGCTGCCAGCCTTGGCCCATCATGTAAGTGCTGCGGAGAATTCTTTGCAGTGCAATTGCAAAATTATCTCTTTCTTGACGGTTTTGCAGGGTGTGCAATTGTAATATCGCCCTTTGCACGGATACACACGGTTCGGACGCAAAAAGGCTCCAAGTGCATGAAGATCGAGGCTTGTATTTTGCATCTTTGTTGCAAAGCAAGCCGCTGAAGCTCCAGTGCGAGGGCGATGGAGGGAGGGAGTGAGAAAGAAGGCAAAGTCTTTTGTGCTTCCCCTCCCCCCCATCAAAGCAAAGGGGAAATGTCTCAGCCTAAGGGAGGTAAGAATATGAAATCGATCTGTGCAAAACTACTGATATGCAATCACTGCTGCACGCTTTGCAGCGTGCATTGCTGCAGGTTGAACACGGCCAATGCATTTTAAAGTTAGATGGTTTAGAAGGGTCAGTTGCATTTCCTGTTTAAGATCTTCCCCTTTGCAGAGTTCCTGGTAAGACGATGCTGTGTGTACACACTCATATTGACGTTATGTGCAGTCTACAAGCAGGGATGTTGAGGCTAGTAGGCAATTTATAGTCACGAGATATCCGAAAACACTAACTATTTACAGTAAAGTATGCACGAGTCAACGCAAATTGTATGCACATTATTCATGGTCAAGAATAAATTCGTGGTGCTGCATGCATTCGCTGCATTGTCAGTTGCAATTTCGCGTAGTTATAAGTGCGTGTTTGATACAGCCAGCAATGTGACGTGACAACACGCAGCTGTCAGTGGTCAAGTTTTGACTGTTTATTAGGTGCACATTTGTCTTCTATTTGAGAGCGCGTAGGTAAACTGATATATATGTATGGGGAGGTTTATTATTGCATCACATAAGTAGGAATTCAAAAATGAAAAGCTAAATATAGAATTTGCTGCAAACATTTAGGTGGTGCTAACAGTTCAAGGAACAGGGGCAATAGGCTATTAAAATACGAGTCTCCAAGCAAAATGTCCCAGCCAGTAAGTAAGTAGGCTGTCAGCTGCTGCTTGTGTCCAAGCAACTGGATATGTGTAAAACCCTTGGGTGCATTTCCACTGATGTGCTGGGATTTCTTTTCCAACATGTATATTTGTAAAACTTGCTGCCTGCATGAATGTTGTCACACTCTGACCCAAACTTCAACCCACCGTGAAGCAACAACATGAACTACTGTATATATAAATGTACATATTCTGAAGAAAGGTCCCTCGCCAAACTGCATTTTGTAAAAAAAATCACCAATATAATTTGTTGTGTATGCAAGTTGCTCAAAGCAGCAGTTATGAAAGAAGCGCAACCTTTTTTCCTCAACGTGTTTTCCAAGAAGTCCAAAGTGAGGCTAGCTCATTGCACAACATGCAGGGAACACACACACACAAACACAGGCTGTACAGGACATGAACAGGTAGGAGTGAGCCCCCAATGGCCAGAGCCAAACAATGTTTACCTTTTACCTGAGCTTCTGGTACAGTGAATTGTTAACCCTCCTTCACAGAGGAACAGTGTTGCTGCAGGCAGTTCATCTTATTTTGATAATGCACAGTCATTTTAGATGAATGACTAGTTGTGGGACTTTCCTGAGAGTAGAAGTAGGTCTCCCTTTTTAGTCATTCATGTTATACTGTGCAGAACGGCATGCATGCACAAATGTTATTCCCTAAAAATGTATATCGTCTAAGTCCCAAAGGAAATTAATATAAATTTGCTAAACTAAACCAATAATTTTCCCCTCATGTCTTATTAAACGCTAGACGAGGCCTGGCCGAAGTTAATTAAGATGCCCTTTTTCCGGCTTTTGGATCCAACTGTTTTTATTGTACATTGTCATATCATTTGGCACATAAGCATTTTAAGTCTTATGTCTACTTCTCAAGGGCTCCCTGTGTGGCCCGGACAGTTGTGCCTTCATCATTGTACACTGCTGTGTGCTGTAGTGTGCTGGTGATGGCAGTGTGACAGTGTCCCTCCCAGCTCGTGTCCCCTGCAGCCTGCCACTATTGCAGGCTCAGCCGGCCCTTGCACCCGTGTACAAATGGGACATTTGTCATGCAAATGGTGGCTGCATTTTCAGCTGCACAGATGCTAAATTTGCTGTTTCGACGGGCCAATTGTTGGTCTGGTTCCAGGCCTATAGTCGCTTTTTGCTGCAATAACAGTAGAATTGTTCACAGCATTGTTCAGATGATCCACTAACTGTACTTCTCTTTTTTTGTGGGGTTGACTGAGCAAGCATGCACGTTCTGTCCCCAGCACACACTCCAGACTGCAGCCGCGTATCCAGTGGCAAGAGCAGCAGCAATATTTAGGACACTTCGGGACAACATTTGAAACAATTCCTGTTTATTCCATCTTTGTTGGGGGCATACATGCAAGCAGGAGCCTATGATGCAATTTTGAAATACTGTGAGCCATTCTTTCTGCAGCAAAATGTGTGTGTGTGTGTGTGTGTGCGGTGTGCTGCAAATGAGAGGCGCATAAATCCAGGGCTCGTCTTGTCTCCATTCAACCTGGAGTAACCCTTGTGGTTGTGATCGCAGCAGGTTTCCAGTTTTTCGCTGAAAGGAGATGGGATCGGGGGTGGGGGGTGTTGCTCAGTC
Source organism: Hoplostethus atlanticus (assembly GCA_034670405.1). NCBI lineage: Eukaryota > Metazoa > Chordata > Actinopteri > Trachichthyiformes > Trachichthyidae > Hoplostethus > Hoplostethus atlanticus. Next base: position 2,482,375 of record JAXDDX010000044.1, on the reverse strand, counting down.
TCGCAATGCACGTCAGTAGATTCAAATCAATGCGTTGCAGCTGGAGCCGAACATTGGTCTGCTCCATCAAATACATGCATAGTTGCTTCTTTCTTTTTATCTCACTGATGGCCTTTTAATTACAACCTGCAACCCTTTAGTGGTGTGGGTTAGGCTGTATTTGAGCAAAATTAACCATTGTCTGGAAAGAGTATATCAAGATGGAGAATGAAATTTGGCTGCCTTTGGTTCCCTCGGTCTGATGAAGGCAATAAATAGCTTTCCCTTGTCATTATGCTGGGATAAACTGTGTTTGATATTAGAGTGGTGTACTTAGTTGGTCCCCTGATTACCAGTTGCATAAAACACACAGTTGCATACATTTGAGAGCATGCTTGTCTTGCAAAGAGCTGCACTAAGTTACCGCAGAGGAATACACTGCCTTGTATCTGACAGCTGTTTGGATATGTGACAACACTGTAGGTAGGCCTAACTAGAATTTAAGTATTCCCAGACATTTTGTTCCACACTTGGATGGTGATTTAGGAAAGGGGGCTGCATTGGCTGCTCTTGGAAAAAGCAAATTGTCTTTGGGTCGAATTTTAAAAATGTTATAATTGTATGTAGATTTTTAAGGTGCTCTTGTGGGGGCTTGAACAAGCAGTCATCAGTTATTACACCTGTAGGCCTTACCGACTCTCAAGCCTCTTGTGTTTGCTACTGCTGTTGAATAAAACACAGATCATCACTTGTTCCACTTAGCACCTCGCAGTGATTGTACAGAAACAGGACTTAAGAGACGCCGTTGTCTTGAGGGTCCCTTTTAATGTGGCGCTCTCTTACATTGAGAATAATTGCAGTGGTTGCTCATCGTCTAAGGTATTTGTCATGGCCGTGCAGGTATGGACCTTGGTTAATCAGTGGAAGCAGTGGCCTTGCTCCGAAGCGACCTGAAGCTGATACCCCCTTTACACACCCTACTTTCTGGGAGTATCGTTCAAGTAAAGCCAAGTGTTCAGGAAGTGTAGCAGGAGCCGGTGACGACACGGTTCCCAAAGGAGCTTCCAACAGCTGTAACCTAAAGGACCTGCCATCTTTGGAAGTGTAGAGTATCTTACAAACTGCCAGAGCGGTTGGAAAGGGCCAAACAGCCGTCGGCTCGAGAGGAGTTATTTTCATACCTCCCCCTCTCTCTGCAACCCCCCCCACCACCACACACACACACACACACACACACACACACACACACACTGTTCTGTGTGTTGCTGTCTTTTCCTGTCCTTGTCTCACTGGTTGTGGTTCACTGTGTCTCCTCTCTCTCTCTCTCTCTCTCTCTCTCTCTCTCTCTCTCTCTCTCTCTCTCTCTCTCTCTCTCTCTCTCTCTCTCTCTCTCTCTCTCTCTCTCTCTCTCTCTCTCTGCGTGTGTGTGTGTGATTGATCTGTCTTTCTCTGGGTCTGTGGAATTCCATTGAGGAACTCTTGGGATTGTTGGAATTCCAGGCGGGAGAGCATGTGTGGGTTAGCGAGAGGCAGCGGGCAGCCCAGGCACCCGTGTGTTCCCGTCATCCAGGGCTCATCATCAACCAGGCTGGCCATCGTCTGCCCCTCACACACACCAAAGATTTAGCTCCGAATTCACACAGCGCCGCGAGCACTCTTTCTCAGCCTCCATTTCAGCACAGAATGCCCTGGCGATGTTCCTGTCAGCAATTTTTTTTTTTTTTTCCTTCCTTGCATGTTTGCTGCTGCTGCTGCTTGCGCTCATCACTGCAAAGAAACAAAATGACATGCACGGGAAGGCCGGTTTGCCTGTTAATATTGGGTGTGGCAGAAAGTAGGAGCTGTGTGTTCTCGCTGTTTTTTTTTTCTTGAGAACAGGATAATTGTGCATGTTATGATGAAGCCCAATTATTTGCCTTCCTTGCTCCCAGTCATTTGCAGCGAGAACAAGGAGTGTCCCAATGCAGACACCGTCTCCCGTGGCCTCCCTCTGGCATTTCACTACATACTTAAGCTCATGTGCTGCAAATCACTGGGAATAATATGTACTCCTGCTTTTAATTAACCCATGCTGCCTACCACAATGTAAAAGTTTGACGCTGAGCTCAGCAAGAATAAAGGAAGACATTGTGCATTGGAGTTATGCAAGATAATCTAGAGCAGCTAGTCTCAACCATGCTCTATATTTGGACACCATGTTCCCCACATAGTTTTGAGTTTTGATATTTGCAGTGTTGTGTTCATTTTCATACAAGACACAGTACATGCAAATACCTATCCACATACGTTATATAATGAATTGATCCTTTCTGTCGCTCCACACCCCCTCCCCCCTTCTTTTTTTTTCTCCCTCTGTTGCATTTTCTCTCTCTCCTTTCTCTCTCTTCGACATGCACACACTGGACATATTTGTGCATTTGTTCTAGTTCAGTAGCAGCAGGTTTTTGAGCGGTGCGATCCGATCCTCCTCTGCCGGAAAACTGTGCACGCAATCCGGCATTCCCGACAGTTGAGACACTACATGCATACGTTCAGCACTCTGCTCCAGTTTGATTTGCATGTGTGTGTGTGTGTGTGCCTGGTGGAGCGTCTGCACCGTTCACCACAGCATGCACCGCGCCAATACCTGACTCACGAGTTACTGCACTTTGCATACATATCTGTAACCTCTAGCCTATATTGTGCACACTTACATAGCTGTGCATAGCCTGTGTTTTATATTAAAGTGGACTGAAATGCATTGGGGATCAAAGTTGTCAGGTGATGGTAATGCACGCGCTGGCCTCTGCAGATTACAGCTATCTTCTCCCTCCGAAGAGCGTGCTGCGTCTTGTCTCATCATCGAGGTATTCAGAAGACTTGAAAGGCAGCAGAATCCCACTTCAGGCCTGCTATGTGTACACACCTATAGAGAAAGTGAAAGGATGCCGGTGCGTCATTGCAATCAGTCAGCAGGGCCTTTATTCTAGCAATGTTTAAGCCAGCCGTGTGTGTGAAAGTTCCAGGTGTGGTGGTAATGCACATTGAAATACTTTCCTCGTTCATCCTTGCCGTGTGGTGCGCGACTCCTAGCTTGCACTGTGTTGACTTCAAATGCGTTTTGGTTATGGACTTATTACGAGAGTGTTGGTTTTCAGTAACTATTGTTGTCTGTGTAAAGGCGTGTGGGAGGGGCTCAAACTGACATTTTAGTGCAACAAAGCTGCTTTGGAAAGTGGAGACCAGGAGGCAGGCAGCAAGAGGCCACCGGTGGAGGGACACATAGCACAGTGGTGGCACACCCTGCACTGTTTCAACAAACTAGGACACATTGGACACACCGTGTGTGTGTGAGTGTCTGTGTGTGTGTGTGTGCACTCATATCTATACGTGATAAACCTTCAGAATAGCTTTTTGAATGAGGTTTACAGCAACAAATGTTCTGATTTTCTTCCGTACAAGCTTAAGACATCACAGCAATGTAAAAAGTTCTGCTTATTCCAGTGCCGCTGTTTGATGTCTTTCAACAGACACACCTTTAGCTGTAATGTTAATAGCAACTTATGACATCAGAGGGTGGCGCACCGTGAAGAGTGTTGACCTTAAATATTGCTGCGTGAGCAAGGCATTCTTCCAAGCATTGTGTGTCGGCCGCTCAAACAGTCGCTCACGTTCCCTCGCATGCACGGGGAAAACCATAAGCTGTTATGAATCAGGGGGCAGATCCCGCATGACTGCCCCTCCTTCTGCTACATTTCAGCACAGGGGCGTCACTTTTTTTATCAGAACAGGGCCTTCGTACATAACGTGAGCATGTATGTTTACTGTGACAAGCTCCAACCAGGCCTGGCTGCTGCGAGCCAGTCTGGGGAGGTTTGAGCCAGATGCTGAGTTGAGACAAGGCAACCAGTCACACACACACACACACACACACACATCCACACATATAGAAGCACGCACAAACGCACCCATGGTCACACCCTTTCGGAGCGCCGCAACGCCCGTTAACAGGGCGCCTACTCGTTAAGCCGTCAGTGCAGTTACCTCCAGATGGAGCGACCACACCTGGGCTGCCAGACATATTCCTCTTGCTCTGTTTCATTCACTTAGGATCTGGAGTCATTTACTGCATCCAACCGTAAGTGTCTGCTTTGAGATGGAGCTGCAGTAGCGTCTACCATGTAACATGCAAGAAATTATAGACGTAGGTTGTGTCTAAAATACATAGGCCTTAGGTTTCTGAAGTGTTTTATCCTGAAAGTGAGAGATGGCTGGGTGAAGTTTGAGTTAGTCAGCCTCATTTGGCATCAGTGGGAGTTGTTGAGTGGCTGATGGCTGTTGTTAGCTCTGGACATAACCAGAGAATCGTCGGTGCAGTTTGACATTTAAAATTTACTGGAGTGCCAGAGTTGTAGGAATTTATCATCTCTGAAAATCACGAATGACACTAAGTGCTAGGCGGAGTTCATATTCTCATATTTCACCCATTAAGGTTTGAAGGTTTCCCTTAGTCGTCCTTAAATTGATTTGACCCAGAAACACATAGGTTAATTTGCTTTACTGTTCATTTCAGAGGTAATTGCATTTTTGGAAAATGGCTTTTGAAAGTTCGTTATAAGGTTCACACCATGCTGTACAGACTGCTCTTGAAGAGGGGGAAAGGCCACAGACTAGAACAAACTGATCGACTGATTTCCCATTTTGAGCTACCTTGTTTATTTTTTTTATTCAGACTGAAGAAAAACAGGGACAGTATAGTAAGGTAGGGAATTAGGGAATCAAACCCTCGCTCACACAAAGGGTTTGCAGTCATATTTGCCGTTAGATTTCCTGCAGATTGTGATAGAGGGTCTCGCCCCTCTTCTTACAAATTCTTATTAGCTTTGTATTTGTGTCTCTTGTCAGGTAAGAGGAAGCCGGTGCTCAAGCTCTCCAAGGAGGTGTTTGAGCAGCCTCCTCCTGCTGCAATGTAAGACTCTATTTTACTTCACAGTGACTTTGTTGACATTTATTCTGGATACTGGCTTACATCCCTGCTGAGGTCTTATTCAGATTAAGCTGTTTTATATGCATCTTCACATCCTGATCACAAATATCCCTGTTTACATGAATGATCGGAAAATGCTGAATATGACCATGAAGACAGAAGCACGAAAAGACCAACAGTAAAGGGGATAAAATACCTGCCACTGTGTCCCAGTTATCATGTTCGTGTTATCCTGGGTATTGTAATGTGAACACGCTCTTTAGTAATATTACACTATAAATGTAAACACGTGGAATATCTTGAACTCAAGGCTCTGACTCGTATTGCCTGTAGTGCAATGGAGCCCCAAATTATTCTGGGCAGCATAAATGGCTCCAGGGGAATTATCATCTTCTACAGTTATTTATCTAAACAAAACTATAATAGCAGAAACACTGCGGCTGTTAGCAGAATGTCAGCCATGTTTCCTCAGGGGAGTAATTGGGGGAGGGGGGGGGGGTAGCACTTGCCTTTCAAGCCCAGCTACTGAAGTGCTCCTCAGGCTGATGGAGAAGAGAGAATTAGGAACTTGCTCCACATTTTTCACTGACAAACAGAAATGACTGTCCGATAATAACCAGGACCCGCATTTGTCTTAGATTTTCACTTGGACTATTCCCCCCGACTTCTGGTTAGGTTCAGCTACTGTTTTATTGTATTGTTGCTTCCTCAGAAAGCACCGTGTAATCAGATTGTTACGTCTGTCTATTGCAGACCCCCCAGAGATTTGGATTCGAAAGCTTGTGTAACCATTGGAGAGAAGGTAGGTTTAAGCCTTCAATCACTTCATATTGTCCTTCATGTTTGCAGCTTTGTGCATTTCATATGAATCCACTTGAGCTTTTTCACTATTTCCTTTTTTTTCTATCTTACCCTGGACTCCTGCATAGCTTTTCACTGTTTACTTTTTTTTTTTGGTTGAGTAAGGTCCCTTAGTCTCAATGCTTAGCCCTTAGCTGTAAAGAACGCCCCGGTGAACATTACGGCCGAATTGAACACTTCTGATTGTGGGGAGACTGGAATGCCTTTTATTGCCCATCAGGCAGTAAAAATATTTATTTTAAACTCATCAAATAAGTGGAATTTTCCATTGGCAAAGATGTCTGCTTTTTCTCTTTCAAGCTGGCCTGAAGTCAAAGAGAGATTTTTTTTTGGTTGCTTGAATGGTACAAAGAAGATTTTTGCGTCTTGCCACACTATGAAGGACACTATGTTATTTAGTGTTTTCAGAGTTCAAATACCTCTCTCAGGGTAGCTGTTCAAACAGTCCCGTCTCAGAGTGTGTGTGCATTTTCTTTACAACAGAGATAAGAGATGGTGCCAGCCTGCATAACACTGCTTAGAAATTATTCTCCCCACGGTTCCCTCTGCAGTTATAATTTGTTTGCATGAGTTGAGGATCGGGTGCACACACCGAGTGAACTCTCTTCTTTTCCTCCCATCCTCTGCAAGTCCCTGTCATTACAGCATCATTCATTTTTGATGAATGTCTGTAGCTGCAACTCAAGCTGCTCTGTTTCTGTCGCGCTCTGTTTCGGAGCAGAATTTTGTGGTGAAAGGCAGATGACCTGGAGCAGATTTGTGAGCTGGGTCGAGGGGCGTACGGCGTGGTGGACAAGATGAAGCACGTGCCCAGTGGCCTGATCATGGCTGTCAAGGTAGGTGAAGGATGACTCAAGTGTTCTTCTGCATTGCCAGGACCCATGCATAAAGGTTGTGTTCCTACCAAGCATGTATGGAGCGGTTCATTCGAACTCCGGAGCATTCTGTTAGTTTGGTTTGTCTGGTCAGGCGAGAATACTATCATTCGAAAATTGCCGCACCAAGATGCCTGGAAATGCGAGGCGTCCGCGGGGTCGTCATGCAAGCAAACGGTGTTGCAGTTCATTGGGGGTGAGAACGTAATCCGAACCAACTACAGGAATTGTAACTTGAACATGTACTTGAGTAAGTAATATTAGAAGATGAAGGTAAACGTGCTGAATATCTTGATATCACACCTCTGATATTTAGACGGTTTGGACTGATGCTCATATGCAGCTATTTCTCCATGTGTTCTTATCTGGTATGAACACCAGAGAAGGGAATTACAGCAACGACCACAGAAGTCCATCATGCTTAGATAAAGTTACAGGGACTGGAATCGACTCTGGTTTGACTCCCCTCGCTGCCAAAATGTCTACCCTCACAGGATGTCAAGTTACCAAAACTCTATCCAATAAACAAGCTACTTGTGCAGTGTAAACTTAAGAGAACCAAATGCAAAAATGCAACAAATTGAACTTTTCCACTATGGTTCAGACCAAAGAAAACAACTCTGCACCCTTATTGTCATCACGAAAGTTGGATTCAGAAGGCGCTATTTTGCAATAGACCTCCTCAGGCAAAGACGAAGATGTTTAGGCTTTCAGTGAGGATAGTGTCTTATATCGCTCTCTCTCGTTATGAGAATTTATTTTTCCTGTCTTCCCTCCCAAAGCGGATCCGGGCCACAGTGAACACTCAGGAGCAGAAGAGGCTGCTTATGGACCTGGATATCTCCATGAGGACGGTGGATTGCTTCTACACCGTCACCTTCTATGGAGCCCTATTCAGAGAGGTAGCATACCCTACTCATAATTGGCTCATAGTCATAGTGAAATTTATGCATCTTGTTAATTGTGGGTATGCTTGGAGTGATGAGTGAAAATCAGGCCAGTGTGGTAGCATAGCAAGTTAAAACAAATGGTTGACATCGCCTCAGCTGATCATGATAACCCAGTTGTGATATAAGACATACGCAGAACAGTCGTCACTCACAATTTCAAAGTATTGCCCAACTAGTTGTAAATGTACAAACTCACATTCATCATGTTGACATGCACAAAAGCTGGAGCCACCAACGTGTACTAATGATAAACACAATATGACAAAAAATAAATAAAAAGTCAAGATTTCCGGATGCAGATAACTTCCTCCAGAAGTGAGTCGATCCACAGGATATCCCCACCATGAGTCCCATTGGAAAAACTGTAGCTTCCTGTCTGTTGATCCTGCGGTCAGGAATGTGGCCTGGCGCTTTGTTGCTGTTTTCCCAATCTCTTTCCAAATTGTACCTCCACCCCACCACCAACCTGTGTGCTCCCCACCCCCCCCATCTCCCTGCCTGTTGCCAGGGTGACGTCTGGATCTGTATGGAGCTGATGGACACCTCTCTGGATAAGTTCTATAAGCAGGTGATTGAGAAGGGAATGACCATCCCCGAGGACATCTTGGGCAAGATGGCCGTCTCAGTGAGTAAATGAGCTGTTAATGCATAGTTGCATACTTTTAATGCAGACCACAATGTATTGTGACTGATGAACAATGTATTCTGAATGGCATGCGCACTTATGTCATTTATGTTATTAATGAGCTTTGCTGTTACAGATAGTAAAAGCTCTGGAGCATCTGCACAGTAATCTGCAAGTCATACACAGAGGTAAGGGCAATACTTGAACACTGATAGTGGGAACTCATTACACCTCTTAGACACTCACTCAGTCTTCTTTCTTTCACTCTTTATCTGTTTCTTATTCCCTTCCTTCCTTCATTCCTTCCTTTCTGCATTCCTTACTACCTTATTTCCGTCCTTTCTGGGCAAAAGGTCAGCATCAGAGTGAATTTCAGAGTTAGTGTCTTCTGTGTCAACCCACAGAGGTCCGGCCGTGACCACCGTGTGGCTCTTGCTGCATTAAAGGTCCATGTAGTCATTTAGGATGATTACAAGTCACTAAAATAAAGTTACACAATCGGGCCTTTCCTGTGACCACAGCACTCTTTCTTGAGTGCGATTGTGGCTGTGTGAGCCAGTTGCTCTCTGCTCTCTGTCACAGTGACTGAGTGTTGAAATGAGAAACCTAGTCTACATTATAGTTGTACAAGTGTTACGCAACCTGTTTGCCTCCCTGTGTTGCAGACGTGAAGCCCTCCAATGTGTTGATCAACACACAGGGCCAGGTGAAGATGTGCGACTTTGGGATCAGTGGCTACCTGGTGGACTCTGTGGCCAAGACCATGGATGCTGGGTGCAAGCCCTACATGGCGGTAAGCAGGGGGAGATCAAATGATTGAATAAGAGGAACCGACGTGATACATTATGCTGTGATTTAACAGTGTTTTATGTTTCGCTGTCATGGACCCGAGGCCTCATTTTCATTTTTAAGAGTTCCTTGACTTGATGAGACTCTGGCTCCTCAATAGATGGTGAGAGAGAGAGGTGGACCCGCTTAACCATTATCCACGCCCTTAATGAGCCCTGTTAAGAGTTTAATTGCCATGTAGAGAGTGTGTGTCTACAGCGCTGCTGATTGGCTGAGCGGCTTTTAGGGCCCCGCTAGCACTCAGGGAACAGAGTGGTCTGTGTGTGTACAAGAAGTTTAGGATGACAGGAAGGTGTGCGAGTCGTCCTTGACAACCACCGTGATGTGTGACATCATCTGTCCTTCTGCCCCCAGCCGGAGAGGATCAACCCGGAGACGAACCAGAAAGGCTACAACGTCAAGTCCGACATCTGGAGTTTAGGAATCACAATGGTAAATCTTTTTTTATTTTTTTTATTTCGGTGGCAAGTTTTCACGTCACTCACATTCGGCTCATATTTTAGTGGTCATGTGCCCATCTCAGTTTTTCCAATTGTCTTCATTACTGCAAAAGTGAACGGGTAAAAAAAAAAAGGAAGTCACGGGTAAAAAGGATTATTTTATGAGCCATGACATGTCTAGACGTTTTATTATGAGTTGGTAAATATCCATAGCTTGCTCATTTGCTCATTTCCAACTGAGACCAAAGAATATTTTGGCATTGATGATTCAGCAGTTTATGGTAATCTCACATCTTTTTAACTAGTCATTACAATCTCTTCTTATCAGACCGGACATCGCAAATAAGCAATACATGATCCAAATGAAGACATGATCTAAAATAATGGTAATAGTTCGGTGGACACAATAGCCAGACAGGAGTGTTGAACTTCAAATAACAGAGGTTAAAGGAATATTTAAGGTTTTTGAGAAACTATTTATCATGAACTCACAAAATATTTCACAAAAGTATTTGACCATAGAGAGACTTAGCCCCAAGGTAGCATCAAAACTGTATGAAGCGTAACTTTAGATCTTTTTACCGACATGTCTCATTACAGAGTGAAAAATCAATGTGTTGAAAAATGCTTTTGGGGCTGATTATTGGAGTGTCCATTGGCCTCAGATTTGATCGTAAAGTATTCGTACGAACACAGTTTGTATCTGAATTTGTTCGTTGGTATGATCAAAACCTACGAGTGTTTGGAAACATGCAGGAAGGCTCTTATAGTGCCTTATTCTTTTTGAAAAATCAATTACAGTAGTGCCAAACTTGCAATGGCCTATTTGCAGAATTGTCCTTATTTATAACAATACAAGATTATCACTTGTAATGGTTGATCACATGGACTGGACGCCTCTAAGTCTGTGCGCATCCAGTTTACGAACAATTGGCATTCATCATCTGATACACCTGGGGAAAGCACAAATCAAGGTTTTCCGCATTTTTTCGTGAATCCCACATTTTTTCATACGCACATAAATATGAAACATTTACGAAGAATTTTGCGAATGAGGCCCAATGAGATTTTGATTGGTATGATGGAAAAAGATGAACAAATTGGGTCCAGGTTGAAAATGGAAAGTGTTATGCTTTAAATATGTTACTGTATTAGGAAATAAATGGTTTCCAGCCCCGTTGACTGGCACTATGACTGATAGGACATGCAGGTGGTGCAATGCTGCAGGTACTTTTTGGGTGAACTGAAGGGACTTCCAAGTTCACGATAACTCAAGATAGGTCTGGGGAAAACCTGAGCTATTCTTGAAATGCTTTGACAGCCGGTGTTCTAGTAACCCCTCTGTGTTGCATGCCCCTGCCCCAGATCGAGCTGGCCATCCTGCGCTTCCCTTATGACTCATGGGGAACGCCCTTTCAGCAGCTGAAACAGGTGGTGGAAGAACCGTCGCCCCAGCTTCCTGCCGACCAGTTCTCGCCTGAGTTTGTGGACTTCACCTCCCAGTGGTAGGTCTTTTCACCTCCTTGGCCCTTTTTTCAGTGACCAGAACCAACTCTAATTACTTTCCACCTTTTGAGTGTCCTCCTTTGTACACACCGACCCACTCAAGACTGGGCTTTCTAACCAGGAAGCTGGCAGAGTCTACACACAGGATGCTCCAGCCAAGGCCGCTGTGACCTTGCCACAAAGCCACAATATATCCAGAAAAAAAAAGCCTATTGATTCCAAGTGTGTGGGTCGATTTTTCTATTCATCAGATTGAATTTGTTATGACATTCTTTCATTGTTGTTGTTGTTGTATGGCCAAGAGCCTGTTCTGACCTGGACAGAATGTAATGGGGTGTGCCAGGGCTCCCGACCCCTCCGAGGAATGTGTCTGAATTTGTATTTCCACCAGCCTGTTGTGTCTAGTCTGCTTGGATTAGCTTGACCCTCCAACATGGCTCTCAGTGTGTTGAAGGGTGTTTGATACACTGTCATTGATGGCCCTTTGCTTCTTCTCCTGGTGCTAGGTTATGCTTCTTGCTGAGTACATGTGGCTTTGGGTTTCTTGTGTGTGTACAGCACAAATTCATCATGCACTGGGGTGTTATCAGTGGTTGCACTGTATCTCCACATTTCTGGGCACCCGTTTTCAATCTGTATTGTTTACACATACAGGTATCTTTTGCAGGATGCAATTCCGTTTTTTGACCAAGCCTGTCGTCGTGTACTAGTAGAGCTGTGGTTGCAGCCACTTGTTGAGACTGTACTGAGCAGTAGAGCCTCAAGACTATACTTAATACTCTTACGTAAAACACAATCTTGTGACTTGTGGCTTAATTCTTGGGAAAAGTCTTTATCAGGTCTCATAGGCACACCAGTTAACTTAAACAATTAACAAGTAGTATTGAATTACTAGGTGTATACCCTCTTGATAAGTTAGATTAATGTTTTTATAGGATATAGTTTCGGTTGTATCTCTTTCTCACTATCTCACTCACAGACCAATTGCACTAATTTATAACTTTTGTACTTTTATAACTTTGTACTTTTATAACTTTGTACTTTTATATTTGTTCTTAGCACTAGCGTAGGGTGCCAGAGAGGCATAAGAATTTCATTGCCAACTTTTGCTTTTTTGTGAATGTTTGTGCATATGATAATAAAAAACCTTGACACCTTGACACCTATTGGAAGAAAATACGCAGAAACCAGACACTCTTGATTATTTCCTCCTGATTCTGTCCTTTCTTGTCAGTCCATTATCAGGTTCCTATGCAATAATCACTGAACTAAAAGCCAAGCTTTGGCAGCGGGAGACTTCAATTAGTCATATTTATTGTGAATTAACCTTTTATGTTGTCGCTGTTTGCCTCCCCAGCTTAAAGAAAAATTCCCAAGAGCGGCCAAATTACACAGAACTCATGGTGAGTGTTGTCTTTTATTTTATTATTACTACCATTACTACTAATTTTATTACTGCTCTGTTCTTTTCAACATTTAAGATGCCCAGTAGATGCATGAGGGTGGTCAGGCCTCCTTGTAATACTGTCAGTCAGACACTGGAGGGCAGACTAAGTTCAGTAGTTACAGGCTGAACGTCCTCTTGAATCACTTGAGTCCACAAGCTAAGATGCCTCAGCACATAGACCAACTGTGATGCTAGATTGATATAATCTTCTAAAGAAATGTTTCCCAACCGTACAGAATAAATGACATGTTATTCTCCTCCTCAGCAACATCCATTCTTAACCTCCCATGAGGCCAAAGAAACCGACGTGGCTAGCTTTGTGAAAGTCATCTTGGGGGACTGAGTTGCCACAGGAGGGAGGGCAGACCTTTTAAAAAAAAAAACAACAACAAACAAACAAAAGCACCAATCGCAACCCCTGTTACCTGTGGGACTCCATCCTGCCCCACCCTACTCCCACCCCTCCCTCTAGGACAGACAGACGGAGCTCAGAGGAGAAGGATGGCCATCCTGTTGAAGAAGCAGGAGTGAGGAGTTTGTACCCCCCCCCCCCCCCGCCCCCGCCCCCAATCCCACCCCACACACACCCCCCATGTCCTCCTTACATTACTAGACAGGGAAGACGGGGACAAACCAGTGTCAAGTTTTGGAGATGGCTCACACATAATCTGGATTCATTTGAAATGTCTGTATGCAAAAACTCCCCTCTTTCTTTAGATTTGACCCGCTTTTGTGCGCCACCTACTACTATTCAGACAGCAACTTTTATTGTTGTGAGATGTCAGCGAGTTGACTGTGTGGATTTTACCCTGCCCTAATGGCCCTGGGCTACTTTTTTTGTTTTCGTCTAAATAACAGAAGTGAAAAAGAGGTGGAGACTATATAAAAAAAATGAATATAATTCTATCTATGTATAATCTAAATGTTTGTATACTCAAGCAAGTGTTGCGTTGGTTTATTAATTGACTGCATGTATAGAATATATCTCTGGGTGAAGTGGGCTCCGATGGCCAACGAGGAACAGTTGCAGAGTCCTGACTTCCGAGTCTGGTTGACTAGAGCAGACCTGGGACACTTAAGGCCTCACTTCAGGCCACAGTGGTCAGAAGTAGGCCCTCCACTTCAACTGCTTTCCTTTGTACACAACAGAGGTCTACTACACAGTGTGTGCGTGTGTGCGCGCGTGTGCGCGCGTGTGTGTGTGTGTGATGTTTTCAAGTGAGGTGTACGTCGACATCGTGGTCAGTTGTGGGAGAGGTGTGCCCATATTGTCACCTCTTCTTGTCTGTACTGAGCCATCTCCACTCCATGTTCAAGATGAAAAGAACTGGACATTATTATTATTATTATTATTATTATTATTATTAATATTATTAATAATATTATATTAATTATTGTTGCTATTATTTAGATCCAGGTTTACTTCCCCAATGATATTTACTGCAGTTTCCTTATTTATTACAACTGCTGTTTTCCCTCTGAAAACTTGACAGATCTAATAGACTTTCTCATGTGTTTGTGTGTGGGCTGTGTATGTTTTTGCCGTGTCAGGTAAATGCTTTTAAACTGTAACTTGCAAGCCTTCTATGTGCCTCTCTATAGAAATTGACTAAGGAAAATAATCTGTTGTATTAAGGATGATGCAGGGATCTCTACCAACCTCGCTCTCTGATCAGCCTAACTTCACATCCGCTCCTTCCTCCTCCCCCCCCATTACATGACGCATCCTACTTCCACTTGCTGTTTGCTTACACCACTTTAGTTTCTCATCATAAGAAGGGTAGATGCATTCGGCGAGCCTCCTGCAGGATCATTTTTCTCCTATACATCTGTTCATATGTTTCATTGCCTTGGTTCTTGGTTGTTGGTTGTGGTTACTGATGGTCCGCTGCTCACAGCTTGAAAGATGTGGTTGGGTGGCAGGATGTATCGTCGCAGTTGGTGACTTATATCGTTCCCTGCCTATAAATATGTTGTGGCTAGGTTATTATCACTTTCATGTTCTCTCTGCGCTGCTGTCCAGATATGTGACCAATTTCGCCGAGTTCTCGTCTCTTCGGCTCAAATTGTTTAAATGTCGATTAAAGTAACACAGGTTCTACTCTAGCCTTCAGTGCATTCATCAGCACTACAACTACTACTACTACTACTACTACTACTAGTACTGTATCTCTTTACAGTATTTTTTACAGTATTTTTTTTTTTTAATCAAATCCAGGTAGTGATTGTTTTCAAGCACCTTTGCCACCATAGCAACTCCTTTTGTCCTGAGTCCAGTACAGTGTGTTCTGTCACTTACGTGTATTTACCAGGGAGTTTCCTGTCCACACTGCAAGTACACTTCCCCCTCCACACCAAAACCTTACCTATACTACGTCACACAGCTTTGGGCATATGGTCCATAACTGGTTGAGCACCTCCGGTAGTATTAGAAGTATCTCCTTGGCTGTGTTTTTGTTATCCACCATATCTCTATCTGTAGCTCCAGCTCCTCCCATCAGTTCATATGAGTTTCACTGCAACAGATGCTGTAGTTCTAGGCAGGTGACACACGGTGGATGCAGATGCAGTCCTGTATCTTCCTAGTATAAACGTATCGTATCTGCTTACTCTTTCCAGTGCTGTTGGGAGGGTGTGACTGAGGCAGAGGGGGGAGGTGGTAATCTTTCAGAGAAATTTGCTGCCAGTTGCCAAAATGGGGAAATCACAAGCTGCCTGGTTAGCGCATTTCTGTTACCCAAAAAAAGAACAGAAACTTGAGACAACCATTAAGAAACTCCTATTGCCCTCAATGCTTTTATTACATTATTAAATTAGGGATACATGAAAGGACCACCAAATTCAAGTCATACCTTTTTGTGCAGTGTGGCCGAGTTATGCACCGTTTCTCTCAGCTCTGACTTGATCCATCATTGTCAGTCCGGTATGCCGGTTCCTTCCTGGAATAGACTCTTGAGTCCTTAAAGGATCTCGTGACGAGCAGCGCATCCGCCAGCTCTCTTAATAGACCCAGTCTCCTCTTTATTCCTCAGATAATCGGCGGCATTTTCATTCATTTAGTCAACGTGACCAAAGAGCTGGACTATTAAAGTCAGGGACCACATGGAGCTGGGCTCAGGACAGGGGGGGGGGGGACAATATGTACAGTCCACCTCCCGCTAAGAAAGGTGATGAGTGCCCACAAGAGTACAGTCCAGACACACGTTGAAAACAATGGGCTTTTGATTCATCACCGCATGCATGTATGGTCTCAGCAGTAATTAAGGTGTGTGTAGGTTCTGGGTCTTACAAGTGCCTAACATTTCTGTGGTCATCACACTTATCTGTCATTGTGAATAATAACACTGTTTTTTTTGTTTTTTTTTAATCTTTCAATCCCTCTCTGGAACATACTGACAATGCATGTTGCTGTGATTATGTTTTGCACTGTATTGTGGAGCCATATCACACAGTCACATAGGGAAACTATACGCGGTCACTGTTTGAACTCAGACAGGTCCCAGTGGCGTTGTTGCCATTTATCAATGTTTATCTCTTCTGGGCAGCCAAGGGCACTGATATTTATGGTCGCAATTAACTCCTATTCAATTGACTAAGGCTGAAATGAGAAAAAGCGTCAATCACCCATCACTTTTTTTTTTTCTTGTGTGTTCGTGTTTCTGCACGTGTGTGTGTGTGTGGGTGGGTGTGGCTATGGCTGTTTAGTGTTGGTGTTCAGTGGGCTGGCCAGAGGGCAGTGCTATTCTTACCCCTGCTGTTCCTATGTTCACGCCACTCTTGAAGATAATAGGGCAAGTCACGTGGCTGCACGTACTCACTCTCTCTCACACACACACACACACACACACACACACACACAGTCGTCGTCATCATACCCCCCCACTTCCCAAACCAAACCTGCATCAAGAAAGGTGTTTCCTGCCTCTCTCTCATGTCAGGGTGTGTGTGTGTGTTTGTGTGTGAGTATGAGCATCCGTGTACATGCTTGTGTCTCACGTCCACGCGTCTATTCGTGGACGTTGGTGGCAATCACCTGCTGAGTAAACCTTTTATCGCTGGGAGCAGGAGGTCTGAGTGGAAACTGGGTTTCCCAGGCATATGTCACATCCTACTGTGATTCCGTTAACCTCTGAGTTTATCTAAGTGCCCAACAGCAGGCATGTATTTCTGGACGATGCGCCGGAAACACGGATGACCCCTTACTGGATTATGAGACCTCCTTATCAAAATGGCTCATGACTCCAGGGGTTAAAGCTCAAATGGAAAGAATCAGAGGAAAAATTGCTCACCTTCTTCCTCATCCTCAGACAACTCTAAACAGATGAATCAAAAAATATGATGCAGTCCATGTGTAAGAAAACTGTCACCCCTCCCACCACAAGCAAAGCCTTCCTTCAAAGTTGTAAATCTTTTATGTGACATAATTGTGTTATGCATTTGCCAGACTATATCAAGTGTAAATCTGTTGTACGTGTGTGTGTGCGTGTTTCTGTGTGAAATGTTTGCTAAGGTTTCTTGAATCCTACGCTTTTTTTGTTTTTACCCATCTATTGCACAACACTTTTTTTTTTTTTTTTGCTTGAATGTTCCTCGAGGAGCTGTGAGGTCGGGCAGTGTCGCCGTGGAATATGACATTACTTGTGAAACTTGGAGCTTTTACGTTTCTCTGCTGCAGATGGTTAACTGCTGGTACACACAGCTGTATGTGACTTCTAATGTTGCAGTGTTGTGTTTCTTTTACTAGGGGGGGTTCAAGAGGAATGTGTTGGGGCAGGGATGGGTCCTTACTCAATGCTGACTGGTCTCACAAAAAAAGACGTATCCAGAGATGCTACTGTATGTGGAAGAGGGTCCGATAAGTGCGTTTTTCTTTTGTTGCTGTTGGGTGGGTTCGGGGAGGGTTACCAAGGCAACAGTTCCTTGCCCCACGGGAAGTGAAGTTCTCAGTATATTTACATGTCTCTAAAGCCTCTGCTAAAGACTGATGACTGTTCATTTAGAGCTCAATGAATTTCTATAAATATTTTAGATTGCTCAAACTGATTGTGTGCAATTGTAATGATGGAAATTCAATAAAAAAGAGGTATTTTTACACAATAAGCTCTGTGTTCTGGTGTTTGAGCCGATATGTTTTGTTGAGGGCAGCCAAGGAGTAAAAAGGAAGGTTTTTTTTCATTTTTTTTTTTTTCATAGCCTTGGACTGATGGTAAATCAAACAGCCAGACTGACAGGCAGCATTTTCCTGTAGTAGAGACTCCCTTTGGAGGCCAGAGAAATGTCACGTACTGCAGCAAAAAGGGGGGTGCCTCAGGGTTGGGAATTGGACCCACTGAACTTCCGCCACGCACAGTATGAGGATATTGCGTGCAAAAAAACAAAACAAAACACAGAATCTCCTAGAAATACTGCCAAACAAAAGCAAGATGAGAGAGAGAGAAGAGTAAGAAAAGCAAAACAAAGCCAAATAAAACCAAAACACCTTGTTGAGAGACGACTAGATGAGAGGGTCTGTCTGTGGAGGCGTATACTACCTGTGGCCTCTCATGTCACACACACACAAAAAACACACACCGACTCACACAGCGGCTGTGTTTTGACGCACATCCCTCCCCAATGAACACACAATTTTAAGACCCACACCTTGGATGTGGGGGGGTCGGGTATTTTTAGCACCGGGATGACAGACTATGCCATACCACATAAGTCTTCCTTCCTTCCATGACCCATCACTAAACCTCCGGGAGCAAAGTTCAGCCTACAGGTTGGAATACCCCCATCCTGCATTCGTGGAAAGCCATGCCAAACAAAACAAAAATAAAAAGCTCACGTGACGTTGCGTGTGGCATTTATTCTGGTCATTACTAATAAGGACAAAAGTAATAATATGCATTGTATTCTGCAGTGTGGGATTGTCACACACAGAGTAAACAAGGCTACCTTCCAAGGCTAAGGTCAGGGTCCCGAAGCTGCCGGGCTTCTCTCACATGTCCGGTCGTTTGGATCTGGTTTCATCGGAACGCCGCTCAACCCCGTATTTATTTTTAACACCATTACAACTTGTTGCTTTTTTGCGCGCCAACAATGCCGTTTTCTCTCTTGATCCTCGAACGTTACTTGGCTTCCTCTTGACCTGGCGCTACACACAAGGATTGTCTGCTAAGGGGCATTGCGAAGGTGCAATACCGCTCGCTTTCATTTTGACTACAGGCTTTGTGTGTACAGAGTATTACGAGACACATACAAACAAACGACAGCCACACCTGTTAATTCAATAAACATTTATGTGGGACGTGTTGTTCTCCCGCTGCTTTGACTTTTTTTTTTTTCCTCAACATAAAAAATGAGCCGAGACACTCCCCGTCTCCCCCCTCTACTTTGTATTTTTTTCCATGAGCCTCCTTGGCTGTTCAAGTTCATATATTCATGCACCATAGGTATTATGCCACCATTTATGTCTAGCCCAGCAGGAGACTCCCCATTGCGTGCATGCTATGCTGCCTCTCTGTGCCCTGGTTTGAATTTCTGAATATAAGCGATTGGTTTCCCATACTGACAGCTGATGATGTCATGGAAACTCTTCTGAGCTCACTTAAAAATTGGAGAATGATTTGTAATGAAATGCAGCCCCTCAGTTTTTTGGGGGGGACTGGAATTGGGTGCTGGACCGGGGGAATGAGAGGGGAGCACAGAGGTCTGTGAGGTTTATGTTCGTTAAACACATACTCCTCGATTGAACTTGAATCTGACATTTATGCTTCTAAGTAACCAAAAGCAGCCGTTACATCCTCTCGTGTCTAGCGCCGCAATTTCTTTTACCTTCTCAAATTGAAAAAAGGAATGCCTGCAGAAATGTGGGGCCTTAATGCATAGTCTTCATCCCAAGCCCCACAGCTTCTAAAGTCTCTCACTGTAAATACATCATGGAACAAAGGCTCACTTGACCCGTTCTGCTCAAGCCACTTTCGTCTCATTCTTTGCGACTACGGCTAAAGCAAAGCCTCTGGAACATAATGGTGGGCCACTTAGGCCTCGGGCTATGCCGTTGCATGACCTGACAGATGAGTGGATATTCTCATTCCCGTTAGGGAGAAAAGGCATGGCAATAAAATCTTACATAAGACAAAAGTACTTCAGATCCTTATGAAAATCCTTGACCTTGTCTTCCTTCATTCACTCAGGCCCCTGATTGATAGGCGATGCCTAAAGTCACTACTTCACACAACAATTGAAGGCTTTGTAAGGGTGTGTGTGTGTGTGTGTGTGTGTGTGTGTACACGCTGAGAGAGTGAGATTGATTTGGAATACATGCTCTTGAGTTCCCGCCAAAAAGGGGAAGAGCTGGACTTATTTGGGCAAGGGGGGATTGACCGGGTAGGAATGACCTGGGAGACCGAGGGTGGGGTGGGAGGGTGTCTGTGGTGGTGGTGCGGGGGCTGGTTGTGCACCTGCGTTAGAGTAGCTTGTTGGGAAATGGAGGAAAACAGGATCTGAAACTCAAACAACATCCTCTTGCCCCCCCCCCAGTTCCAATCACTTGCCCCCCTCCCTCCCACTACCCCTCATCCCGGGACTGTTTATGCTGCTATTCCTGCCCCTCTCTGTAGAAAGTGGGACAAGAGATGAATCAGTCCTGGGGGGGATTATGGAAGGATGGGATGGGGGGGGGGGACTTCCTGCTCACTGGCCGCGGCTCATCTTCATGTCTCCGGCTGACGCACAGATTCCCATTCATATTTTGAATCCACATTGTAGATCCACAGACGGGAACGAGAGGTATCAGATCCTGTCATAGAAAATGGAAATGCGGTAATTGCTGCGTGTGCATGAAGAGTCTGTGTCGTGTCTTTTAAATAGCATTGCTGGAATATGAGTAAGATTGCTGTTGTCTTCTAATATAATAGCTCTTCCTTTTGGGAATTTTTCAATGACAGGAAATTCTGTGAAAATTACAAAAAAACGTCACAAGAATATTGTTATCAATCACAATCACACTTTCTGCAGAAGAAAGTACCGTGAGCAATTATATTACATTATAGCTTCTCGTTTCTTCATTTATTTATATTCATATTCACAATTATTCTTTTATGCATGTGTAGGGGTAATAATACTCCACTACACTATACTCAGGCAGTGATTAAACACTGAAAGTTAATACAAATACAAATATGTGCAGTTGACACAATAAAAAATAAGCCTAAGGGGTTTCTAAATGATCATAGTTTTACCAATTACCTCCTAATAAACAAATAATGAGCAAATCTGCCTGCCTGTTAACGGATATTGAAGATATCTATCCTGTTCCACCGTTGCTTTCTGCCTATTATCAAATTGTGTTCATAGATAAGGCAGAGAGAGAGAGAGAGAGAGAGAGAGAGAGAGAGAGAGAGAGAGAGAGAGAGAGAGAGAGAGAGAGAGAGAGAGAGAGAGAGAGAGAGAGAGAGAGAGAGAGAGAGAGAGAGAGAGAGAGAGAGAGAGAGAGAGAAGGAAAAAAAGAAAAATGTCCAAAACAAACAAAAAACAAATCAAAACAGAACACAGTTTGTATATACATTACTTGCTTGGTCCCTGGGGAGCTTGTATAAGGGGAGTAGGCTATACTTGATGAGACTGTCCACACACACACACACTCATTGATACATACACACACACACATACAGTGAGCGCCGTGCTTCCTTGTAGCTCTGACCGCAGAGGAAGTGACTGCCGAAGAGGAAGTGAGCGCGTCCCGTTTGTGCGCAGCCAAGGGGAAGAAGAAGTGTTAAAGTTATTAGCCGAGTGGGAGCAGCGTGTTTAGGGGGCATCCTGTGCACAACAAATGCTTCCTGCCCCAGCTTTTCCACGCCACAAAACAACTGTAAAGGGAGGGCAAAGAGAGAGTGGAGTGGGGCATTAGGAGCACATAATGCAAGGGGAACTGGGCACTTAAACCTTACGGTACATGTGAACCTGCCCACCACTAAATGCAGGTGGAAACTGTACGGCGCCCTCCGGAAATTGTGTGTTATTACTTCGAAGGGTGCCTCATCTATATAGTGCGCTCCTACAGAGTTCCTCTAACAATGGAAAATTTGTGTTTTTAATTTTAGCAGGCACATTCTTACACAGTTGCAAGCACACACACACACACACACACAAACACACACACACACACACTGGGGCCCCTCCTGACTCTCAGCCTGGATGACCTGTTACACTCAAGAGAACATCTGATTTCTCTACCTTATGAAATTGTTAAATTAAATAAAGCCTGTGATGCAACGGGGCAGTGATTGACAAAGCCTGTTCCTGGCACGGCGCCTGCCATTATCCACTGGAGAGTCTGCTGTACCTGCCCCTCTACATCCTGGCCTCTCCCCCCCCCGGTCGACAGTGATCCGATGAGGGTGATCACTAATTGAGATAATAAGGGCACGGTGGGCGCTCCTCCCTGTTTTCATCGCTCCGAAAAACCGCACCTCCATGCACCTCCGTGTTGCCGCTACTGGTTGAATCAGGCCTTCCTGACGGTCCGGTCTCTGGATCTGTGACACTAAAGCTATTCTATTCCTAAAGCCATCCTATTCTTGAGCTAGACAGACATGTACAGACCTGTCAGTCTGGTCCAAAGTGAGCATAGGTGCCCCTGTGGGCCTCATGATGCGTCCTGGTGCCAAACATGCGCCCTGCCCTTGCCAAAGGCCACGTCCCCTGAAACCACCCCTCTGGCTTTTGTGTGGGCAATCGGCACTGACAGGTTCAGCTGTTATTAGCCATCTTGTGGCAATCTCACCTCTGGCACAACCCACCTCACCCACCCTAAACAGAGAAGAGGGTATACACAACACATACCAGGTTTGCTCTTTATTTCTCTCTTTCTCTCTCTCTCTCTCTCTCTCTCTCTCTCTCATCACTCTGTCTTTGACACATAGTAAATAACATTGAGTGTGTAGCTGGATGCAGCTGTCTGAAATTGCAGTGGGGGGGGGGGTCTGCATGAACCAGGAGACTGTGGGTTTGCATGCACTCACTTAACTTTCCTCTCATGGCTACCCAATAACCACAGAACTCTGACGATGGCCCATCATCATAAAAATGCCAAATCATTTCTGAAACCATTATATTCCATTTACTACATGACAATGATGCTATTTTACAATTTAGGTACAACCAAGACAATCCAACTTATCCAAGAGAGGGTATCAAATGTAAGCTGTGCCAACGAGGGAATGTCTGTACACTTGACATCCATCAATAATTGCTCTACAAATAAAATAAAATAGATTATGATGTTTACGATGTATGTGTACAATGATGAAATATTTGTGTGCGACTGGACTAGTTCAGGTTTCTCCATATCTCTGGCACGCTTTCATGCATTAGAGAATTGATTTATTCTTTGTCTAATAATATCAACAGTCTTGATATCACAGCTTCCCCTCCATCATGCTACACTGCAATATACTCACCATGGTTGGCCTTAGAGGGCTGGACGTGTGTGCTTGTGTGTGTATGTGTCTGTGTGTGTGCATCTACTTAAGTACGCATGTGTATGTTTGTGCACATCAACGTGTGTGTGTGTGCATTTAAGTGGGCATGCATACATATGTGTGTTAGGATAAACCCCCCAGCATGCCTGTCTGAGGATGGCTCTCACATGTGGCTGATTCATGAGTATAACAGTGATGTGTCTGTGAGGTGGGCCTTTGAGAGATGCTGCAGATGTTAATCTACCACTACTATGTTGGCTCTTCTGTCTACTCCTCACAGAGACCACTGCAGACCAGATGCCAGCACGACTTCCCATCACCACAAGTAGACGCCTCTCCGAAAGCCTGCTGATGTGAAAAGACGCAACTATGGTAAGTGCTAATAAAGCTCTGCAGAATATACAGTGTCTCTTACTTCAGTGGCTGCAGTGCTATGTCAAATTTAGCAATTAGGAATCAATGCTTCCTCTTCTTAATGTTCACGTCTTTCTCTCGCGGGAGGCGCCGTTCATTTTAATACTTCTCTCGGACTTCTCTGCGCCAGAGCCGGAAGAAAGCAACAGATGCAACCAGTCCAGAGCTGTACTTGAATATCTTGTATATGTTAATGCTCCTTTAATGCAGTATGGCTGGCAAACAACCTCCATCAATGTTGACCTTCACACAGATAGTTTATGAGCCAGCATGTGTGACCAACTTGATACTGTCGACTGAGCCCCACTGACACGCAAAGCAGCCCTCCAGCATCATAAACTCTCACAGACTCTGACCTGAGGTTTTAGGGGTTCACGGGCACTGCTGTAAGAACTGGGGATTAGCGTGGCTGTCAAACTATTGAGCGCAGTGATGCGGTGGTATGTTTTAAACAAGAAACTCTACCCGCCAACAACGAGGCATCTCCACGCTCGAAACAACAACGCGGCCGTCACCTTGAATGACCCGGTGTCTGTCTGTGCAGTGGGTCAAGAGCCTCCATAAAACTCCACCACCTCTACAATGTAAATAGTGTATAGGATGAGTTGTCGCGTGCCCACGTGTATGTAAGATAGGAAGCTTCTTGATATAGAATCATGACATCATCCAATACAAGGGGAACTACCAGACACTTGAATAGGGATGTTACAACCTTGGAGTAGGGACTGCCTTGTACAATGGTTTCTATACTGGGCTGATGACATGATGACGTGAATGAGTGAAAAAAGTCAAATTGGGTTTTTTTTTAGATGGAATTTACCAAACTCAATGTTTTAATGGTTTGAGGTTTTTCTTAATAAATCTTAGCTACTATATTTTTAGGAAAAGGAATTTCCAAACAAACTTTTAGGAATTAGACCTTGAAAAACAGAAGAAGGAACAGAGAAGGAAAAAAGGAAGGTGGGAGGTGAGGGGACTGCTGAGGATGGCTAAATCCAGGGTTTAGCATGAATTTATCCCAGCAGTGTAAATTCCATAGACAAAACCGGATGAGTGTTTTGGTAAGAATAGGAATGCCTTGAGTGAATGGGGAGGGGAGAGCCGAGTTGTTGGCAGTCTCACGCAGTTTCTCCCCTTGTGATTCCATTGTATCGTATGTCTCCTGCCCTTATTTTTTCCACTAGCTCTTCCTCCGTGTAATTCAAGACCACACAAAACAATTGACTATGGCCAGGGGTAAAAATCGAAACATCAAAGGGAGCTGGTGAATGGATAAAAGAGGGCTTGGATTAGAACAGAATTTCTACCATTGCTTTATAAATGATGAAGTACTTAACTGGAGATCATGTATTTTTCCCCGTCTGTTACTTTTTCTGTTCACGTTTTTCCATCTGACAAGCCAGGCTGATCATGTTCCTTGATTGCATTTTGGTTTTCCCTTGTTAAAGACAAAATAGAACCACAGGGGTTAAATTTAGATTAACAGAATATCTATTTGGAAACCATATACGTATGCATCTGTCTGGTCTCAGTGCATCTGTCTCGCTATCTCTCCCTCCTGCAAATAGAAGTGCAAAGGGATGGGCTAGAGGGATCTTGATTGACTGATTTTACCCTAAGTAAAGTAAGTAAGTAAGTAACCGTACATTGTTGCGTTGAAAGTGATAAATAATTGCAAATTACGTTTGCAAAGGAATAAATACGTAGCTGCCGTTAGCTGAGTGAGCGCTAACTGTCTTTCTATGCAATGGACAAGTGAGTCATCAGGTGGTAAACTGAATGATATTGTGTCATAAAAGTTTAATTGTTCTAAAAATAAAAATAAAAGTATGCACGCGGTATGGAAAAGTCATTTGGGAGATAGAGAGCATAACGCTGTATAGTAGCATGGGACACTCGATCTCGTCAGCCGTGTGACAGGATTCCCTGTGATCCTCCGAGTTTTACTGACACAGCAATGGCCCGGCTTACTTTGTTTTAACACTCAACATGGTATACAGTTTCAGCTTGCGGTCATAATCACTTCTGTATGATTGACATGGCACTTTGACAGCCACAGCCACAACCCACTGACAAACATGACCTTCCCCTTAATATCCACCAATGACAGAGTGGGAGATGGAAAATATATGATACTGTTCCCACTGGCTCGCCTTGTGTTAATTAGCCCCGAGCCAAGGTCTAGAGACTTGGAAAAACGACGGTGTGCAATGAGAGCCGCGAGTATTTCATTGTTCCCAACTGACATTTTTAATGGCCGTCGGTCCATTAACGAGTGAGGTGGGGCACGCAAATCAGGGTAACCCAAGCCTGGGTATCTGTGGCGCGCGTTGTTTACCCGTGGCTCAACACAAGGGGTGTTTAGGGACTATTTTTGAAATGACCGTTGAAAGGTGAAACACAATATTTACCTGTCACAAAATGAGGCCAGTAGGACAGCTGCACACCCACCCAAGCAGGTTAGGAGGACAGACCCTAAATAGGGACTTTACTCTCAACGCCCTGAAAGATTCGATCTGTACTCATGTCTGGAGTTTGTATCCACATCTGTAAATTGATATCTGTAGTTACAGAAAAAAAAAATCAGAATTTTGTAAAATGATAGACGTGGTCACAAGAAAGATTAAATAAATTGTAAAATATTAATTTGAGAACTTTTTGCATTCAACTTAATTTAATTGTGAAGTGATTGTGAGTTCATGAAACTTTTTCTGTGAACCACAAACACGTTTGCATGTGTGGAATCAGCAAGTTTTGTCTCTGTTGCCTTTACCTAGTGACTTGATTCATGCATTCACAAAAGAGATCAGTGTCTGAGTGTCTGTGTGTGTGTGTGTGTGTGGGGGGGGGGGGGGGGGGGGGGGGAGGAACATTTTAGCCTCCATATTCATTATGAAACAGACACGCCTAGATAGTTCTCTGAAACTGAAACTGAAAATGATTCAGACATCTAACATTAGTCTATTTGAAGAGAGTGACCGTGTCACTAGAGAGACCTGCTGGCTCTGTAACTACAGATATCAATTCACAGATGTGGATACAAACTCCAGACACGAGTACAGATCGAATCTTTAAAGTCCCTATTTTACCTTGGTAGACAGCTATCAGTTGTCAGAGCGGATGCGGATGTGGGTGGTAGGGTGTTCCACGAAAGTACTTCAGTCTTTCATCAGGCTTCCATGAAAATTATTGCAAGCTGGCACTTCTGTCATGACTGAAGGGCTAAGCCAAGAAAAGAGTAATGAGTAAGAAAAGAGTTTCAGAATGATTTTCATCAACCTCTGTAACATCCATATGCCCTGCAGACTGCATTGCAGCTCAACATCACAATCGATGTTCAGGCTTACTTTATTGCCACATTTCCAGATTTTTCCATTTTTTTTTTTATCACTTCAGGATTTTAAAACCTGCGCAGCCTCTGTGTGCAGGCTTCAGAGAGTGGAGAGAAACACTAATGGTCTGGGGAACCGTGCAGCTGTTTTCAATCAGGTGCTGTTCAGCAATTACCTGCACAGTACAAATAGAGTAGGCGAGGCTAGGTAGTACATTATAGGTGCCGCTACAATATATACATTCAGATATGAATACAATAGAACATGTAATATGATAAATGGTTATATTTCTAAATGGTCATCATGGAAAACATCCAGCCAGGCCATTCCTAAATGCATGGGACCATCTAACAAACATAATGACAAATAATGAACCTTTTTGTTAGTTGGTGTTGCTAACAAACCCTGTACTAACAATAAAGTCGTAATCACTCATAAAAACATATAGAAGCGATACCTTCTCAATGGAGGAATAGTCTACAAAAATGTGGGTGCCACACATGTATGATATAGATTGAAGTGTCTCCTACTCTAAGATGTCTCAAAAAGGTGGTTCACCATTTGAATCCATTTGCCCTTTAATGCTCAAAAAATCTTTTATCAGGATCAACAAATTTTAAGTTATAAAAATGTAATTTTGCTTGTTAAATTTCCCTCAATAGACATTCAACCTTGTTACCGGAACACATTTACCCCTGTTAAAGAAATGGAAATCATTTGGATAGTTTCAACTCCATGGCTGCAAGAAAGGTATCTCCTCTCATTGTTTTAGTCTAGGCTGAGAAAGTCGAACTCAGCCCTTCAACTCTGTCGAAGTCAAAAGTAAAGCTAGAAAAAAAAAAATAATGAAAATAATGAAAAGGAAATATGTGTATCCAATTCTCTCTATTGAATTAAATTTCAGGGTTTCTTCTTGGTATCAGCCAAATGTGCTGCAGCAGATAATGCATGTGATTTTCATTTTTATTTTGTTAAACAAATTTGATTCCCATTTCAGTTTAATTTTATTTAGTAGAAGCAGATGGGGTTTGCTAGTTTTCATTTAGTTTTTTAATAGGTTGTGCCTGTATGGAGTGTGATGATCATATGGTAAATGGACTGCATTTATATAGCGCTTTTATCCACGCTTTACAATGTATGCCTCTCACTCACCCATTCACCCATTCACCCATTCACACACACACACTCACACACCGATGGCAGTGAGCTACCATGCAAGGTGCTGGCCTGACCATCGGGAGCAATTTGGGGTTCAGTGTCTTGCCCAAGGACACTTCAACATGCAGACTGGAGGAGCCGGGGATCGAACCTCCGATCTTCTGGTTAGAGGACGACCCGGTCTACCTCCTGAGCCACAGCCGCTCATACCTGTTTTGTGTACATAATGTCATGAAGTTGTATTTGGATGGCCAGGACAATTATCAATGTAATTATAATAGTTGAGTAGTGTAGGTTGCTTTGTTTTTTCAATTTCAGATTTTAAAACAACATAATCACAAGAAATATAATCAAAAAATCATATGTACTGTATATAGGACGTCAGGACGATTCCTCAAGCATCATTTCTGACCTATTTATTCCTGTAGTCTTTCAAATAAACGCTGTAGTTTTAACTGTAAAGCTTTGAATGGTCCATTTTGCACTTGTCAGGCTTAACTAATATTCATGGAATGTAATCACAACGAAACAAGGAAGCTCAGAAATCTGATTGGCTGTTGGCAACCGATGACCACAAAAAGTTCAGCTGTAGCCAACTTTTCTCGGCTGATGTGTGAACAAACATGTCGGCTGACAAAAGTTGGCCACAGCTGAACGTTTTTCTTCCTTGTTTTCCTGGTGGCTCAGCTCTATAGGAAATTAATGGACTTCCGGTGACTTGTTGTTCATGTTGCTCGCAGTGTCAACGCACGGTAACAGTCAATACACAACTCTTCACAGGCCCTTGAGAATTCCAGATGAAACTGCACTAGGCTGCTGAAAGCGAAGAGGCATTTTTTTACAATTACTTTATTGATAGGTTTATATTGTATATTATATTCAGACCGAATGTAATCACACAGTCAACAGTATGAAAAATAAATTTGTGCTTTCAGGTCAGCCCAAAGGAGCTACAGACATTTTATCTGCACACATTGGATAAGAGAAGGCTGCAAGTGATGGAGAGGATGAAAACATTTACGTGACCTTCAAGGACCATTCCAGCATGATTGTTGTTTTCTTTTACATTTTCCATCCATGTAATGTTCATTCTGACGCTTTACATGCATAAGCATGCGTAAGCATGAAAACAAGCTATAGATTTGATCGCACCCCTATATGCTACAGATGCTCAGACAGCTTGGTGAAATTTCTTGTTGTCTTGTACCTTATGCGTTGAAGGTTGCAGGGTCCATTTTCACACAGATGAATGGTGTGAAAGAGGTGCAATGGGTTGCTCTGGGGACACCCTTGAGAGGTGTCACACGGTGGCTGGTGACGCTTTCTCCGGGAGTAAGAAACAATAGGCGGAACCAGCTGCTGTGGGAGTCGAAGTGACACAGTGGAGGAGCTGTTTACAGGCAGCCGGCCGCTCAGCCCAGGCCGGACACCGGCCCACGTCAGCTCTCCCACAGTTTATCACAGCGCGGACCTGCTGAGCAGTGGATCTGTTTGTGGATCTGAGTTTCCAGGGCCTTGTAGGGAAAGGCCTTCATCACTCAAGGTCTCCACTAGCACAAGTTCTCCATATGACAACGGAGATACAATGAAGTTTATCTTGAGCACTTGTTTGATGGATAATGGACATAGCATAGTTGGTCGCAAGAGCAAAATTTGAGACTTGAGACTCAAATCTTGATGTAAACTGAGTTGATTTTCACATAGGCCACAACCCTCTAATATATAAGTGCAATGCTCAATCTCCATCAACAGTGAATGATTGATGACTGCTGCAAAGATGAGACAAGAATAGTCAAGCATACTCAGTCACAAGAGCAAAATTTCAGACTCGTGACTAAATCAATTTCACTTTTACTATGACATACTCCATATGATATACAGTGTGACTCTCAATCTCCCTCAACAGTGAATGATTATTGACTGCTGCGTGGATGAGAAATGCCCCGGGGATTGTACAGGGATTGTTTATGGTTGTAGCCACAGCCCACACTATACATGCATGCCCTTCTGACATGCATTCTGACATATCATCCATATCCTTCCTCACAGCTTACATAACATCACCACCAGATACGGACTGCTGCCGACACAGCAGAGCAACACAGCTCCAGATATTAAATCTCAATGCCACACCGCAGTTGTGCATGAGATCTCCATCAGTTGCTGTGAGATTTGCTCTGGGATTTGCTCACAACCGCCAAGACAGATGAGCTGTTCACTTAAAGAAGGGGCGGTGCCTATAGCAGTATGGAGAAGCTGTTGTTCGTCAGCTGTGAGCGCTGGAATGTTATTCAAACAGGTGGGGAGGGTCTTGACACCGGCAGTGTATGTAAACCAAGCCTACAGACTACCGCGAGGCAGAACGGAGGGAATCACAGACGTGGCTGGTGACGTAGGCTGCGATCTGATGGATTATGAATAACAGCAATCTAAACAGACTTAGACATGTTTGCCCTTGGCTGTCTGGATGTTGCCACTGTGTGTTTTTCCCTTTAGTCACTGGGGGCTGCTATTGCAGGAAACTGTGGGGGAGGATCTGAGCCTGACCCCTCTTTCTATCTTTTTCCTGAAGGTAGGAAGCCCCTTGTATATTTAGATCACAGCTGTCCACCATGGAAATATTCAAGGCCTCTAATGGCTCGTGGAAGGTGAGAGGGACTGCATTAAAACTTGGTCTGCAGGGGAGCCAGAGCCAAAGAGGGTTTGGGTGTTGCAGAACAGAGGTTGGTGTGACGCTGTAGCTTAACGCGAGAATGTTGGTTTCAGTCTAATAGATGTCTAATAATGTTTGTTTTGTTTACGAATGTATCCCTGCGTGTGTTTTGGCCACATCCGAGTGTATGGATGTACGTGTGAAAAAATAGAAACAGAAAGAGAAACAGAAAGACAATGTTCATTAGTCCTTGTTGTTTCAAGAGCTGGCAGATTACTATTAGCCCATCTACTGTCCTATATCTCCTCCTCATCACGATCACAGCCTCCCACCCTGGGATTTCCCACAGTTCCCCTCGGTTCCACACCACTCTGACCTCAGTGATATGCACGTTCCCTGCAACCAGCTGTCATGTGCCCCGTGCGAAACAGCTGTGTGGGAGAGGGAAGGGTGTGACAGACGGGAGACAATAACTGGAGGGCTGTCGTCCATTTTTAGACTCTGTTGACCCGTTTCCAGTGTCATCCAAAGATTCCAGAGGAGCTGGGAGTATTTCTGCCGCTGTTGCAGGAAGGGTAGGACAACTATACTGCAACTTGAAACTGTATCAAAGAGCCTCTGAAAATAAAGTTTTCATCCAGTCATGATCACGGTGTTTTTATTGTGTAAAGGTTAAGCAGGGTGGAATGCCCCCCTCTTCCTGTAATTGTCTCAGTCATGCTCCTGTTTCCACGACTGAGCAAAGACTCCTGCACCCCATTCAGTGTCAAATGATTTACAACTGGGACAGGTGAAAAAAATAGGCTCACAACTTACGATAGAAAGTGAGTGACTTCAGTTTTATTCAATATACCTAACTTGCATGACTACTACTTTTTACTTTGATTTTATAGATTTTATAGACATGCTCTTTTCCATTTTTCTGCGGTTCCCAGAAGGAACACTATTATCTAGAACTGTTTTTGACAAACATTTTGTGGAAATTCCAGGTTTATATTTGTCATAGAGATCAAAAGGTTGCAAACTGAGAGATATCCTGGGAAATGCATATAAAAGCACGTCTTTCAGCTTGTTTGGAACAATTAGACTCTCAACATCAGGGCAAACACCACAAATTAGATCACGGAGGTCAAACAGGTGAAGCACAATGTCAAAGTTCAGCTGTTCAACAAAGACTTCTCAACACAAGTTCAAAACGACTGAAGAGTCTTTGTTCGACACGTAGATATTATCACATCAGCGCATAGAAATCCCTTTATCTGCTTACACTGCGGGTTCTCTGAAGTAGTGGCAAACGCCCAACTCTCTTTCTTCTTCTCTTACACCTGATCGTAGGTAAACCACTGAAGCATTTGAGAGAGTCAGCTTGGTTACATATAATCCACTTAAGTGTAACAGAATAGCAACCACAGAACCACAATGAACGTACATGTTGTAGATGAAGAAGCAGGGACATCAACAAAATGATTTACTGAGAGTGGGAGTGAGGGAGAGAGAGATCCATTTGTGATCAGTTGAGTTGAGTTGAGTTGAGTTGAGTTGAGTTGAGTTGAGTTGAGTTTAGTTCAATTCAGTTTAGTTTAGTTTAGTTTAGTTTAGTTTAGTTTAGTTTAGTTTAGTTTAGTTTAGTTCAATTCAACTCAACTCAACTCAACTCAACTCAACTCAATACAATTTTCAATGGTAATAAATGGCAATAAAACACAAATTTAATTCAATATATCAATTTATTTGAACTACTAGTTGATCAAACATCTACCAAACCGTCGTCACTTTGTAGGGTCAACAGATAACTTTTGATTGTTACATGCATGTCGGTCTTAGTACTCATCAAATTAAAATGCTGTACAGTAGAAGCAATTATTTGCAAATCTGTCCATTTTTCCAATGCCTCTTATTCTGAAATTGACACCTCACAATTTTGCCACCATGCTGACTGCTGTGCCTTGAGGCAGCGTGATAATGTCACGGGGTAACTACTAGCATTTCAGGTAATCACCACAAGCCATCAAAGCAGTTGTGAGATAGGATTTCCAATGAAAAAAGGAAAGGGCCCTTAATCTGCTTCCGATGTCAATGCTGCTGATCACGTGTAGACACGGTCCAAGAGTTTTCCAGGTCGCTCTACAAACCTGGTGAATAATGTTAATGCTATTGCACTGCAACAAGCACTTTGAGTAGACGTACTTTGATCGGCGCACTTGCCCCTGCGGATTACATTGCAGCCATAGCAGCCCGTTTCACGACCGCCGCAACCTTTTGCACCTATTTTGCGGTATAAATGACAAATTTGTACAAATAGAGCCCAGGTTTAAAAATACCGGAATTCCCCTTTAACAGAGATCCTTCAGTTCACATGCATCTCTACCAGTGTTTGAGATTAATGTGGGGTCTTTTGTTATCTCATTTACTTTCATTATGGTGACACTTCAAGTCTTTCTGTACTCTCTGTTATTAGCCACTCTAGCCATGACAACCTGCCATTCATGCAACCCCTCTGATTTTGTGTGATGCAGCTCTATTTGAAATGTTGTACAGCCACAGAGCTCCTACCAAACAGACTGATTGTTTTTGGCCATCGGCCGATGCACAAAGGCTTTGACGGAGATAACTCCTTATTGGGTATTTCCTCATTTAGCTCCATGCAGATTCCCGTCACTCCGCGGAGCACATGATGAGCTGTACCGCCGAGCACAGGAGGCCCACTCTTGGAACAATACTGAGCATACTCAAATACATTTTGCATCACTGTTATACTTAAAACCCGATGCTCTGATTTTTATGTGTGTATCCCAGGTTACCCACTGATTTCAGAAACAAATGGAAAAATATAACTGGTCCATGTCAAACTGCAATGAAAGGCCTGTTTCCGGTGAAATAGGCCTGCTGGTTAACTTCCATAAACATGCTAAAACAGCTGTCTGACACCAAAGGAACAGTCACAATTCGTCTCCAAAATAATTTGTACCATGCGGCGTGACAGGGACCGTCCAAAAGGATGTAACTACATTTAAGAACTTATCACAAAGAAGTAGCAGTAGGATCATTCTGCCAGCAATGAAGGCAACTGTTTGCTGTAAATGAATGGCATAGGTTTTGTGGTGTGGATGGGGTGTAAAATGTTAGCCTATAAACCATTGTGCTAAACGTTGTAGATGATGTAATCTGTGGACACACAAGGCATTGCCTATCCCCTATAGAGTTCCTCTCCCAGCGTGTGAAAGCCACTTGGGAGGGGGCTACTCGCTGAAGAGAAAACAACCCTATTGATGACAGGGTAAGAGGAGCTCTTCTCTTCCCTCTCCCCCTTATCTCAGGATGTATCCTGAATGATTGACTCCTCGGGCCTCTCCTAATACCTGTCAGCCTGATTAGATGTTGAAAACAAACCTCCGTCCCATCCTTCCTCTTCTAATTGTATTGTCTGGATTGATTGCCATTAGATGAGATCAGATACCTAGACGTCAACAGTCACAGGACAGTATGCTTGTGAGACTGAGCCTCCATTCTTCAAGTCCTAATAAATGAAAAATTACTTTTTCATCTTATTAGCCAATGCTTCATATAATAACATACATGTATTTCACAATAAAGGCCCCAAAACATTTTATTTTCTCCACCATCACAGATTTTTGATTTTTGATTTTTTATGTTGTTTGACCTCACTTAGATCAGTGTACCTATTCCTCACAACTTTTTTATAGATTACTTTTATGGTATTTCTGTATTATTACAGTAAGTACATAGAATATGCCTTAGCCTGGTGAGCCATCACCTTGCCTCCTATACCTTACCTATACAGCTTTAAGACTATAGGCTATGGTTACTATACTGTAGCTCCAAGTTCAATAGAGTTCAACCCAGAACCCATGGGATACAGATGGGCCTCCCCATCGAAGGGGCCTGGTAAAGGATTCCCTGGGCTGGGGTGAAGTTTCTTGTCCTAGAGGAGAACTGCAGTTGACTTCAGGGACCATACTGTATGCCCTGGGAGTTGACATATTCAAGGTTGGCTGCTTTTGTTGGTTAATGTGGAGCACTTGCATGCAAAACAAGATAACTCTCTGAATGGAATAAAATCCTGCACTTGTTTAGTGAACTGAATTACTGCATGTGAAACTGATGAAAACCTCAAGATGAGCAAGAACAATGGATGGAATTTTCTTTAATTGGAAAATGTAACTTCTACTCTAACACATACCTGCACCACAATCTTGGAGACTTGAATACATCGGCAATTCTTTCAAATACTTTTGAAAATCAAGCCAGATATAATACTGTATCAATCAGTTAGGCCAAAAAGTAAACCAAAGAAGAGATAATGTGGTTAAAAGCTAACCAAAAGTAAATGATCTCAACATCACACACAAGAATGTCTTAGATGTGTTTACCCGTCTCTACACACACCCCTGGTTGCTATGGAGTGGTGAGAGCTGCGAACAAGGAGTGACTAAAAGCCAGGCAGCAGCAACAGCAGGGGCATCGGGCCAGGTGACCGAGGCAAACACACACACACACACACTCTCACACACACACACAGAGAGAGAGAGAGAGAGAGAGAGAGAGAGAGAACACCATTAGCATCCATAAAAAGCCAGGGCCTGTCTGCATTAATCACCCCTGGCCTGTTATTATGAACTCTAAGTGGAGCTGTACATGTACACCTAACACCAGGTTTTCCCATCAGGTCATCCTCATGTGTGCACAGCCCATGTCTGCTAAGGGACACCAGGATATTTGGAGCCCTATTTTCATGAATCAAGGCGTAAGCTTAGGCACTGGCACAAGTTCACAGTGGGGATTGGATCAGGAGGTGTGGTAGGGGCTGGCGTCAATCATGGCCAATCATACCAGCTCCGCTCATTTCTGTTAAACGCAGCGCACTCCCTGGTGCTCGCCTGGCCTTCGCCAACTAAAACCACAAAAATAGTGCAGAATGCCAATGCATGCACTAAGACATGGTCTGAGTAGATTGATACCAAAATTAAACTGGCCCACCCAATTTGTATTGACCCTCTACTGCGCTCCACTGTCCATCTTGGTGTGTCATGTCATGTCATGTCATGCCATGTCATGGCAAGCCAAGAAATTAGCTTGCGCCTGTTCTGTAATTTGAATGAAATTGCCACTTTCCTGGCACAAGGTCACCACACAAGGTCACCGCGGTCAATTTCAAGGGCCAATCAGGGCCCTTGAAATTGAGTTCTTGAAATTTGTTTTTTTTCTTCAACAGACAATTGTAATTTTTCTACATAGATTCTTCACTTTCCCCAAAACATGAATGGTTAACTATTAAACTGCTAGCATTCATCCCTGTCGTCTATTCTAACAAACACATTTTCAGGTCACTGAAGTGCCAATCCCAATGAAATGATCCAGATGATCCCTGTAAAGTGCCTACTATGTATTACTGTCTCCCTGGTGCTACATGTAGCATTTTCAAACATCAATATATCATTGTCAAATTAAACAAATGAGATCATGGTTGAGACTATTGCCAGTGTCTATCTCAGTGATATTGTTAGTGCTAGTGTTTCTCAAAATTAAGACCACATTTCCCATAAGTGATTTTTCCGTTGTTGCACCATCTGCTATTACAAGAAACTCTGAAAGCTTTAGCTCTATTTGTGCTGTAAGAACAGTGCCCTTTTCCTGTTTCTGACGTAAAGCAATGCATGAAATTTGCGAAATCTGACACAATGTAAAATGCAGCGTAGCGGCCAGTAGAAGCTGTCAATCTTCTTGGTGATCAAATCAAACCAAATCACATTTTATTTGTATAGCCCTTAATCACCGTTTCAGCCTCAAAGGGCTTCACGGTGCCCAACGTGTGAAAACAATAAATGGTTAGTACACGACACGACATGATGGACTCATTTGTTTACAGTAATTAAACCAATATCACAGAATTAACGCAGTAATGATTTATTGATGTTAAAATGTTTCACTTTAACAAAGTAGTAATTATGGCTGAAACTATGCAGCCAAAAAAAGATGACTGTTTGTTGGTTGCCTTGGTGTTAACTGGACTAAATATAGCCTCAGATTAGTTTGAAGAGAGCTGTCTGAGTCTGAGCATGGATTTTTGCTAATACTAATATCACTGACCATCTCCTTGAGCTCCCCTCCACTCCACTCCTACACACTTGGGACATTAATAACAGTACACATTAGGTAGTGATGTACTGGTGTACCACTGAGAATACTCTGAGCCACTTAGTATGAATGAGGTTTTCTGATTTTAAGAGAAGTACAACATGACTCAGGACGCCAGGACACATGCTTCCTGATAAATAATCCATGTAATGCACTCCATGCACTTGGTTTATTGTTATTGTTATAGTTATTATTATTATAATCACTACATTACCTTGCTACCTCAAAACCATTCTTCTAAATTAGAAGACTAATCTAAAACACACACACACACACACACACACACACAAATTAATTTCCCCTTTAATAATTAATCACATAGAAGTAATACATAGGGCTGGACAATGTATTAGTAATTTGCTGAGTCCTGCAATGACCCCGTGCTGAATTATGAGACTCATAATCTCTGTGCTGGATTCTGCTACTGTCTCTTAAACACACCAACAGGTGAAGTAAGGTGTTATTTGTACCATTATTTGGTCTTTATGTGGAAAAAGAAATCAAATAAAGACCAGAAGGTCATAAAATAAAAGCATTGTGGTTGTATGAAGAGTTCTTTTGATCTACAATAACTCTGAGTAGACTTCAGTTTGCTTTGTTGGCATAACTACAATGACATAATCTGGTTTGGCAGTGGGGCAGGCCTGGCACAGCGGCACAGCCATCTCTACCAAGCCCTGCAGAAATAAAAGTTGCCTTTAAACAGCCCCTTTCTCCACTAGGTTTTTAATTGTTTCCCTTAAACAGATTTCTTTCTCTTTGATATTTTCTTTTCATTTTATCAAACCAAAACTATTTTTTTCCAGTCTCTCCATCAATAGGAATAAGAATCGGATTGGCTTTGAATCGACCCCTTGTGGGAGCTAAATCCCAGGTGAAGCACACAATGCTCATGAAGCATCTCGCCAGTAAGGACACAATAGCCAACCATACTCATGACCTTGCATGAACTCATTAGCAGTGGCTTTGATCATGAAGTAGCAGGGTATTTCTGGCAGACTTCTTCTTTTATACTGATCCTTTTTAACTCATGTACCTGTATATTACATTTCATCTTGGTATCCCGGGGGAAGTGTGGGCCCGGAGCTGACGTAGTTGGTTGTTAGCATCCTCCCACTCCAGGCTGTGTGCCCATAGCAACAACTGGGCACCGTGGGGTGTGTCACATCTCCGGTGTGTGCAGATGCATGATGTGCTCCTGGGTGCTCCTGATGTGCTCCTGTGCAGATACAGTGCATGATCTGCTGCTGGGCTCACTAGCTACTTTTGTCAACAAAATGTGTCATACTTTGTGCTTTTACACCGTCTTGTGCTTTGTCCTCATGGTGAAAAAAAAAAGGATGAGCAGAATAGAATGTGCAAGTTTCTAATTGAGGGCACTC
Organism: Hoplostethus atlanticus; assembly: GCA_034670405.1. Taxonomy (NCBI): domain Eukaryota; kingdom Metazoa; phylum Chordata; class Actinopteri; order Trachichthyiformes; family Trachichthyidae; genus Hoplostethus; species Hoplostethus atlanticus. Next base: position 2,444,316 of record JAXDDX010000044.1, on the reverse strand, counting down.
AATATCCTCCCAATTCGTGGCTGTGCAGAAGACAAGGCATGACTCACCTCACTATTTCACCGCTTCCATCTAATAGTTTCTCCTAACTCTCATGTTTTGAGGTCAGACAGTGAGTTAGAGTAATGTATCCAGGATGCGGCTGCTCTCAGAAAAGGTGAGAGAAGCAAAGTGTTTGCCAGACTTCTGCCAGTGTGACGCTCACTCTCTAAAACAATTCCATCCTCTCCACAGCTGTTGTTTTCTCTCTTCTCTGGACCAGCCCTGCCGCGGTCCCCTGATTAACCACACTGACCAGTGAATAACCCCCTCCCCATTCACTCCTCCCTCACTCTGAATAGCTAATCCCTCTCTCTATTTGTCTGTTGATATCTGGCACGCACAGCAATGCAGCCTTATCCCAAGCTTTTGTGGCGTCCATTTAATCATTCACAATGTCTTTGTGTATCTTGCATCCTGCGTGATAAAATCACCATGCTAACAAAGCCATGAGCCCTCTGACAAAATGAAAATGAATGGCACTCCGTATGGAGCTCTGGAGTAACATTATTTTCTAATAATGTGTGCCTGAAGATAAATGACACACGTGATTTTGTAATTTGTCGGGACAAATTACAGTGCAGTTACAATAAAAAGCCTCTGTCTCTGTTAATGAATCCGACAAAAGTTTGTAATTCACTCCACGCAGTCCCGACAGATCTGGTTAGTTCTATCTTGCTTGGCTTCTTTTTCTGGTATCGACAGTGACCTGCATGCTATTGGTGCTACAGTCCTTTTGTGAGGCTATTTTTGTCTTAGTGCCGTGGGCGAAAACACCATTACATATGGTCTTGTCGTAGTTACTACAAAGTCCTATCTATGAAAGATGGAACAACCCGATAGTACTAAAGACTATGAAATCAACACTAAAATATAACAAAACATGATTTCACAATGATTACATCTTCACATAGGCATTTCCAGACTTTCACAATTATTACACACACTTTCATAATCTACTTAAGTAATCCTTTTTGACCCATTGGTGAATCAACCCTGCAGCAATATCACTGTAAAGTAAAAACATACAAACATACTGTGAGACATACAACAGCTTTTCTAGTAAGGCAAAGCCAGCAATAGAGGCTCTCTGAAAAGCTTAGGGATCCAGATCAGCTTCCTAGAGCTGACCATGGATCAGCTCCCATGCTCCATCTCCAAGTCTTAAACAATAGTGACAAATCTGCAAAACTGACATGCACCTTGTTCAATCTACAATCTCTGCCAGAACTTCTTGACGGTCAAAGGATATCAGTCAATCAATCACTTGATGTTAGCTAGACTGGGTTGGAAGCACGTGCATGTCAGAAAGTCCTTCCAAGATAGCTAGATCTTCTGGCCAAAGTGAAACCATTCGCCCTACACTTGACCACCCAGCAGCACGTATCAATTGTGGCACAGCTGTTAAAACCCCGAGCAAACATCCTCAGTAAAGTCTGTATACATATCAAAGGTAATCCCGTTCATTATTGAAACCGGAATCGCTCACAACGGATGTGGCGAGGGAGCGGGTGTAAGACAGTGTGAAGTGTGAAACACATTGATACGGGTCAACAACATTGCGACCCGGTGAGTAGATTGGCATGTGATGGCCTGATGGCTCCTGGGCCCCATGGAAACTCTGACAGGTCGAGGCCCCTCCTTCAGAGTCTGATGTGTTGCAATACAACTGAGACACATTGCACTATTATACACACTGAACTATTATTCCTCTATTGCACACCCAGCTGTCCTGGTGGGGGGGCGGGGGGGGTGCCTCTTTGAATTGCCCCACCCAGGGTTTCTCCTATAGGGTTTTTCTTGGAGTTTTTCCTTGTCTTCATAGAACGTCTTAGGCTACCTTAGGCAGATTATGTATATCCTCCACTAAATCCTTTCAGTCCTCTTCTACCTGTTACTCTCTTTTTATGTGCTTTTGTTCTGATCATATTCTGTAAACATCTTATTTGTCATGATTGATTGATAATTGGTACTAGTCTATAGGCCTGACCTAGTTAGGCCTGTAAAGTCCTTTGAGGCCAGTTTGTGATAAAGGGCTATATAAATAGACTTGACTTGACTTGGCACTACTACTACGTCTGTTTAGACATAGAGCTGATATTGTCACCTTACATATATCAGATGTCGGCAGTGTATAATGTTGTAGTGCAACTGTGTTATCTATGTTTGGACAATGTATTTCCCATGTGTTTCTGCTGTGATTGTACCCATATTGCTTTGGAGATTGGACATACTAACTGAGAAGTGGTTAGTATGTCAATTCTGCCTTTTTGTAATGCCCATTGTTTCCCAAATGTTCTTCTTTTTTCCCCTTTTATTAATGTCCTTAATGTCCTACAACACTATTCTCCAAAACACATTTTAATTATCTTCTTCTTTTGTTTTATTTTACAGCTTACCCCCCAAGAGGACGTCTTGTGCTCTAACACTCTTTCTTTCTAAATAAGAGCTTGTCGATGACTGACTGCCCAATACAATAAAGGTTAAATAGAAATGAATAACTCTTTCCACACTTCTCCTTTTGCTCTGCCAAGTGCCAGGCATCCATCTATTGTTTTTCTTAATTTATTGGTAACTTTCCATTCATTCATTAATTCATTCATTCATTCATTCATTCATTAATTCACGTACTTACCCACTTATTTACTTACTGAGTTATGACCTATTCACTCCCTTAGGTCAAAGCCTATGACGTGTTCAAAATTCATTGTAAAGCAGGAAGCCACTTAGGCTGACTGCAGCAAAACAGGAATAAAGAGTTCATGGAAGAGTGATGCTGTCATCATCTTTGAAGTCAGCAACTTAAATACGATGGCCATGTACATTCCACTAGTTACTACAGGCAGTGCAGTTATGACATGCATGGGGCTGTAGTACCGAGCTGTATCTGTGCCAAGGACATTGTGTGGTCTAATCTAACATGGCGCGTTTGTTGCTCTTCTACCATCCACTATTGCATAATATGATTTAGCTGTTTAGCAGGTGCCATACAGGATACAGGCTATCGTTGTGTCCAAAATTAGGAATTTTTACACGCAAGCCCTCAATACATCAGTTGATGACATAAATAAAGCCCTGTAAACTTAGCTGTGATGACTTGCTTAAATGAAAGAGAAATAGTATCATTACAAGTAGCCCAAAATATCTGTTTCATTCTGTCATGTGGGCCAATCTGGTGATATTTTGGCCTCCCGGTAGAGAGGGATATTTATGAAAGAGGCATTCAAGTGCAGCTCATTGTTCACAGCTCACGCTTTCATAAACTTTCATCAGCCATGATGATGCATCGTAATATGAGTTTGTTGCTTATCATGTTCTCCACAGCAGGTCAAACAACTGTTAAAAATGCATCTCTCTCTTTTTGTTTCCCTCCTAGCCAGTGCGCACACACACACACAAACACACACACACACACACACACACACACACACACACACAAACCTATGTGGGCAAGTAAATTGGTTTCAGACTGCTATACAGCACAACCCACGTGATCTCCCTGTCACTGCGTCTAACGTGTTGGTGTTGTACTATTCTTGTAGTGGTCTGCTCTGCTTTTATGCAATGCAACAGTGAGGGAAAATCTCTTCAATGACTCGATTTGTAGAATGTTACTTGACCGCTCTTCTTTGCGGCGTCTATGTCATGCTCTATAAAAAGAACGGGTGAGGCAAGATTGAATTAACAAAACAATTCAGCCTTGTAATGATGATGATGATGATGATGGGAATACTTCCTAATTGTCTGTTATTGTGCACGGTTGTCAGAGGGATGAGGCAACAGAGGTCTCTGTTCGTACCACAACTCATATAAACCCAAACCACTGGCTTGTCACCCTCACTGAAGCATTGTCACTCTGTTGTGGTCCTCCACAATAGACTAAATAGCTCTGCCGTTACACAGCTACATTACTTTGCCATCACACACACACATTCTTTTTCTTTTTTGTCGGACTGACGTACTAGTGGGCGTTTGATAGGGCGAATAATAGGAGGATCAGAATTGGAATTTGTTGAACAAACTGCGACGCTTTGACTCGGAAGGCTATATTGTGTGTCGCGCCAGTCCATATTGCTCCATTTTTTACCCAGGTGAAACATTTGATGTGTTTTAACAGTTTATTACTCAGTGGTGACAAATACTATGTGGTCTATTATTCATTAATTTCACTTACTGAAAAGTCAACGACCACAGTCCTTCACAACCGTAGCCGAATTTCAAATAGGTTGTGTGATCGTTTCTCCTCCAGGGTACTATACAGCCACTACAAAAGGTTACACAAAAATATAACAACAATACAACAAAATGCTGCATTATCCGCTGTCAGTGTCTGCCACTTTTTATTTCAACAATAATTCAGCATTTCACTTTTGTATTGTGTTAATTTATTTCCATTTAGAGTCCCTGCCTCTTGTATTCTAACAATATAATAGTACAATATCTATAGAGTATACAAATACATTTAAGCATGTGTGTTTCATGTCTATTCCACGTCCATAGAGAGATTAGAGTCCAGGAGCATTGGCATAATAACTTGTATAAGTGTATACCATTCAGAGGTAGTATCAAGATCAGACGTGTACATCATTTCTCCCACCTGGCTGCTGTCTTATGAGACTCATCACAAATCACAGTTTATCATCAGATGCAGGACAAAGCTTTCCATCCCAACTTGTTTCTTCTATTCTCATCTGTCAGTGTGCACGAAGGGGATAAGCTCTCCTGCCCAAGGCCAGAAGTTATAAATGAGAACAGAAGCCCATTTGTCATAGACTGAAGCCCACTGCTGGGCTCAGCTTGCTGCAGCGGCTGCAGCCTCCCCTGGGCCCCCACCCCTGTTAACCCATATTGCCATCACCACTGGTAGGATCAAGGTTAGACTTGCATGTGCCATGTGCCAAAGACCTCTAATCCATCCTAATTTTGTGAAACAGAGACGTGGCGGTGACAGACACTGACCAAAATTTACACAAAAAGTACGCTGGGCATGCTTACAGATAAAAACAATTCTGTTGGGGTCAAAGATGATACATTTATCTGTCTTCGCTGGCCTTTCTTTTACAGGTTATTGAAAATTACTTCTTTGCAATCCCAGAACATTTGGAAAATATTATCATGCTGGTTAATTCACTTGCTTCTCTGATCATTCTACTTGGATGTAAGTTTTGAATCTTGTCTCTTTTCTGTGTGTAGTCTGGGGCAGCAGCCAATAAACAGATGCAGGAAATGGAGACATCTCTTTTGGGGCTACAATTCAGCTGGTCAGCCACATGGGATGTAATTCTGCCTTCCAAGATGACATCGTAGAAGGAAGAAATGTATTAGGCTGATGAATACTTCAGGATGTGACATAATTGCATCATACACATGCTGCAATCTATCTCTATCTGTCTTCATCTATCTACAGGTTGTATTTTTTGCATCAGGAAAGCACAATATTATGAAGAATTCAGAACCAGTGATCTCTTTTGCCCCAGTCGTGTTAGTGGTCTCGCCATTGGATTATCTGTGATCACAAATGACAGTTTAGAAATAACTTTATCCATTTGGTGGTTGCAATATTTTTAGTGCAAGGGCTCTGTTTCACTAATAAGCACTCATTGGGCTTTACTCCCCATGACATTCACTGTGACCTTGTATTCGTAGACAACACAACCCAGAACAGTAACAAAGCACCAATCTGTCAACCCCCACTGAGTTTAACAGCCAAATAATGCTACCAACACAACCAGACTTATGTACTGTCAGTTGCCCAGGATTAAGACAGCAGATCAGTAAGGCTGTATGTGAAGCTAATAATATAAATAGAAAGCCCACAATTTCCACGAATGCAAAGGAAGTTATAGTGCAGGAGAAAATGATTACGTGCCATGTGATGACAGGAGAGGTTTGTCTCTGATGGTGACAGTGTTTGGCGTGACATCAAAGAGGAGTCAACAGCGTTTGGCAGGGCTTCAAAGTAAGGCTACAGTAAGAGACAGCAAGTCTACTGGATGGTCAAGTCGTCGGAAAATTCCACCATCACCTTGCCCGCCTGCGTGGCTATAACGCGCCATAAACATCTGCATTATCAGTGCATCGAATATCGGCGTACCTGGCCCATGCAATTGCGAGCAAATCCGTATCAGCTATTTGTGGTATTTTAGCTATTGCAAAGGAAAGAAAACAATACATTTTTACATTCTTGCTGTTTTCTCAGACTATATCTACCTAGTTGTCTGTGTGGAAATGATTAAAGCACTTTATCTCCCATTCATATTGGTGTGCAAGTGTATTGGCACACTCGGGAGGGAAGCTATTTTGCAAGACTGTACTCCCCCTTTTGGCTGTGAATCGGTCTTATGATATTGTTACAGGAAAACTCTTTGGGTAGTCAACATTTTCCATTTGGTTCAAATGGGTGATTCTTGTAAATTGACAAGGCCAAGGCCTCTTGTTTTACATTATGATACATTACCTTCTTAGCATCTAAATTGTTTCAAGCTAGCCCTGCACCTCTGAGGATGGTTTTGTCTGGCAAAGCAGGGGTCCGTGTGAAGCAGGAAGACTTCACTCCAGTGAAACACAAAACACACCAGGGATCACAGGTCTGGACAGGAGCTGAGTCTGTCTGAAAGTCAGGTTCCCAGAAGCTTCAATAAAGGAGAGGGTGTTCCGGTTATAGTTTAGGAGCGCAGACTGTGTTTGTGTTGCGAGTACAAGCTTTTTTAGTTCTACATTGTTGTTTCCAGATTACAGTTGTAGCTCCAAATATCTAAAGGCTCAATCAACTGTGGAGCATGATGTAAAAAGCATAAATAAATAGCGATGAAAAGTAAACAGTTCGGATACTTGATATCTCAGGGGGTTACGTTAAAAAAATGGAAGTTGGTCTAACATTTACCTTTGGATGTTTGCTCTGCTCATATACAGTATTATTGTTTTCATAAACATGGGGTGAGGGGAACTGCACAATAGCAAAGGAGACGTTCACCTACAGCAGCAAGAACTACCCTGCACGGCGCTTAACAATGTAGCACTACTCTTCCTTTCGAACAGGAAGTAACCTCAATGTGCCTTTCCTGGTCACAACTTTAAATTAATAATTCAATAAATAAATGTAATATTAAATGGTGTGACCGGAAGGTAACTCCTTACTTTCCCACCAATGTTGCCCCTTGGGACCAAAGTGGTACCACCCTCTATGTTTGAGGCAAACTCTCTGAAACACTGTCGTAAAAAAGTGAAAGGAAGAAAACTGAATTGCTTGTATGTCACCGAAGCTTATTTTCTAGATGCTTGGGTCATGCACAGGATTGAATCTTGCATTGTTTTGCCCATTGCTGTATTTCCAAAACATCCGATGTAATTTATAGTTACACCGAGTTATATTTCAGAGAGGAAATATGAAACATTAGATTCTGATCGTAATGAGCAAATGAAACATCTCTGACTCATTTTCTCTCTCTGCTTCTGCCAAAATGATGGAGATGAATCAGATTCTGTAACTGCTTCATGTCAGATGAATAGATTATACACATACACACGCACACACACACACACACACACACACACACACACATATCACATTCGTAGCTCTGACTCCGGAGTTCTGACTCCAGAAGTTGACATTAGTGTCAGTCTTCCTTAATGGTAAACCAAGGAATTTTCCATGGAGTTGGGTTGAGGTCCAGTTTTTTCTCTATCGTGTCTCTATAAAAGAAGGGGAGAGGTAGAGTTGTGGAAGGAAAGGCAAGCATTATGGCCATGCCTAGTAAAAATGTTTCCACTTTCTCTACCAAAAAAGTGCTTTTTTATGACATGATGAGGGAGGCTAAGTTATGATACCCCTTAAGATAACTGCTGAATTTAAAAATTCATCTTGGAAACCTCACTTGGTTATCACAAAGTACATCTTGATGGACATAAGTGTTGTACTATCTACTTTTTCATAGCAGATGTGTTAGAGATGTTTTAGATACCCTTGACTAGAGACAAAGATTTTGGCTTGGAATAAAACAGCTGATGCAAGGGCTGTAGCATAGCACTACCAAGTAGGGTTTGACTGATGTGGGTATTTGAAGGCTGATACTGATACAGATATTTTTAGACTAAAGTTGCTGATAGCCAATATTTTGTGCTGATATTCAATATTTTTAACCATTTTCATGGCAATAAATACACATATTCAGTGTTCCCTCCAGAATTGTATTCTTGCCAGGGTGTAAAAGCCTCTGAAACAGCATTCAGACCATCAGAGGACACTAAACCTCTCCATTGAAACTGAGACTAATGAAATTATTTTAGGGTTAGCAGCTCTTTAAGGCAGGGAGACCCACCTAAGCTATTCAGCGGTAGGGAAAACTGGGATACATTAGGCCTTTAAAGGAAAAAATATTTACAAAAAACATAACTGAACAATTAAATGAATAAATAAAATGTGCAAAGAAAGATTTCATTGCAGGTTTTCATGAAACCTCCGTCATGGTGGACGGCATAATGATAATAAAAGGCCAATACACGCCCGATATATAACGGCAAAGCCATATATCGATCTAACCCTACTAGCAAGAGTGGAACAGCAGACTTGACATTATGAAAAGCAAGGAGCTAGATGCAGTGAAAGAGGACATGGGTGAGTAAAATATGTGTCAAGAGTGCGAGAGAAAAGAGAGGGTGCTAATCCCTATAACGCTGGAGGAGGACGCAGGACAGGGCGGCTGGTTAGTATCACAGCCGTAGCCACTGTTGTAGATGCTAAGGCCTCTGACGTGCATCAACAGGGTCTCTTCAACACATATTCAGCTCCATCTGCCTGCTGGAGCTTTGCCAATAATCTTTTTCCATATCACTGGAGTGTTGTTAATATTATCTAAGAGGGATGGACAGATTCTCTTGTCAACTAATCTTTCGCAAAGCACTCCTTGAGGGCCAATACAGCTGGTATGATTCTAGTTCAAAAATCATAATCTCATAATCCCAACACATTGTTGTAATGATCTGATCTCTGTTATTGTAAAGCTTCTTGCTCTAAATAAACAAGCTTGATCTGCTTCTTATGACACGGGACATAATATACAGGCATTTGATTATCCATTGACATTTTATTGAAAAAAGAACAATAGCATGTACAATAATAATAATAATAATATTAATACAAAAATCTGTACATTCCATGGTTTTGCAGTACATTTGGAAGACTGATACAAAATAACTGCAACAGGGAGGGATGTATTTACACATGTAGGAACTATGTAGCCTAAAGGCCTTCCGTCGTTTAAAAAAGGTACAGGATATAAATTTGTCTTGATGCGAACTCTTGTGCAGTACACCTTCGTATGCCAGGGTTACAGTACATTTGGCTTTGAACTATGCTTTCAAATCTTACATTCCCAAGTAAAACAATGCATTAAATTGGAGAATGAAAAATCAAGTAGTATTGATAATAAAGCAGGCCAATCCATAGTCTGCATACAAGTATACATGCATGTACAGCAAAAAGGGATAGTACAGCTGTCTTTTTCAGAGAAATGTTTGACTTGATATTTTTTTGCAGCATCGACTAAGTGAGATGGATGAATAGACTTCTCATCGCTTTCGCCTCCTGGCAAAAGAGACAATTTACAATATTGTCTTCAAGATGCATTGTGAAAGACTACTGAAACTGTCAAATGTTGCCCTCCATTCATAATACTGTAGTAGACATTAGGAAGGAGATAACTAATTTTCTTTGCGCAAGAAGTTTCTTTTCTCGTGATTTATTGCAAAACCTGTGTCATAGGCTTGGCTTTCAATATCAACTGTTTGGTTACACTGACCACAAATTGTCCAAACATTAGTGGGCCTACAATCTGTAGTTTAGGTCAGCCAATACTACAGAACATGAAACAGTATGTGATGCTAGTTTACTTCCCCACATGGCCTGTGCAATTGTGGCTATTAATAAATCTTCACTTTTCCCCACTTTTTGACTTCTTGTATTAAGGCTTGATGAAGTGGCTCAAAATAAGCATTATCAAAGTAACTGATAACATGTACACACGTTCTTGAAAACAAACATTTTTTCTGCTTAATTCAAAATGTCTAAATGTTCTACTCATGTCTGTACCAATCTAATTAGGTGATGTTTTTAAGAAACACATGACTATGATAATAATACTCTTTGGCATTTCTTATCAACCCTATAAAATGCTATAAAACATCATAGCAGCACTTTTAAGAACATTCAAATTCTCATATTACCCCCTCCCCTCTGGCTTTAAATTAGTGATCTCTTTCATTTTGATGCTGTTAATACTACCCTGCTCAATTCCTTCACATAAACAGGCATGCTTCTATCAATTTGACCAGCAATGAACAGTCCTTCAGCTCAATGACTGAAGAGGTACAAGAACAGGCGCTCTCAAGTCATACAATGAATCTGTTTATTCCTAGTTGGTTTAACCATTTTGTGAAGTTAGCTACAAGCAGATGTAAATGTGTTGTTTTGTCTTCCTTCCATACAGAATGTAATCACCTTTTGTTTAGAAAAAAAAGATGATTAGGCTTTTGCAATGTGTAATGTTTGCTATGAGACCAGCTCACAAACAGTAAACCTGCTGTACCTTGTTTGCTTCAGACATGTATGGAAGTTTTAACTGTGACAAGACTAGGAAACATCTAGGCTATCTAGTGAGCATATGTATGTTTAATATGTATATATTAATTTGTTTTTAGCATTTGTTACTTTACATGGCAATTTCTATTGTGGAGTTTCCTTTGAAACCTCCACAATAGCATTCAATCTACCTCGTTTATACCTGACTTCCTTAGCTGTGTTCAAACCTTTGTAGTTTTAAAAAGTAAAAAAGTTTGTATGAGGCCCTCAAACAAAATTAGGAGATCACTGACTGGAAAATTGGTGAGACACCCCAATCTCCGACTAAAAAAGGTCTTGTTGCCAAGAATAAATTCAATTCCATTGTATAAACTTTCTACAGGGTTTTTTAGAAAAGTACATTCACCCAGGGAACAACTCATGTGCAAATTAGCAAGGAAAAAGTGTTTGATTCTCACCATGAAAGCGTGAAAGTGTAAAAAAATAGCTTTAAGGGCTTTTTCATTTTTTTTTTCAATTTCTAGTTTCTGTGCACTAAGGATAGATTTTGTAGCAGCACTTGAGAACATATAATTAGAAAACAACACCATTCTTAATACGTCTTGTTCTTAAAATTTGCTGGACAGAAAAACAGAGACATGCCTGCAATTTTCAAGTCATCTCGACAACCCCTCCCTCTATGTTATCTTGCAGTCAACAGACACTAAGCACACATTCATGGGGACTTAATGGAGAATTCTTCCTTCAATATGCACATGGTTCATAGTGCTGTGTTTCGTCATACTGTATGTAATTAAAGTTCAAATAACTCTTACATACAAGTCCTCAACTAAGCCTTCCCACAGCAGTACCGTCAGCTTGAACTTGTCCTCTACCCAAGGCCCAGCTCAGCTCTTTGTGCCTTTCAGAGCAAGAGGTGATTTTAGAATCTGTTATGTGAGGTCTGACGTCTACACAGTCATATTTCTGATTCTCGTCTCAGAGGCCGCGGCTCTAGTGGTACAGTGGCTTGGTTGTGTTCAGTCTCTGAAATATTGTCTGTCTGTGTGCCATCAGGCCCAACGCTACCCCCATTCCCTTCGTCTGTGTCCTCTTTGTTTTCCAGTGCCATCTCATTTTCATAGCAGAAGGAGTTGGAGTTTGATAGGATGTATTTTTTCTCTGCAAGGTCTCTGGCACTGCACAGCGGGGTGCTCGGCACCTCATAAGTCTTATGGAAGCGAGAATAGTCCACCTTGTAGTAGTTCTTCTCCTCAAAGAGCACAGGCTCGAATCGGTGACCCCAGAGGATTTCGCCGGCTATGTAGGAGCTGCGGCACTGTGTGGTCATGGCAGTGGCCTCAACCATGCCCTCCAGAATGACCACTATCTCAAACTCAGAGGTCTCCAGCTCCTGTTTACTCATGTCATAGAAGGGACTGTCCTCATTGATTTCATGAACAATGGTGATAGGAGAGACCAGGAAGATGCGGTCAACTCCACTGTCAAAGCCCACGTCTATGTCCATCTGGTCAAGGGGGATGAACTCCCCTTCAGCTGTGGTCCGGGATTTCAGAAGCTGCGCCCGCACATGTGCCTCAACCAAGTGGCTCTTCCTCAAGTTGCCCACACGCCACATCAGGCAGAGCTTGTTGTCCCTCATGGCCACTGTAGCATTATGACTGAAAATCAAAGTTTCATTCCTCTTCTTGGGCTTTGCCATCTTTGCCATAACAGCCCCGATGATAAAGGCATCAATAATGCAGCCCACAATGCTTTGGAAGACCACCATGAAAACAGCAACAGGGCACTCATCTGTCACGTATCTGTAGCCATAGCCAATTGTGGTTTGAGTCTCAATGGAGAATAGGAAGGCAGCGGTGAAACTGCTTACATTTGAGACACACCTCCGGTCATCATTTTCTAAGTCCCCATGGAAGATGGCCACCAGCCAGAAGACGCAACCAAAGAAAAGCCATGATAGGAGAAAGGCAAGGCAGAAAATGATGAACATCCATCTCCAGCGGATGTCCACACATGTGGTGAAGATATCAGCCAGGTAACGCTGACCCTTTTCACTCACATTGATAAACTGCACGTTGCAGTGACCGTCCTTCTTCACAAATCTACTTTGCGGTTGGTGCCTTGTGTGCACCTTGCTCTTGCCATTCCCGTAGCCATTGGGTACTGCCATAGTGGCAAGCTTCATGCCGTCCTCCTCTGATGACACAATGCTATAGCGGTTGGCTCGCACACTTCCCATCACCTCTGTCTGGGAGGGCTGTGCTGCTTCTGCTTTGGAAAACAGTCTGAGTTTCTGGAAAAAGCGTTGGAGAAACAGTTTTGAAACACTTCTGGGGGACCAACTCAAACAGGAAATGGTGATAAAATGAGGTGGACTGAGGGGACGCCTCTTCGTCCTCGCTGGCCCTTAGACTGACTGTGACCAAGGAGAGGTCTGCAGGGCAGAGGATGAGCTGGTCACTCCTCTTTCATCAGTTGCTTGGACCTCATCAATTACATGTGCTATAGGAAACAGAGACAGAAGACATTTGTTAGACTCACATACAATAATTATTACACCACAAAATAGCATTAAATGGACCAAATATTAACTATCAACTTATCACGAACTATACTATGACCTGTCATGAATAATAACTTCATCACCCTTAACTCCCTTAGCAATGTGTGCAGCCTGAGAAAATCCATCAAATCTTTTTTTACCCAAGGACAAGAAAAGTCTTCTTGTGCCAACAATATTTAATTCAGTTATGACAAACAACAACAGTGCTATTTAACCCTACTCTGACTTTTCAACTTTCACTGAGAGAGGTCACACTGCAATTGGACTAAGGTCCCATTATTGGTCATTTACAAAGCAGACTAGTTTTTCTTGGCTGCACTATGTTGACAAGATAATTTCTTATTGGATTGTGGGTTATGGTGTTTCTATGGGATCCCATGAACTATTTGTTTGGACTTTTGAACTACTGTTGGATCAAATTAAAAACTAACACTGAGAAAGCACAGATACACATATCATTTTTCTATCCACGTCATCTGCTGAATAACATAGTAACAAAAGAACCGAAAATGCACAGGTACGTAACATTAAATGATAACTGACCTAAGCAACTTCCAATCAGGATAGTGTAGCCATACCAACGTGTTTATCACTTTACATGCACATTCCTGCCTCATTGTTCACTGGTGCATTATTAATGCCCACTTTCACACACAGTGCCTTCCTCGCATCGAGAAAGATGGAAAATGTTTTGCCTGACAGTGTAAGTTAATACTTGAATGGCTCTTTTGTACATCGTTAGCCACCTTCTAGAGACTTTGTAAAGCTCTGACAAATTATCAGCTAATTTGGCATTTCAAGATTTTTATGAGGTGTTTTTTATGAGGTGTCAGTATGACAGACATCCATTTTTAAGGAGCGGTGAGCTATGATATATATAATGAACGTTAATCTCAAAGTTTCCATATATTCTATCTATTATTTTAAACAAGCTTTAAATTAAAAATGTCTTTCTCTTTGTGTGTGCAGAAGAGATGCATACAACTTGTTGACTTTCACAAAGCCCTTAGAGATTTAATCTTCTCTCTGCATAATGGCTGTCCTGTGAGGATTCTCCTGGCACAGCTAAAACACTACTCATTAAAGCTCTGTGTCTGTTGCTGTCCTGGCAACAAGCTCTAAAGTGACCTCCTTCATCTTCATCTTCATCATCTTTCTAGGAGAGGATTTTTGTGAGGCATGAGAGTAAAATATGAGAAGGAGTATGAGTTGGTAGGGAAAACCAGATGATTGGTCTGCAAGCCTGGAGAACATATCAACTACACAAATAAAATTACTTGACCAGAGTCAGCAACCCTTTCTCTAATGTGAACTGTGCTGTAAGTCATTTTTTCACATTTATGGAAGATGTACTGTAAAACTGACAAGGCAATATATGTATGTGACATTGATTTCCAAATTTAACATCTAATGGCACATTTGTGTTAATTGAGTTAAAGAGCAACTTTTTGTGTTTTGTTTTTTTTAGGATATTTTAAAACATTGGCAATATTAGTTTTACTGAAAGGGGCCAGAGATACAACAGAAGCCTAATTAGATGCAGTCAGTCAAATAATAATACTATTATCTATCATTTTATGTTTTCAGATTGACAGCTGTATGATGATCACTTTTGGCATGAATAAAACCAATCATATTGGGACTTGCAAAATATAACAACAACAACAACAACAACAACAATAATAATAATAATAATAATAATAATAATAAAAGAAGAGAAACTTTGATAAGAGAAACTGAGCTGCACTAAGAATGCAGCAAATGCCTGCGACAAATGTTAACAGGTGCGGGGAAAATGGGAACTGACTTCTGATGCAATCACCCACACACCCCTCAAAGACAAGTACACATTTCATTTTCAACACATGCCATTAGAAATGACTTTTAGTTTAAAATATGAAACGAGATTAAGAATGACCTAATACACTTTTGGCGGGTCTTTTGACAAGTTGTGGCAACAAAAGTCGTGCGTAAAAGTCAAGGAATCCACATGTTGAAGTGTAAGTGTTTACTTTTTAAGACTCGAACAAAGTCCAGACCTGGACTGCAGATCATCAAAACTGAATGATTCTTTGATGTCCACAAGGTAACGATTTTGATATCTGTCATCTCAACTGATATCGCTCTCTGTCAACTATTTCAGCAATGCACCCATTCAGTTACTCACAGCATGCGCTACACCGGAACCACTCGTTTTGTTAGATGACATATATTTGCCAGAATTGTGCGTCGGCTCCTCTGCAATAACCCGTGCATGCATCACGATTAGGACATTACTTCCCATGTGAAAACATACTACGACCAGGCGCTAAGAAGTTCCTTAAATGTCATGTTTAGTCTACCTGTTGCTCATTTGTGGACCGGTTGGGATCAGCTTGGTGAAATATATTCCAGACGTTTTGGCCTCTGTTATCCTCGGCGTTGTTTCCACGGGTTGTTATTTATTTAGGATGAATAAGATCAAGTGTGAAACTCCCTCATGTGTCTGAATGACTGGTCTTGGTAATGTGCTTTGCAGAGTGTTACCCCAAAGCAATTTAAATAGCGCTTACCGGCACGGACCGCCCTCCTCCATGTGTCCAGCCAATGAAGAGATGGAGAAGGAAGCGCAAGGGCGCAAATACACTGTTTTGTGAAATCGTGTGTAATGTGAAAGACCGGGTGTACTGATGCGAGTGAGACACAACATGAAGTTAAATGGAAAGCAATTCAAAACTAATTGGCCCATGGCACGTTTAATCCTAATCACTGATGTAGTGGTAAATAAAAAGGTGGGTAAACTATGACTTCCAGCCTGTGATCATCACGAGGCAAATAACCACTAATAGACGCAAATCAATAATATTATCAGAAAAGCATTAATTTATGCTTATCTCCATTAAAGACCCTATCTATCACTTACATCTGCTTGTTAATACTCGCCTACTACTTAGTGTATACTATACATTTACATCATAAAGATTTATGTCAACCTAAAAAGGTGAGTAAAATGAGTTTAGGTGGGTTTACCCTCCACTACATCCCTGACCCTAAATGCACAGAGCAGGCCTTCAGATAAGCCTACTACTTCCCCAAACTGGGAAACGGACTGGGAACAACTGTGGGCACTGGAGACCCTTAAAAGCAAAGCATTCTGTATCCAAAGATGCATGCAGAAGCTGTCCTTTTCCTTTGACACCAAACATGCACATATTAAAACCTTCCAAGAAGGTGGCTTATTTCTCCTCTTAACACCTGCATTTACCCATCATACTCAAATGATGTTGCCTATTTTAGAATAGGTTATGATATCTGTTGTTTTTATAGATCTTATTTTTTAAATATGGATGGAAAATGTGTTCTGTTGGAAAGAATGACTCACTCAATAAAGGCCTACATGCCTGTATTATGATATGACTGTCTTTCTCCACTAAGCTATCAAGTTGCTTAGGATGTTTAGACTATGCATCTGTTGCCCTATAATTTTAGGTCAGCCTTTAGTTGTGTTCAGCAGCAGTTTCAGCAGGACGCTGTAGTGCAAAACTAAATTATTCTTACAGCTTACTAATTAATGATAAACATTAACCCACAGCTGCATCATTTTCAGAAAGCTTTTAAAACTGCTCAATTTAGTTTTGCTTCTTTTTAGTACCTGCTATTTATAGCAGCACATATATTTAGCCCAAACCACCTGTGTCATGGACTGTGCGCAGTGTGTTTGCTTTCCATGCCCAATTTCCAGCAAGAGGGAGACGATTGCATGCAGCGACCAGTGCTGCGTGTGGGCCACAAGGTGGAGGACTGGAGACTGAAATTAACTAATGATTGGCCCCCACACAGTGCTGTGTGTGCAAGCATCAGACAGCAGCAGCAGTTAGAGGAATATTAAGGATGAGAATAATAATGAGAATGACAATAAGAATCAGAGAATCACCTTAAAAGGTCCAACAAGTAAGATTTTTACTGTCCCATACCATACAAAAGACCATAATATATCTGCTGCAGCTTGATAGGGTTGTTGATCAATACCAATGATTAAATGATTATTATAAGCCCACTGGCATTTCAAGACAATCCCAATCTCCTCCCCTGACCTCACATTTTTAACTGGTCAACAATGGAGCATGGTGGTTTCTGTTGTTGTTGAAAGAGCTGTGATGTGCTCCAGCTTGCCAACTGGTACTTGAACTATATCTTTTCATTTATTGGTCTATTTTGCTTAGAGGAGAAGACTAGTTTTAATGGAATTTAATGGAATCACACAACCATGCAAATTATCATGTAAATCAAAGCAACAAAGAATAAGAACATGGTGTTTGCACAGTGGTGGGTTGTTATTTGGTGTACTTTGGTGATAGCCATTGGTTCTCTGTAACAAACACCATGTTGGAACACAAGGAGGCTCATAAAAATATTTGGTAACAGAGCAACTTGGACCAAAGGTTGATGATCAACTTTATAGTTGTTTCATCAGACCTGAGACCATATGTACAATCGAGGGGCGAAGCTGATCACTATCTGGTGGTGAGTTGGATCAGATAGCAGACCTGGTAAACCTGGTAAACCCAAACATTTACTGGCGGTATGAGAAGAGGTTGGGAACATGGAAAAGACCCTTCAAAAGCAGCTGCGAGGAGCTATGGTCAAAATGTGGTGCAGGGTGGCAACCCACTGTTGGACACCCAGAGTGGGGGGTGCTGTCAAGCTGAAGAAGGATGCCATCTAGGCTTGGAGAGAGCACTTTGAGAAACTCCTAAACCCAGCACTCTCTGCCTGGAGGTAGTGCTGGAAGATTTGGGAGGGTTTGAGCACATCTCCTTCTTAGAGGTCACTGAGGTAGTCAGAAAACTTCACAGTGCCGAGGCACCAGGGGTGGACCAGAGGCCTATGACCATGTTTCCCAAGATATCCTCTGAGAGGTGTTGTGGAAGTATGTGGTACTGGAACCACTGTTGCAAGCCATTCAGTCCTTAAATATTTGAAGTGAAAGTTGTGTTTGCATTCTTGACATTAAGTCAGACCTTGATATGGATGTACCTTGTCCCCTGTCCTGTTTGTTTGATATTTTTGGATATTAAGATACACTTGAGTATGTAGTTTGATGATATTAGGGTGGCATCTCTGCTGTTTGCAGATGATGTCATCCTTTTGGCCTCATTAGACTGATCTCCAATGTATGCATTGGAGCAGTTTGGTGTTGAGCCACAGTCAGGATTGTATGTCTGTCGTAACGTCAGCATTGTCATATACATTATGAACCCATACCACTGTTTCAAGGTAGGTTTTTATGATATTATATTGAAGGCTTTAAAATACTAGTAATGGTTTTTCATTCCCAAAAACCTAAGACAATGAACAGGCTTCATTACACAGTAATTTGAGAAGTTCTTTTATTTTTGTGTGAGAGGAGACAGATCAGGATTTCATGGTTTGGCTTTCGGGAAATGGCATTCAGCCACCACAAATACTAAATATGAGATATAAAGGCAACTGCATTGTGTTAAAGTATTCATAGCCAAATTATTTTTAATCTGCTTAAATCAAGAACGCTGTGCAGAATATGGATGACTTTGGTCAAAACAAGAGACATATGGTTTACCCTATTTACCATTAGTAGTGGCTAGATTCTGGGCAAAACTGTCCAGACAAGAACCCCTTCACTATCAAAAAATTCAGTTATGATAGTGGATGAAAGCCATTTATCATAGAGGAAGGATAAAAATGTAGTTGTTTTTTTTAATAATTAGAATACACACTTGACAGACTGTCAACATTCACAATGTTCAACGTGGCTAAAAGTTGCAGACCATAAAAAATAGAACCATACAGTAATTAACTCTTTTACAACTTATGGACAATCATCATAAGTTTTGTTTTGCTTGTATCTAATTTTACACATTAAATAGAATATAAAATCCCAAATTACTCCCCCAGCTAAAGATGCAGCTGATTATTGTCTTTAAACCAACTGGCTCAAACATTTAAATATTTAACAAATCTATTTATACAATAACCTTATAAGGACTGTATTTAGTGAACATTATCTAAATTTCAAATAATGGTCCTTTTTCTATTATATGTTTTGTCTTCTTTCTATGTTATTCTTTCTAAATATGTATAGATTTATGTACTTGTGAGGTCATTTGGAGGCATTAGTGTGTCTTGATGCCGATGGTCTACTTGAGATGTTGAAATGCTGGCAGGCGTCTCAGCTTCAAGGGAGTTGTCACTCACAAGTTCCACAGTGACTGTCGGGAGTTTCGGATGTTGCTCGTGATGATTTTGCTGTGACGAAGACTGTGGAGAAGAAGATCTTGGAGAATGCCTTGGGGAAGATCTTGGAGAATGCCTTGGGGAATGTCGTGGTGAGGGCCGCAACTGCTTCTTGCGTTCATACTCCTCAGCACTGACCTCTGGTACAAGGACCTTAGCGGTGTGATGGAACATGGCGTAATCCACCCTGTAGTGCCTCCTGCTGACTCTTAACATCTCCTGGAACAATTGACCCCAGAGGATCTCTGCTGGTATGTAAGAGGTGCGGGTCTGATGCAAAATGCCTGTGGAGTCATCCATGTAGGTAAATGACACCACCAGCTCAAAGTCATCCTTCCGCAGGTCCTCCAGGCCCATCTTGTACAGCGGGCTGCCAGGATCAATCCTGTGGAAGATGGTGGTGGGTGTGACTAGGACAACGTCACTCTGCTGGATGACCAGGTCTTTATAGGTCACATCCACTTTCCCTGTGGTGTGCACAGTGGAGCGGACTATCTGAGCACGGGCGGTCCCCTCCACCATGTGGTGTCTGCGGAAGTCTCCGACACGCCAGGAGAGGCACAAGAAACTATCACGAAGGTTGATAACGGCACAGTTGCTGAATCCCACTGTCTGCGCCCTCTTTCTGGCCGAGGCCATTTTGGCAACAACAATTCCAATGACAAAGGTGTCAATAAAGCAGCTGATGACATCTTGTATGGTGACAATGATAATGGCCACCATGCAGTTCTCTGACATCCCTCTGAAGCCGTAGCCAATGGTGGTTTGAGTTTCAAGTGAGAAGAGGAAGGCAGCTGTGAAGCTGCGCACCTCATACACACAGGGGTCATTCGTGTGGTCCTTTAAGTCACCATGGACAAGAGCAATGATCCAGAAGAGGATACCAAAGAAGAGCCAGGACAGAATGTACGAAAGGGCGAAGATCAGGAACATGACCCTCCACCTGATCTCCACCAAGGTGGTGAAGATGTCTGTCACAAAGAGGAGCCACTCCTCAGGGACATGGCGGAACAGGACATTGCAGCTGCCTTCTTTGCGCACATAGCGGTGCTTCCTATGTCGATGGCCATCAGTCCTTACACTCAGGGCTGTGGTGTCATCGGAGGGGCTCACAGAGGTATATTGTTTGCACATCTTGCAAAGTCTGTGGGGAAGACAGCAAACAATAAGGTTTAGGTTCTGTTATTTTTTCATTGCCAGTGTAATGTGGCAAATATCACATATTAATTTGTTGTCATCACAGTAAGTAGCAACAATAATTATCTTATTTTCTAGATAATTAATTTGAGAGAATAAGAATGCATGTGCAGACCAGCAAACATTCAGGCCCAACCCATTGTTTTCTACCCAGTAATAGGAGTTTTAGTTCAGAGATTTGGGTTTGGGCTGTTTGAGTGACAAGAGTTAAGCTGGAGAAGTTTTGCCCTTTCCATAGAAACAATGAAACAATTCTGATCTGGGCACACTTCCTAGACCTCCTAGGCCATTGGTCATAAAATGCAAACATTTGCCAATTTTGAATGAGAGCTGTTGAGATAGTTGCTAGTTCAACTGACCCAAAAAGTCACTGGGTCATTAGACTAATGTAGGTCATGATAGCACACTATCAATGAGAGACAGCAACTGTCTCTCATTGACTCGTCTCTCATTGACTGTCTCTCAACTGTCTCGTCTGAGCTGTCTCATCTCTGACCTAAATGAGGCATTAGGTCCAAAACTATTATTGTGATTGTATCACACAGCTTTACACTGACAGATATACAAATCCTGGTTTAACCAGAGCCATAATTAGATACACACAATCACACACATTTACATGCACACGTACATGCATACAAACACACACGTGCACACACACACACTTTAATGTCACTTTTAGTAGTGACATCAAATTCATTCGGAGCTTAGATTAGAACAGACGGGTTCATGTGAGGTACAGTACTACTTCAGTGATGCTCCTTCCACTGAGATCCTGTTTGACTTTTGACTGCACATGTTTCCACAGTTTGAAAAGGAAGCTAGTGACCAAATTAGTAGTAGAGATTATAAAAATCTTGCAATTATATATGGAAAAGGTCAATGGTTATAATATGTCTTTTTACAGTGACCTGTTATTACCACTTCTACAAAGATCATTCAAAATATTCCAAAATGACCATTCCATGTGTTGCTCTTATACAAAAGATGGGCCACATGGCCCTCGATTCACCTACACCAGGCTTGCCCATTTTCCGTCTTTTTTTCCAACCATTATTGTTGGAGGAAATAATTAACAACGGAGTCTTCCATGTATCTAAAATACTTGCTGATCACTGGAAATCTCCAACCTCTGCTCACCCTCCTGTAGCATATAATACAAATGCATTATGAGGAGACCTTTGTTGACAACAAGAACAGCAAGACAAGGCACAAGAACACTGACAAGGGAAAGACAGACTCTTGCTATGTTGCCTGATTTTTTTCCATTGCGGGTTATCCTCATAATTTCATTCACGTGTTTTCTTTCATATTTTGTCTCCCATTTAGTTTTTTGTGTACTCTGACTGCTCTCAAGGTCTATTTTTAAGATACCAATCTGGGAATGTTTACCATCTATGATTCTCTTTTTCCTGCTTCTTTGCACTGTGTCAATACATTTAATCATAATGGGGCAGTTGCCTAGAGATGCAAAACCCATCGCAACAGACTACACTTGGACCACTACTTCTGTAATGTTCTAAGCTACTTGGAAGAATCATGTAGTTTTATTATGCAGAGGTGTATTTTCCTTCTTCTCTTTCTGTTGCTGTTGTACCACATAGGTTTACAAAGGGTTCTTATCTTTTACAACAAATCAAGTTATGCATTGGAAAATATTCATTGGTAGCCGTTGTAGAAATCATATACATATGCTGCATCTTTCCAGTATATATCTTTGGGTAAAGTGACACTGAAGGTGCTGTCCAACAAACATGTGAAAAGTGTGACTTCTACTATTTAATCAATGCCACACCTAATAGTTGATCAACGCAGCTAAAATACTGTTGATCATTGTACCATGCTTTCTGGTAATTGTATGTTTTAGATCTTGAATCATGCAACAGTCCAGGTACAGTAGGCATTTTCCAGTTTAATTTCTATTTCAATATCAGTCTAGAGAGGCACGGTCTGTTGTTGTACCAAAGTAGGATGCCTTTGCCCCAGTAACGTTGAACTCTTTGTAAACATACAGTAATGTTTCCATGCAGAGGTTTGCTGTTGTCCAAAGCAATGGCCCAAGACCTTTTTTTTCTGGGTGGAGTCCAAAGAGTTGTCAGAGGGCCAATAAAGGAAGCACCGCAGGACTGAACTGGTCTAAGTTAGCAGGGGAAAAATGAATGTGGAAACTGGAACAGTGTCATGGTGCGATCACGGGCAGAGGAAGGATCAGTCACAGCCAAACCACTGAGAGCATCCTCCACGCCCAAAACAAATGGGGTTTGAATCACTGCTATCTGACTGAATGAACCGGGCTCCGGTCACAGACTCTGCTTCCTCCTGGCTACAAATAACATCCCCATTGCCAGAGTATGGAACTCACTCCATGAGGTCATAGAAATAATGTCCTATCAATTTCCCATAATCCCTTCCTAAGTGCCCTAATATCAAAAGCAGCAAAAAAAACACCATCCTACTAGAACATCAAAATATGTTAATAAATATAGATCATGTGGTTGCAGTGCATCAGTGTAGAACTGATCCCCAAGCGGCCCTGCAAATGTCTGTGAAAGCATAAAAAAGATTATTTGGAGCATCAAAAGAGTTAAGAAATATCGATAATGTTATTGGGATTTTAGTTTGCCATGCTTTCTACTTGCTGTATTGTTTATGTATTGCTGTATTGTGTATGGCGTTGAGATTTATGTTGTTGCTGCTTGTTCCTTAGTCCTGAATGATTAGATTTCTCTGCTTTTTTTAGCTCTGAATGAGTGCTGTAAGTGTGAGTAAGTTAAACATTAAAGACAGTTAAGAAGTTCAAAGCGGTTAATGTAATTAAAACATACAATATGAATGAACGTAGATATGCAGTAGCTTGATTTGGTAGATTTTGGTAGAGTGTTTTTTCTGCTGCAGTATTTTAAGTACATAATATTTCACTATTAACTGTTGGGGCTATTGACCACAACATACCAAGGCTCCCACAGTGGTCCTACTGTGTTCAGGAGCTTCATTATATTGTATAATTATATTTTCCTGCATTGCAAAGTCAGGCTTAATAAGGCATAATGAAGATACATGCTCAGACAGGCTATGTGGGCGACAAAGACAGTTGAAGAAATACACGGGCCCTTCAAGTATTTTAACATGGACAGTTAATTGAGATGGCTCTGAGACTTCATGCATTGCACGATGAGGGTAATTCTATCTTGTCTCATGTGGTCAGCTCACTGTATCTAATAAACACAACTTCAACCACACTGTTATTCTCTAAATGTCTCCGGCATGTCTCAGACCTTCATTCACCTATAATAAGATGTTGTAAATTATTTTCTTAAATGGAGCTTAAAATGGTTGTATATTATACCGCTTTTTAAATCAGAATTGGATATGTTTTAATTACTGCACAGTAGTTCGTAATACTGAAGGGGAATTTCCACCAAACACAATCTACAGTGTGTTTCCATTTTTCCTGCTGTCACAATTTTTCTGTTCACCCCATTATGTTTTCCATCAGAGACCTACAGTAATTAAGTATTTTAAATTTGTATTAAAGCTTATGGTTTTACCAATTCTCTCTCTTGCTGTTGAAACAAACATGATAGTTCCCTCTGTTGTGTTGACCCACTAGGTTGAGCTGTTCTCTCCACATTCACTCTGCCCATTTGTACAGCTTATGACTTGAAACAGGCTCTGTATACAAAACAAGATATCTCACTGAACAACCAGAGCAGACTGTGCCCTTTAGGACAAATTTGCCAGTATACTCTCTTACTACACTTTTGTGGCACCAATTCATTTGTGAGGGCAGTGTCATTTTTTTTTTTACAAATGATGTCCCTTCTGAGTGTCTCTCATATTCAAAAGTTAGAATTCACCCGCTGCACTTAAGAATCAAGAGATAAACTGAAAAAACGTAGGCAATTGGCTTATTTCCTGTGCCGCTTGAGGCCCTTACAACTCCATTACATGCTCACTTACTGCAAATGACATTGTGCCACCCATCTGTGGTTCAGTGGAATAGAACCATATACACGGGTGGCTAGTCTTTGCTCTGCCCTGGGCTTTCTCTCACCTGTACTGACCTTCAAAGCCTTTACACTGCAAAAAGTATCCATCTTCACAAGTTATTCAGTCTTAAAGTCATTCTTGAAATCTTGTTTTTCTTAAAAGAAGTGAAATGTCTGCCAATGGGGGGGGGGGGGGGTAATGCCACTTGTTTCCAATGCAGTTTCACTTGTTTGAGGAATTTTCTAGAAGTGTCAATATAACAAGACACAATAAGGTGCCACTCCACTAGTATCAAGAAAATGTCACTTGTTTTTTGAGTTGATTTGCATTAAACACATTGATTTGTATTGGACACAAGAAATGATCTCATTCCATCAGCATGTTTTTTCACTCATTTTAAGAAAAATAAGATTTTAAGACCAGACTTGGAGATTAAATGCTTGTAAAAATTGACATTATTTGCAGTGTCAGGTCAGCAGTACTTTTTTGTGTTCCTAATTGGTAATGGTTTACCCAAGCATCAAAGTCCCTAGTGGACCAGAGCACCTGTTTGGTTTTGCTTCATCGGAAATGGTAAAATGTTGCTTTTTACAGAGGAGGCACTTGAATCAGGAAGCTGGCGTTCATTAAACCTCTTTGGACGCAAGCAGACACATGTGGTTACTTCCACTGGTTTCATGTCTATTTCTGTTCGATTGTGCGTCAGCGTATTAGGTAACTCCTCTTTAGGCCTATATTGGGCCTATGTTTGATACTAGCACTAGGCCATTGGATTTAGATGAGTCATTTGTTAGGCTATAGCAAGATTATCATCTCAAAATAGATTCAACTATTGAAATGGGGTTGGTTACGACTACCGTATGATTTTCTTGAAGAACAACTTGACCTTCAGAATCCTACAATCCTTATTCTTATGCGGTGCACTGTTTGAAAGATCAATAGAGACATATTTACGAAACAGTCTTTGTCAGCGCTGATGTCGCCTCGGTGTCACGCTGTCCTCCTCGCTCCATTGGCAAGGTTCTCTTGTATAGATTAATTGATAAAACACACGCCAATGATAAATAATAATTGAAGAGAAAACTTTTTCTTTTAAATGACCACAAAAGGGGCTGTGGCTTAAAAAAATTCAAGTCCAGGCTGGATGGACAGTGGCTGAATCCTTAAAAATACTATTGCTATTTTTTATGCCATATTATATGTCATATTTCTTCCTTTTGCTGAACCCTCGCAAGAGCATCGGGATTGTTTGGGAAATACCAAAAGCAGTACCAGAAGTCTTTTTTCAATGAATAATATTTTTTTGTATTTTTATTATATTGTTAACTACATAAAATTGACATATTTATATAAAAAATGATGGCAGACTGAGGGGAGGGTGTGGGTGAGGCATAGGCTGGACACAGGTAGAACCAGTCCACTGACTCAATTCTCTCCTGCCCATGCCTCACCCACACCCTTGCCCCAGTCTGCCACAATAATCTTCACTAAAATATTTACATGCAATATTTTTCTAAGAAACACAATACCAATATGGTTCTGTATAGTGCGTGCAGTACTAATCTTTTACTGTCCCATGATTCTAGATTTGATCACATTTCATTATGAAACATGATCACAAACTTTACTTATCACCTTGACCACATCTTCATTGTTGTTGCTTTGCTAAAACCATTCAGGTATTGTATTACTGCTGCCACATACTGTTTCTCAGATTACCAAGATTGCTGTCCACATCCCTGCGTATTCAGATTTTTCACCTCAGCATGATAACTTGTCTCAGCAAACAGTCCCATAATGCCCAGCAGTCTGTCACTAACTATGTAGGAATATATATTTTTGGTGAAAAGTGACTGATGAAGGTTATTGCTAGTCATCCCATAGTCTTCAATAGCATTTATCAGCACACAATCCACAATTACATCAGTTTCCAGAACATTTATTCTCAGTAGAAAGTAATGTACAGATGAGCAGTATCTCTAGACCCTTGTACAAGACCGTAAAATATTTCACAAGTTGCTTGGTCTTCAAAAGCATTAGAAAAGGATATTATGGATAGATCCCTACCTTTTGTAAAGAGTTGCAGGAATGTCTCTACCTGAGTGGAAGGCTCTCCTGAGGCTTCACAGTGGCAAAACGGTCACCTGCTGGAATGAGCCAGCCCACCTGTAGCTGCAAAAAACGAAAGATTAACACCTCCCTTAAGTATCACATGATATACTAGAGCTAGGTGTGTGTGTGTGTGTGTGTCTGAATGTCTTTTTTTGAGTAATTGGACCACAAAGACTATACAATTGTGTAGACGTAAACACTGACCACCTACATAAACACGGCACAGAACACAACACAGAAAACACAACAGCAAATCAGAAAACATATCACATTGTCAAAGAAAGGGTAAGTATTTACTGAACAATGAATCCTCGCTGCTGATTGGACAGACTGTCTGTCGGTCTGGGTGAATAGGGAAACCCACTAAACCCCAAAACACTCACTGCAAAACTTTGGCCGCAAGGTTACAAAAACTGTTTACCACATTAAGGCCAATACATATTGTGGTTGTCTTTCCCCGGTTCCTTTGTGAAGTTCTAGTATCGTTGACAACTTGTTCGCCCTCTACTGCTTTGCGTGTGCAAAATAGCTACTTTTGTTCCTCCCAGACAGACAGACAGTGCGTCCAATCAGTGATGAGGAATGATTGCTCAATAGAATTGGCATCTAATAAAATAAAATAAAAAGAAGAAATTGAAATATCTTTCAATTTCGTTTTTTGGGCAAAGAGTTTTAAAAAATAGATCTCTTCTTCAGCACTTCAGCACATATACCTGTATTCACGAGGACAACACGAAAATTTGTGAACACTCTTTCTCCTTTGTGCCTCTCTTTTGTGAAAAGTGGCTGAAAATCCCTTATTCCCAATTTGAAACTCCTTAGAGAGCCTAACTCATACATCTCTCCCTGTCATTGTCCCAGGCAAAAACACCAACTCAGGTTTCAAACATGAAAACCTGTTGACTGCCTACCTGTGTATGGTGTGCACAAAAAGGTTAGCTTGTCTTACATATTGTGAAAGCACAGGTTCTCTTTCCTATGTACTCTTATGTACCCACAGGAGAATATTGTCAGGGCAACTTGACTTTTCCATCCTGGTGGTGTGTATGTTTATAGCATGTACATGTAGATGACAGTAAATAGCTACTAAACAGCGTTATACTGTGTTGTTATGTGCCTTTGGCTATAATTGAACTGGCCTCAGTTTGTCTGGGTATACTGAAGGCAATGGTAAGATAAGATATTTTGTTACTACTAAAAATATGTGAACATTTAAAAGAGTTGATATCAGTCCACTGTCCAATTACAGAAACTTTAAGCTTCCCTATGCAATTATCACACATTGCACCCCAGCCCCCATCAACCGAGGTAACTTTTGGATTTTAAGGACTTCAATACCCAGAAATCCTATACACACTCATGTTTACCAGCTTGGTCTGGTCTGTGATTTATACCAAATGATACCAAAGGGACAAGAGAGGCAAAAGATCTAACACTGGTGAGTCCAACTTTCTCTGGCTGGAGCGTTCACTCGCTGCTGTTTAGGAAAAATGAAACTTTATAAAGAATTATGTGAACTTTCGGTTCAGTTAAACACGAAAGTCGCCAAGATTGCAGTTATTGTTTTTCTGTGACAGCAGTGAACAGTCGTTGCCTCTTGCTGAAGGAAAACAAAGCAATGCATGCCATTTGACACCTTTGTAAAATCTATGGAGAGGGCAAAGCATATGAAATAACTCAATGGCAGAGTAGCAGTTTTATTCTTCTGGTTGGAACACAGGGGGGTCATCACAGTAAATTCTTCTGGGTGTCTAAGAGTATGTCTGTGTAAGAATGCCAATTTTTATGTTTATGAACTAGATTGCATGTTTTGAAAGTGAACAAATGTGTGTGTCTGTGTGCATGCAAGCTGTTATGTGTGCACGCAGTAGGTAGGTTAACAGGGGTCCTAACAAAGTGGACCAATAACAAATCACCTCATTTCCAGGAAAAAGAAATACTTTGTTCCCAATAAAAATGATCCACAGAACTACATGAGCACATTGCTGTGCAGAGCTCTGATGAAGGGTCCTGGGGGTCTTGGAGCAGTCAAATACAAAGCCTGTGCCTTGGCTTTGTATTTGACTGCTCCAAGACCCCCAAATTCGAGACGCCAGAAAGATTTCAGGGTGCGAAATGCATCCATTGGCCTACTTCTTCACACACTTTGTTCAAGAATTTGAAGAACAAAGTGAAGACTTTTGTAAATTACTTTTATTCAGCATGCATCCCTGCTTGTACCTGTCATCAACTGAGACTGTAATAGGCCCCATCATACAGAAAAGGCAAACTGGGATACTTCAACACTTCAAGAGTTTTTAATGCTATTTTCAAGTGAGGCATTGCTGTTTTGCATGCACTTTCAATGTTATATGTTGGATTTGTTAGTGTGCTTGTTTGTCTCTTTGCTCCATACAGTCATATTATGTTCTACAATTTGATTTAACAAGAGAGTGAGGGAGTAGTTTTTCTTAATATAGTTTATTATTGTACATATAACATTTCCATGCTTCATGAATTGTGTATTTGTTCTGACCACAAAGTCTTTTTAGCATTTTTACAATGCGTACTTGAAATCTTAAGCGTTTTTTACAGTAACCTCATTATCTGCATGTTATTGCTCCAAGAGCCCATTAAAGTCCCCCTATTATAGGAAATCAACTTTTCCTCTATTAATACACATACGAAGATGTTGAATACAGACGTTGAAATTAGATTTTTAAGTTATTGCATTTTAAAAAATCCCCCCTTTTTTCCAGACAGACCAACTCCAGTAATAACATCACAACTGGACTTGGTCCTGATTGGCTCTCCACACTAAAGGATTTCTGAAATCCATCCAATCAGGCCAGTTTGCAGCATTTGAACCGGAAAGCCTGTTCTGCCTGGGAGGACTTCAAATTCATTCAATTTAAGTAATTCAATTCAACTTTTGACTTAACTTCATTTGCAAAGCATCATGAAGAACAGTATCCTTTTCCTGACCTGAGTCATAGTATCTTCAAACAAAATCCTGAAACATTAATAATATGGGACCTTTAATGCCTGCACTTATTCTCCATGGTTTAAGAATAGATAAAGCCAATACCAGATTTGTTTCCTTTGTTGTCTGACATTATTGTGCTTGTGTGCATACGCATGTGTGTGTGTGTGTGTGTGTGTGTGTGTGTGTGTGTGTCTGTGCAATCGCATGCACAGACACGCATCTGTATTCGCAGGTGTGTGCGGTTGGCATGTAATGACTCAGAATGTACCTTCTCCTAAAAGGCAGAACAAGCAAACAAGCAGCTTTGCAGTAAGAACCTTATCGGCCACCCTCACCACTGTATGTATAACAGCTGTTGCAGTCTGGTTCACTGCAGGTCAGCTGCCTACAAATACTTCTTAAGAGTTGAGAACAGAATACTGTACATCTTGACCCGTGCTGCAAAGAGCAGTGTCACCTTGTATAAGCTAGCGTGCCATGGGTGTTCATTGTGCAGCCTGTCCTTCAGCACGGGACCACAGGGGAATACATCCTCTCCTGTTGGCTCTCCTTTTCCTCCTGTGCTCAGCATCACAAAGCTGTTCTCTGGAGCTTGTTTCACTTGGAGCTAGATGGATAATTGACACCCTACTTCCCTTTGTTCTCTTCACCACTTTTCCAGGTTTGCAGCACAAAATTTGTCTTGCCAGTGCGCGCAGTTCAAGTGTGTGTGTGTGTGTGTGTGTGTGCGTGTGTGTTCAAAGCCCTCTTTGGATTTCAGCAGGTTTAGGTTAGCCCTTGTCAGCCTTTGATGGGAAACAACATCTGAAATTTCAAAATGCTTTTGTTTAAATCTTGATGCTCTACAATAACAGTACACATTCTCAAGTCCAGAACAAAAGGAATAAATCGGTCAAGAGAGAATTTCAGGCTCACTGCGCTGGCCGGGGATCCATGAGGTTCCAGTAATTTCTGTGTGTCTCCTGTTTCATTCAGAAGCAACTGCTATGTATTGTGCGTGTGAGTTTCATAAGCATTCTTATGTCATGGCTCATGAGGCTGTGATGTGACGCTAATCTAGCCCAGCACCAACAGGGGAAACAGCTACTTTATCCTGGCTCAGAACTACACCGGACCATTTGGCTAACACTGCAGGTTTCCATTTTCACTTGTTATTCTTGTCTCACTGCTTTTCAGATCCTTCATCTCTCTATAATCTCTCTTGCCTTCATTATTGCATCCTTCAAAAAAAAAAGCAACGATAGGTACTGCTGATGATGATTTTCATTTCTGTACAATTCATCACATGTGAATAATAGGATGGCAAAAAATATGCTGTTTAGTCATAATAAAGCATCAGTTATCAGAGTATTTTAACAAACGAGCTTTGGAAAGATCAAAACCTCTATTTGGTTTTAATCACAGATTAAATGGTTTATAAACACTTTGTTTTATGGTGCCATACTTAGAGTTTGAATCTATAAAATCTAGGTGCTTGAAATTTACCAACAAAACACAATTTCCTTAACCCATTTGTGCTGTTTACTGTTTATTATACAGGCAGTGTAAACAGCCTCTTAGGTACCTCAATAAAAAATAGGCCTGTGTTTACTCAGCTATTAGTTTGTCAAGGAGGCAGCCTTCTGCAGGTCCAACCAATACTCCATAGTCTTCACTTTAAGTTTAAGTCTTGATTTGCTGTTTACTTTGTACTCTATCTTATCCTTTCTTGCGCAATTATGTCATTTTCACAGTTCAAAAAACATGATCAGCCATTTAATGTCCAATCTTTGGTCTGCCAAAGTTCATGGGTTTGTCTGTACTGGGCAAAACGATTCAACCTCTTAAAACCTCTTGGAAATATTTTTGTTTAAAAAAGATCTGATTCCAGCTGCACTAAAAATACCATTGACTTCAAGTGTTGTATTGTGGCTTTGGCTATACTAGTATGGTTTGGAATTGTTTGATCAACTCTGAAGTTTCCAATCAGATTGACAGCATTCTTTTGGGTGAATGTCCTATGGATCATCGTGTGAGGTAGAAATTCAACAATTTGACTACAGCATGCTTATTCAGCCTCTGGTTCCACCATGACTTCCATCAAGAGTCTTGGTTTTATCAACTGTATGCTGAGGTGAATAATATTGAACTATTTTATTTATTATTAAATTAAAACCGCCAATAAAATATGAGGAGGAATACTGCATTGTTTAGATTGCCTTATTCACAATTCACAAATAATGCTAACTTGTAAGATGCATGGAGCAAAGTAAGACAAGCAGAGTAGGTAGATCCCTGCCATGTATTCACATGTCGGTTACATTGACTAGCTGTTCAACTAAAAAACAAGCACTTGGAAGAAACAATTTTTATGCTTTTGTTAGGATTTGTCAGCACATTACAATAATATACATAATTGACAAACACTTAAAAGCTCAATTCTGGAAAAAAAGACAAGATGTTTGACACTTACTGTGCATTGGCTTGGAGTGGGTCAGGGCTGGGAGTGTCGTAGTAGTATTCCCATGAGTGACTGTAAGCACCACTGGACACTTTCATTGTACATTAAATGTCACTTCAGAAATGACTGACTTGATGGTATTTAGGGTCAAAGTCCTCTGTGACTACAGATCTCCTGTTAGATAGTTGTTTTTTAATGTAGTCCTATATTTTTAAACTAGCATCTATTTCTTAGAATAATGGTTGGTGTGAGTTTAACACTACTGATGCTAATGTACAGTATGTCACTGTTTGACAGAAGCTGCAGACTGATGTCAATGCACACTGACAGATGATAGGAGATACTTCAGCTTTTAATTCCTAGCAGCCCTGTAATCATTTGTCAGCCAGTTAAACTTTGCGCCGGATACTATGATGGTTCCCTTCATTTGCAGCATTTAGTATTCTTGCTGCGTCTTTCTCTCAGATTTGCAGATCTGCGTCACTGCAGCTCAGATGTGATAAGGTGGTTTTAAGCTGAATGCTTGAAGGAGCTCATCATTGGATAACACAGTACAGCACTTGATAACCCAGTTTAACCGGCACTATTTTGAGGGAGTCTTTTATTGATATTATGCAACACTTTGACCACAGGCTGGAAGCAAAGTTTTCCTAATGGAGAGTACATCTATGAATGGTTTCAGAATAGCCTATTTTTTTTTCTGTTCCCAGATGTACTTTCATTGTCATGGCCCATGGAATTTGTCTCTGCAGTGAATCACAACAGAGGTTAGCACGCATGTAAATGTAAATGCACGTAGCATGAGAAAGACAATTTAAAGGTCAGTTTTCTTTCCCCGATCCCCTTCTCTTTCTCATTTCATTTCTACACAGCTTTGGAAAATTCTCTGGAGTTTATTTGTAGATTGAAACAGTGGAGGAGAGCGGCTTGTTAGTGTTTCCAGCCATTTGGGTTTTTCCATGGTTTCCACTTGTTTTTTGGTCTAGTCAGCAACTTTGGGACATATACCTTTTTTGTTTTGGTTCGGTCAACTGGAGATAAGTGCTGTATTAGTTTCTATCATGTAGGTCTTTCATTATCGAAGTGGAAAATTGCAAACAATGTTCCTTGCACTGTAACTAATTGTTTCTGCCCTCAGACAGCCATAGCAATGACAGATACAGGAAACCACCCCTGGGATAAGAAACAGACAGTTGATAATTGTTGTGGACCATGGGCAATGCAACATCAAAGGCAGGAATAAGAGTCGGGCAGGAAAGAATCTGAGTAACAGGAGGCCAAGAGGCAGTGTAAGACTAGAGGCAATAGGCTACTGGACTAAAAGCCAGAGAAACCCTATGAACCCAGACAGCTGAGATTCTCAGGTGAAGTTAAAAACAATGAAAACACACAAGTCAAAAATAGAACTAAAGGGGATATATCTTGCAAGTCAAGAACCTCTGAAGTGGGTGTTGAGTTAGTTGACTGAGGAGAGGATGAGGAAATGTCGAGAAAACCATGCCTGTGTGAATACAAGTCTGTCAAGGGAATTGCAATAAAGACTGTGCTGAAAGACCATGAGACCATGAGATTTATGGTCCTTGGACATCCTATCTGCACTAGGATGTTCAGCTGTAGGAAAGGAAAGAATGAAAGTGGAAACTAGCCTGTTGCAGCCACTGTCCCAGCGGATATAACCACTGAAGCACTGTAACTCAGTCCCTTGCCAGTGTGTGGTGGTCTGGCGAGAGTTAGTAGGCCTCGACCCAGGGCAAACCATGAATAGCCACTAGACAGGGTCACAGTGGTGGAAGGAAGGCAGCTGTCAGGGAAGGCCCAATGCACTTGGCCTACATACAGTACAGTACACCACACTATCTGGCAAGCGTTTTCTCAGTCTCTTCCCCTTTATGTCACACTCTCTCACTGTGGCTCTTAGGTTTTTTTCTCTTTCCTTTTTTTCTTTATTTTCTTTTCCCTTCTACTAAAGCTGCACTAAGCGACTTCACACGTTGGCAGCCCCAAATAGTAGTCAGAGGTAACTGTTCTTCTATACCCAGAAATCATGTAATGTGATGTCAGTAAACTGCACATTCCTCAGACCTACGTTTCTCCTTCTTTAGTGTCTGGTGGGGGTGGAGGTGGTGAAGCGGTTAAGCTATCGTTGGCTTTCTCTGGATGGAGCGCTTGCTTGCTGCTGTTTAGGAGACAGTTTTGTATTTGTATGTTAGGTTTTGATTTGTCACTTCCCTCCAGTGTCCATACCTGACTCCAGAATTTAATTTGGGAAAGTCTTTGATGTCTTTGTTCCAGCCCCACATTATGTAAGATAAGACGGGTGTATTTTTACATCAAGATCTTGCCTGGTGCCATTTTAAATTCCATTAAGTCCCCCTCACCCCTCTTCTATATCTCTTTTTTGGCATGTCTTGTGTCTTGTGAGCAGCCTTGTGTAGTCTGCACTAAAGCTCTGCTATGCTATACTTTTTTTCCACGTTTCTGAGCTAATATAACATGACAGCACTATTCAAAGTTATTGTTACTTACAGGGGTACCCAGTCACCATGTCTCCTAGTAACACATTTCTCACTTTCTACAAGATGGAAAGGTGAGTATATAGCTTTTAGATGTGTTATGCTCTGGAGCCAAGTTATTAATAGAATAAATGATGAAAAAGACTTACTAGGGTAAGTATGAAAATAGAATTGAATAGTGTTCATAGGAAACCATTTCCCTATGCATGACATTTCAGTCACAGTTGGCTGTCTTGGTCAAACATCACACTTAGATACATACAGTGTACAATTAAATGATAGTAATGATGATATGAGCATCATATGACTGAATATGATATAGCACATGTATGTGTATTGGCTTACTCAATCAGTCACCCATACTGTACCAGTGTTTGATGGTAAGGCATTACAGTAAAACAGTACTTTTCCCAGTAACAATTAGTGCAATGACATTTTGATATCACCTCCTCTAAATATCAGATTAAAGTAGAATTATATAAAAACGATATTCCTATTCAATCCAATCTGATTAGCTGGCACTGTGCTAGCCAAGATACAAAATGGCAGAAAGGTTTACTTTCTCTAGGTAGACTATTCCCACTACTCTGACTTTATTGAGCGAAAACATGAGAACATGGTTGTAAATTGTGCACATGTGCAAAAAAAAACATCAAATCTACTGAAGCACCTACTTAAACAGCATTGGACTTAGACAGACTAACAGCAAGCAGCAAACAGCAGTTATAGATGAGCGGTTTTAAAGGGGCAGAAAATATTAAATAAAAAACACAATAATAACACAATCGCAAAGAATACAAACATTAATATATATAATATAGTAATGGTTTATAGTTACATTTAAATAATTCACTTAAGTTTGGAGAGATGTGTATTTCAAGGTATTTGATATTTGAGGTGGTCCATTTCAAGGGCAAATCCAAGTTGAATTTATTGATTTATTTATTGAGGCAGAATCTTGGATTTGGACCTGTTAATTGAATAGCTGGATACGATGCCATAACTACTGATTAGATTATAGATTGAAGGGAGGGATGATGAAGGGTTGGTTATGTATAAAAGTATGTTGTCAGAGCAGACTGATTTTATGATGATGGTACAATTTGGTTTGAATACTTGCTACATTGTTCTGTCAGATGGATGGAGCAAGGGGTTCTATGAAAAGTGCAAACAGTAACGGTGGTAATGGACATCCTTTTTTAGTGCCTCTTTTAAGTTGAAATGGTATTGATATGTGTTCATTAATTATTACTGAAGTGCTGGGAGAGTTATACCATATTCTTATCCAGTTGATGAAGTACGGGCCAAATCTGAAATGGTGGAGGGTGGTGAAGAGAAAAGACCAGCTTACCTTGTCAAAGTAATATTACTTTGAAATGAGTAACAAATAATTAAAAAAGCTTTACTTTTTAAAGTAACAAGCCCATCACTGTTCTATACTCACATGTAAACATGTTCACTTGATAGGACTTGCACGATCTGTCACATACCACACACACTCAGCTGAGGTCAGAGGTCAGGGCAGAGGGGTCCTCAGACGGGTCAGGGAGAGAGAGGGCCCTCAAGCGTGGCCAGAATGGGGCTTCACTCTGGACGCTGCTGGTTGCTCCAGCTGGGCCTACAACCTCAACAGCATCGCACACTCTGCCCCACCTGTGTCAATAAACAGCTTTATTACCTCCTCCCGTCCACTGACGCCATTTAAGGGTTTCACAGGGATCATTCTGGGGACAGATCCATCCAGAAACCTACAGTAACACTCCCCTAGGCATTTACACCAAACCCCTGAAGCTGCCATACAGTATGTGTCTGTCAAAGCATCTGAATTCACTTGATTCAAATTCAATATGAAATTGTTGCATTTTTAATGACACTTGCTCAATTTACTGTAATCACTTGATCACTGAATGAGCTTTTTTCATTTATTGAAGCATTGGTTGTTTCATTTCATTTCATCTCTTTCACCTCGGAGTCTGTGACCTTGCAGTTTTACATCTGTAACCCAAATCTAGGTAGCACTGCTGAATCAATTCGATAGCTATTTCACTGGTCTTAATAGCCTCAGGGCTTTATTTGGACCACAGCTTCATGATCTTTATTAGGATCCAGTGAAAGTGTGCTCCATACATCCATCTCTACATATATACGCAAAGACATAAACAAACACATGGTCCGTCAGCCTTAGCATGCTATGTTCAGTAGCTCAGAACCAGTTGTCTAACTTATAGTCCATCGACAAGTAAATGGATGGACACACAAATTAATTGATCTCAGATGTGTAAATGGTTCCAGTCTTGGTTAAAAAAGTTATTTCTCTGTCTCTGTTCTTTTACAACCTCTAGTTATTTGTGCAGATATATATTTAATAATATTGTGAGACTTTTTGTGGGACCATATTCTGCCCAGTCCTCATAACTCCTTTTTAAAGTCACACAGACTCATTATATTGATTGATTGGCTGTTCAAGGCTTTGCTTTTTCCAAGAGTTTATTTACCTGTTTTGGAGAATATACGAGTGTGCACAGGCATAATGGTAACATTATCTATTTTTTTCTTCTTTGAGAGATTTATATGACATATGTCACTGTGTAGTTGGAGCGAAATGGTTTCATTGCCCAACGGATCTTTTCCGGGACAGTGTAAAAGAGGGCTCTGTAGGTTAAAGAGTGTTAAAGAGCCACACACATGGTTTTCCTAAGCTGTAAATTTTATGGATAATTTCTGATGTGGTTACAGATTTATACCCCCCAACTAAGCACAGCAGCTGCAGGTAATTACTCACTCACCCACCTCAGTCTGTCTCGCTCTTACATTTGGTCTTTCTCTTTCACTCTGTCCACTGCAGCTTTTGATTCCTTCAGACAGCCTGGTTAGATGAGGAAGTGACAAGGAGATGGACACCCATATCTTTACTGACATGGAGACACGAAAACACAAAGACACAAAGACGCAGAGAATGATAGGGTTGACTTTTAGCACAGGCACCACGTCTGAGAATAGCGGGCAAGTTGTGACTTGAGGTCAGGTCCATGACACCGGTCCCCATGCCCACCCATGTCACCTCTGTCTCATCAATCAACAGCGGCAGGCTGATAAATCAGTCAGAACAGGAGCCTGGCAGCCTGTGGTGCTAGCTGCACTCAGTACACTCTCTCAGGCTGCACTGGGGTATGGTCTCACCATGCGCTCATGCCCATAACACAACTCCAGCCAAACCAACTCATTAGGGAAACAATTCTCACTGCGTACCGGTGTGTGTGTGCATGTGCGTGTCTGAATGAGCAAGTGAGAGAGAGAGAGAGAGAGAGAGAGAGAGAGAGAGAGAGAAAAAAAATGGGGTGAGATTTCATGTAGTTCTGGAGGATTTGTCATCACAAGCACAGAATGCATTATATTGTTACAATATCTGTTGGATTCCAACTACCTGTAACATTTTCCGATTTGCTAATATTTTCCATGATTTTTTCCCACAGTCACTCGATCACTCCCAACACATTATCCACACATTATCCAGTCTTTGCTTGCACAATATTTATTCATATTACACAATATTCTAAATGAGTGCCACTATTTAATGTGCTTATTAACTTTTATAAACGATGACATATCTTTTGCACGTAGAACAAACACCGTAGAAAGACCTGACAAGACTTCAGTGAGAAACGTTAGCCTTTGAGTGAGCTCTTGTTCTAGCAGCAACTAGTAATCCATTTATAAACATTTTGCCTTGCTGTCAGATCCTGCTGTTTAAATCATTATAACAAGTGGAAACCCAACACTGTGTAATAAAGTGCTCCTTAGCATGCACTGGCCCATATGGCCCCATAGTTTAGCAAAGCCTTGTCCAATCAGGATTATAGAAACAGACTGCTTTAGTCAGCTATTTGTTCACCCTCACCTTCAGATGAGCAAAGGTACTTCATAAGTACTTATATTTTGTGATGAAGTGCTGTAATTTACTTTTTGTTTACTTTGTTTACCTTCAGTTAGTGATTCCGTACATTTCGCAGAAAACCTTTCGACAACCCCCAGATAACACCGGACTGGGCATTGATGCCATTGCCCCCAAGAGGTTCAAAAAGGGGACCTATCATTAGAGGCTGGTGTTCAAAAAGCTCTCATAGCCTTACCTTTCTAAAGTACAATTTATCATCTTTTTCTTTTTTGTTGAGGGTGTTCCAGTACTTGTCTTATGAATCTGCAGCCATGAAGGCAGAGGAAAAAATCAAGTCATAACACAGGTGTAGTTCACTTCTACTGTCCTCCGTCTAAGAATTTAGACGAAGAATTTACTGCTATGACTTTGAACTAACAACCAGACAGTAAATCTTACCCACTAAAACACAGCAGAGGAACGCTGCAGGCAAGCGAGTGAGCGTTCATCTCATTAGAAAGAGCTTATTAGGTTGTGTTTCTTGTTAGGCCGCAGACACATTATTGTGTGCAAGAATACTTTGCAAGGGTGCATTCTAATTGAATCCTTGCCTTCTGTTCTGGCTTAATAGCGATTGTTCAATGATTATAGATATTTCATTGTATAAATCAATTCAGCTCTTTCTCTCTCTCACTCTCTCACTCAGGACTGGAGTCAATTATTGGGCCCAATTGGGTTGGTTTTGATTGTTGAACAAGCAAATGAGACATGACATGGAAAAACATATCCCTTTTTATATGAACCTGAAACTCCTTTAAGTGTGAGTTGTGCCTGCCCATTTGACTTGATGTATTCTTTGGGAAATCAATACAACCTTTTTATTCTTTTAAAAGCCGTTTGAGCTTTCTCTTTCTCCCCCTTTATTCATTGTTATATATTTCTTGGCATGAGCAGAGCTGAACAGCAAATTCCTCGTTGATGTAGTCACCAGACAAATAAAAGCACACCAACAGAATAATAAAATGATTTCTGGTTACGGTTATGGTCTAAAAAGGTTGGCTAGTTGCACTGACCTGTTGGGATATTGAGGAAGTCACTAGCCATGTAAGACATTCCAAAGAATTTGTAGCTGTGCGTATATGCTTTTCGTGGTCTTATGAGGTATAACTGAGGACTTTGCACATATATTATATTATTAGAGCATACTTAGTGACAACCTCGTGTCAGAGGAGAGCACCAGGTGGGTTGGTGGGATAGTGGTGGTGAAAAAGTGTACCCTGGGGGCTGTCCTGGGTCTCTACCTCTTCGTCTGTCAGTCCAAGCACCAGTCCGAGAGCCAGGAGACTTTTAGATTCAGTTTATGTAGTCAACATGACAACTGATGGAAGTTCAGTGTGGTCAAACAAGTCCAGTCTGCTATTCTTTAAAGGTGCATTCATCAATATATCATTATCAAATGAATGTGATACCTTGGTATAATTACTAAGCAGCCTGCACCACTGGTATTGTAAGTGTTAGTGTTTTTGAAAATTAAGACCACATTTCCCATAAACCCTGTTGTTTCTTGTCGCAAAGAGGATGTTGCTAACAAAAACGCTTTAGCTCTGTTAGCACTGGAAGAACAGCGCCCTCTTTGAGTTTTGTGCCGTAAAGCAATCTTACTTTGTGCGGTAAAGCAATTCAGCAGATTTCCTGTCAAATACTATCCGGTGGCACACAATGTAAAATGCAGTGGGGAGGCCAGCAGAGGCTGACAATCTCCTTGGTAATTGTTTACAGTAATAATAGAAATGGCCTAAAATGAATGTGGTAATGATTTATTGATGGTAAAATTCTGCAAGTAGCACCTTTAAACTATGTGATGTCGTCATGGATACTCCGAACCCGGACACCTTTAACAAACCTTCATTATTATTTGAATCCAATTACTCTCAGAGTCAGCTGGGCAAATGCACAGCTCTGGTCACCACTGTGTTTGGACCCGGGCTTCTTGGCGGCGTTGCCGGGATGTGATTGAAACGTGCCAGCATCCTGAGAGAGCGGACACGGAGGGAAATAGAGCAGTATGTGACTGGCCATGTTTTCATTTTCGTTTCACTCACTTGCTCTGTCTCTCCAGGTCTCTCTCTCTCATGGTGTTCCCTATCTCCTTTCCTGGGATGGATGCAGTACGATGCACATTTTCAATTGCATGTATGGTTGCTATGTGCTGATCTGTAATGACTACAATACCTTTAAAAAATCTATCTATCTATTTATCTATCTATCTATCTATCTATCTATCTATCTATCTATCTATCTATCTATCTATCTATCTATCTATCTATCTATCTATCTATCAATCTATCTATCTATCCTCCTCTCGATTTGTCCATTTGTCCAAGAAAAGAGGAGATGCTGGCGGAGAGCACACTGAAGCAACTCTCTCGTCTGGTTGCTCTCCAGGCAGAACAACATTTGTGGTTTTCTACTCGCATGAAGTGGAGCTGGTCCACATTCTGGTGGGTAAATATAATGAGAGGCTGACCGGGACAGGGCGTGCGGTGAAGATGCTGAGGTGAGGAATGGAGGGGAGTGAGGGAAGGGGAAAAGGAGCGAGAGAGCGTGAGAAAGGGAGTGTCAGAAACCAATAGAGAGGGGGCCCAAGGACACAGGGTGATAGATAGGCCACACACTTATCGTGATGTAAGAAATAAAGTTGTGCCAAGAGAGAGGCAAGCAGACTAAAGGTGCAATAAGCACAAAAATGGCCATAATATATCTGCAGGGGTATGATAGGGTTGTTGTAATTACTTGACTGGCTGCAGAGATTTCTGCTCTAGTTTGTTACATAATAGAGAGATGACAGCAAATGCCTGTGTCTGTGACCAGGATCGAAAGGTCATGGAGCTGAGTGGAGAGAGAGCGAGCCTAAGCCAGAACTGGCCAGTTGAGGAGGTGTTTATACTGTCCTGTTGCCCAGACCTCATCCTGCCCTCCTGAACAGGCCCCTCTGATGTGTAAATGTATCCCACCCCATCACCATGCCACAAGCTAAAAACCTCGCTCCCCCACAGAGGGAGGCTGGAATGCACATAGTTTCCACTCACTCGTTCACTTACACTTACAAAAATAATTAAAGGGGATGTTTTTAAGGGACTACGAAGCGGTCCTGATGTCTTCTTGCTGGAGCCTGCTGTCTGATCTCAGCTGGGCCCTAATCAGAGGGACCACCAGGTCAGGCCACTAGCTGTTAAAAGAACAAACAGCCCTGACCCTATTGCAGTAGAGGCCACTGCTTTGGATTACACTCTGTCTAGCGAAGAGGCATTTGATTCTGACTTGTTATGCATAGGAAACTTTTCTGAGAGAACGTATCATATGTATGATACTGGTTTCAAGAAGATGGGGAAAGATTTCTCTGTGTTTTCACTTTGCGTTTTTTTGTCCATTAGTTTGGAATAGTGATTTTAGGCCTGGGCCAACTGTTTACAAACTACTGTTATGTTTCTCCTGTATAATGTGCAGATGTCACAGCAGAGGGGATTTGTCTGCAGAGCATCATGGCCTACTTTAAGAACCAATTATACTCCAGATCACTGACTCCCTCACAAATACCTGCACCCATTGGGAACACATTAGGAAGCAATGTGTTCATTCTTTCCGAACAGGGGTGATGCACTCGTCTGGTATGGGCGGTTGTGTTTGGTGGGCGGCCTCCGCCAAACCCTTTGAGAGAGGGAGAGTGTGTGCTCTGCTACTAGTTAGTATACATCTGTAGCTCCGGTGGACATGAGCTGGACCTCAGAGGCCACAGAGCGGGCAGATAAATGTTGAAAAATGAAATACAGCAGCCACTTTACGGAAACACACACACAACCACACACAGGCATGCAGACATACATGGGAGAGGCCAGCAAGCTAGTCGTCATCCGCTTGCGTGTTTGGTTTCTTCTAGCTTTATAAACTTGCGCGAGGGAGCCAAAGCGCGTTGCTGCCATGTGTTTTCCCTCCATGTCACACATTAATGAGTGAATATATCAGGGGCTGGGAGGCCACGCAACCATGTCTGAGTCACAGCAATGTTTAACCCAGCTAACCTGGCCCTGACTTGTGTTCCTCCTTCTGTTTACATGTGCTCCTACTGACAGCAGTGGACTCGGTAATTGAATTTTATTCCCCAGTTCAACACATGGGAAAAGACGGCTACTTTACCCACAAATATTTATCTGTCTCCCCTGACTGTCTTGTTTTGAATGAGGACAGTTTTCAATTTACATTTGTTTTCAATTCTCTCACGTCTTCCAATTTCCCAATTAGAATAAACACTGGGTCTTTGCTCAGAAGCTCGAAAGAACATGTTAAGTTGCACTTTGTCATCTTCTCACCTTGGGTTTTTCCAACGAGGTGTTTCTTCTTCATACAGCTTGTAGCAGCCCTGCGCTGAAATTGATCATGCTGCCTTCATCTCTTTTACTCCCTTTAAACCAGGACACTTTCTACGAAACTCACTCTTCCCAAAGTGTATAGATGCTGTATAGATGGCCAAGTTACAGATGCCGTTATGTCAGCACACTTCTATAACCCATATGAATACAATAGTGTCTTCTGCCCTGCACTACCACACACTGCATGACCACACAACTAGGCCCTCTGCAGATCAGTGATCAAATCCAGATGGCTGTGCATGCACATAGAATCTCTCTTTCTCTGTCTCTCTCTTTGTCTCTCTCTCTATCCAACCAATCCATTCTCCCTCTCTCACACACTCACTCACAAATATGTGCACACACACACACACACACACACATCTGTGCAGTATATGCGCTCATACAGTTCAAACACACAGACACACAAAACACTAGCACACACATAACACATGTACAGTGTGCCATAGGTCCAATTTTCCATCACACTGCTCTTGTTATCCCTGTAGTGCAGCCAGACCATTCTGGAAAATCCAGGTTGGGTTGTTGTAAGGCTGCATCGTTTCCAGGGTCAGCCCAAATCCTGTCACCTTCTGAAAGCCCAGCTCCTGAACCCATGTCCTATCTTCATATCAAATAAAAGTGTATTCTTTTTTTTGTAATTTTAACAGGTTAAGAAGATTTTGACACATAACCGTATTTTTTATTTTGTCCATCAGTGATTTAATCAAATGATACTGTAGGTAAATAGAAAGGATTTGAATTGCTGAAGACCTATGGGTTGATATTA
This sequence comes from Hoplostethus atlanticus, assembly GCA_034670405.1. NCBI lineage: Eukaryota > Metazoa > Chordata > Actinopteri > Trachichthyiformes > Trachichthyidae > Hoplostethus > Hoplostethus atlanticus. The sequence goes on along the minus strand of JAXDDX010000044.1, from coordinate 2,400,599 downwards.
GTGTGCCGTTACCTCACCAGAGAACTGCACAGCATGATGAGAGATTTTCTTTCTGCTGTGAGTGCTTCTGGGGCTCAGCGAGGTGTGCAGCCATGGAAAGTGTTTAAAACTGCCTGCTGGGAGCTAGTTAGCCATAGACACTAATTACATGGTAGACGACATGTTAGAATTCCTATAAAAAATAAAAAATAAACTGTTTGAATACTCTGATATAAAGAGACCGCACTCTATTGGAGCCAGAGTCTGTGTTAGAGGCCTGTTTCCTGTCATTGAAGTGAATGGTTTACATTTACGTCACATTGTTTTGACAGATAGACTAACACGTTGATGCCAAGCACAGTGTATCCTTGTTGGTGTGTAAATTCATTATCCTCATTTGTAGTATTAAGTGAGTATGTATATGTAGTACACCGTGGGCGGCTGTGGCTCAGTGGTAGAGCAGGTTGTTCACTGATCTACAAGGTTGGTGGTTCGATTCCCAGCTCCTCCTTGGGCAAGACACTGAACCCCAAATTGCTCCCGATGGTCAGGCCAGCACCTTGCATGGTAGTGGGTGAATGAGAGGCATATATTGTAAAGTGCTATATAAATTCAGCCTTTTACCATTTAATAGTTGTAATATTGGTCTAGTCATCGATGGGAGAATGTTAGAATCCAGACTGTGAACTATTTCGGCAGCTGGAGCTCCATTTTGATTGGCAAGAGGATTGTTTTCCCTTTTTTTGTAAGCACCCTCATTTTAGTATAGAGAATTGTTCATGAAAGAAAATTAGCTGCTAACTTGCCCAAGTTTCTCTAAATAAATTGAATTTGTGGAGTAAATTGAAAAGCACAAGTGAAACCAAGGAATCAGAGAGGCTGGAATAAATGCAGAATTTCCTTCACTTGCTCAGCACTTTTATTGCATCAGTGAAGACATGGTACCTCAGACCAACAGTGTCTCCTCTCTGACCTGACGACCTGACATCTGGATAGTGTACATGTGAATGTTTAATAATAACCTGTACTCATCCACGCCAGGTTGGACCACCAAGCCTCTCAGGCAGTGTTCTGCACTGGCACGAGTGGGGAGGCTGTTTTCTGTCCATGACTGCAGCTTCACTCCAGTGTGCACTTGCAGCCCTGCACACAGACAACACACACACACACACACACACACACACACACACACACACACCTGTAGTGAATATTATCTGGAAGGATGGTTAAGGTTTGGGAGAATTCACCAGTGTAAAACACATACATATTGAAAATGCTCCCTTTCCTAAGATTGATTTCAGATACAGTCATTAAGTCTTCAGTCTATGATGACATCAAGACACACTCAGTGGAGCAGCTCCAATGAAAACTAATAGGCTGACTTTGTGGATTTGCAGATTATTTTAATCTTCTCCATCTAAATAAATTCATTTTATAATAACAACAATTATGAATGAAAACGTCCACATGGTTATTGTACAGCAGACTGGATACTATCTTAGTGTCAGAGTCTTCGCATGGTGGGAGATGCACGTGTTCATGCACACAAATCTAGGGTACATTGTTCAAGATCATAGAAATGACATACCATATGTGAATTTGGTTTCAAGGCACATTTTCATTTTAATGTTTGAAGATCTAAACTGGCTGCCCCTCTGGAATTTTTAGGTTTATTTGAGCAGACGGAGTAGAAGTTGCGTGACTCGTTTATCACTGCTTAATGTAACTTGAATTTCATATTTTCCTCATCATCATCTGATTGTGATTCCCGTTTAGCCGATATCCCTAAGAATTATGCAATCAGCAGCTTTATATTTCACATACAGTATGGCACGCAGTAACACATTTAGACCCATCACCTCCTGTTGATATGCCAATTCTGTGACAGTCATGAATGACAGTCATTGACAAAAGTGATAAAAAACAATTTTGCTCTGGGTCTTGTGCCAATTGTAATGAATAAGATACACAATGCACCTGAAAGCATTGTGTATCTTATTTAAGACAGGAAAGTTTGGACGTGGTGTGAAGTGTTGACCTGTTTATGTTAAGCTCCAGCACAACCATGAAGCCACATTCCAGGGAGCGGCCTGGTTTAATTTGGGACATTTATAAGCAATCTGATTAAGAACAGAATGCGAACGGATGAGGGACATTCTATCCTGCCATGCAAGTTGTATTTGTCACAGTGTTATTTTCATGCTCCTGACTGGAATAATCTAGGACAAGTCTTTGATGTCTTGACCCAGCGTTTTCATGGACTGTTATGGCTGGGTGGCCAACACCAGCTCTGTGGGAAAAGCCTCAGTGTAAACACGGTGAATCACAACCACACCGCACATTTGATTGTAAAAAGTTCACAAGCACGTCCTGAAAAGAATTTGAAATGCCCTTGATGTTACTAAAGAGATATGGGATTGAAAGCTGTTAGAATTCAAGCTTCCACTTCCACTATAATTGATGAAATTAAAAAAGAGTGAACGTGTGACTGGGAATTTATTGCGTAGGAGTGTGTTTGTGCCTGCATTTCTGGATGGGCATGTGTTGTCCAGTGTATATGTGTGTGGGAACAGCTCTGGAATTCAAGCCTCACCCTTAGGAATGTGCCTTCAATTAGGCCCCTCTGAGGTAGTCCACAGTACTGCATGAGTCAGGAGTATTCAGCCTTCCGATATCCAGCTTCCTATCAATTTGCACCCAACCCCTTTCCTCTTGTACGCAGAGTAAATGCAGCAATCAATGGATCTGCACAAATGGCATGTCACATTGTGCAGCCCCAGCCAGGGACCTGTTGACAGAGCTCAGATTGAGTAAAGTGCTTCTCTCAAAAGGTACCCATTGTTTCCTATGGCAACCTAACAACCCTTCCTCAAAAATGATACAAGCCATTTGCCTCTCAGCAATGTGATGACCAGTCAAATGCACCGAGACACGGAGGAGTGCTATGAAAAGAAAATTACCTAATCCAAATCCCTCCCTAATGCCTCACAAGAAGAAATGTACTAATTTGCCAAAACCATACCACTGGCAGAGGATGAAAAAGAGATTTGTCTTCCAAGAATCACACACCATTTACATTTTCTCTATCCAAACTTCAACACTGCATGACAGGCCAATGACATGACAGCTTCCAATGGCAACAGCCTCAGTGTGGATGCAGAGACCTCTGCATGACCGCGCTCAGGGCCTGTCTGCATGCAAAGACCTCTGTCTCTCACCTAAACTAATCCCATACAGCTGAATCCAGTCACTGGGAGACCTGATAGTACTGGTGCAGAATCAAAAATATGAAGTCTCCTGATAGAGCTAAAAATAATTCCAAAGGATTAAATCTGTGACCTGATAAAATCAAGATAGTCTGTGTCTCACACTTAGGCATGACTTCAGCTGTCCATTTTTAATTGCCGCAATCAAAACAAGTACTGGTGTGAAGCTGACTTCAAGAGTGCACTTTTTGACCCTCCTTTCATGTCTCCTCTTGCTTTGTTTTCCATCATCCAATCTCACTTGATCGGAATAATTTCACCACTTTTTTCCTGTTTCCTGTTTGGATATCTGGCCTGCTGTGTTGACCACTACAATTACTCAAGAGTGTTGTTGTGAATGTATTGGAAAAGGGGTGGGGGGATGAGAGAAGAGGGGATGGCTGATAGCATGACAGAGGTGCGTAAACGGATGATTCTGTTGTTGCCTGGGAAAATACAACAAACAAACCCGTGGAAGAAGATGTTGTTTACACTCGCACACAAAAACTTTTTTTTTCTGTCAAAATACCAGGATAAACTTTCTATGACAAAGGTGTAAAAACTTGGATTTCCTGGTAGAAAGAATGTTTGGAAAGTGGACATGGAAAATAGACCATTTTTTTCCATTCAGCTATCACACCTGATTTATTTGAGATATTCCTGGAAAGTCTTGCCACTGCTGCTGTCTCTGCCTACCCACGCGAAGGCCGGACTTCAACCTCGCCAGGCGCCCTTCATCACTCACCACGCAAACACTTCTGCATGATCTGAGGCTGCGGGAGCATATTTCCAGATATTAACATAACCGCAAGAGGAAACATTTATGATTAAAAATAATAATAAAATGTACAGGAAAAAAAAAACTGCCAAATTAGACCCAGCTGGAATGTCAGTGGCGTATTCCACTCGGCGGCTGTGCAGACAGTGTGGTCAGGGAGGGAGGGAAGGAGGGCAGTCTCGGGATCTGCGTGCAACCCAGCACTTAGTTACTGCCTTTACCTCTCAAATGCTACAGTATCTCTCTACCCCTTGCTCTGCAACCGGTTAGAACGCATTTTCCACTATAATGCACGGGTTGGAGTTTTAGTTCTGCAAACATTTCTCAGAGGCAGAGCTGCTCTGGGGGCAGAACTCATCTCATTGGTTGAGTTAAACCTCAATGGGCGGAGCCAAACAACCATTGTGGTTGTTTTTTAAGTTAACTAACTGTTAAACTGGAATGGCAACAAGGAATTCTGGTCAAAATAAACACGAAAAATATCAATGGCAATCACCTCTTTTTAAGTTAGCTAGGTAACTCGCTATCTAGCGATGGCAATCACTTTTAAGTTTAAAGAAGTGATTGCCATTGATATTTTGCTACATGCTACTTAGATAGCTACAGACCAGGATGGCTAGTTTAAACTTGAAAGGTCAACTCGGCTAACTAGTTACCCTAGATATGTTAGTATGGCTAGATAGCATTTTCACTGTTAGTAGCAAGAGCACTTTATAATAATAGCTACCTCCTCTTTTTCTTTAGTCTGACATTACATAGAACTGTGGTTCTTTGGCTCCGCCCATTGAGGTTTAACTCAACCAATGCGATTATTTCTGCTCTGCCGAGAGGAAATGTTTATGAAAATAAAACTGCAACTAATAAACTCCAATCTGCAACTAATGTCCACAGTAATGGTAAAATAGTAAACTTCTATCAGTGCAGAGATGACCAGGCCCAGCACACTATATTGTTACAGCCATCAAGACGTGGGTGAATTGTAGATTTTCTATTACTGCTGTCAAATCTTCCGTCACGATGCTACATTTTGTATTATGACACCCCTGATAGCCCACTTTAGAGAACAGACAATGAAAAGTGTGTCAGGTCAGAGAGAGTTGACATATTCAACACTTCTATTTAAAGGAGCTTTGTTAAAACCTGAGAAATGTGTCGTCCTAATCCAACTCAGGCGTTATCAATCTTCTCAGTCACACCAACTGGGGTTTGGAGGGGGAAAAGGTTGCTTTGATGAAGGTCCCAATCTGAAACGTTTTTCTGTTACCTTACCAACAGTGTATTTTAGTAACCAAACACAGTCTGGAAGAAAGACTTCTAAAGTTCTTTTTTCTGTTGTTTTGATATTCACCATCTAATCGCTCATCCACATGATTATGAAACCAGTGATGTGAGTTTGGCCTGGATTTAAAGGGAGTGTGGGTTGGAGGATTGTGTGTAAACCCTGAACATATTCTGAATCTGTGGTATCTATCACTAAGGTTGAGTTTTGATACTGTTTAAACTACGATCGCTGGAAGTCCTGCCATTGTTAGTCATTTATCTTTCTATCTCCTTTGGCTTGGTAAAGTAAAGAATGGAACAAATACGCAAAGTAGATCCTAATAGTAAATCCACCTGTTCAAGAAGCTAAATTGTTAGCAGCACTCCATACCCTGTTGTTCACCATCTCGATCAGACAGGATCTGTCCTGGTGTGTCCATGCGCTTCCTTGCCTCAGAATGGAACACGCTCCAGTTCACAAACATGGGTCTGGCCGTGGACGCCCTTCCTCGCTTCTGTTTCATATCAACATGGCAGTGATTAGAGAACTTACTTCCATCGGTGGACCCACCCCTAATATACCATAAAATCCCTGCTTTGTGGTTTACTCACGGAAACTATTGGTCATATGTCACTCTTCCCAATCCCCTTGTATTTCCAGTTCCGAAAGAGTGTTTTTCAGCGTGTCCCCTGCTGGTCGTCCTCAGATCTACAAGGCCATGCCTATCATGACGCGTTGCCCCGCCTTGGTTCAAAACTGACCCATTTAATGACATCTCCTTTATTTATTTCCATGGCTATGGCTATTGTTTTTCCACAACAAAACATTTTTTACAAGGCACTTGACAATGTAAAGCCTCTGCTCACCACGCCAGAAATGTTCCATGAAGTCACCCATGAGCCAGGTGTACAGGAGAAAAGAGGATGGGACATCTCTGTCCTTCGCTGAGATAATTTGGTCCAACATAGATTGTGTTGTTTGTAGCCATCACAGAAATCCCCCATCATGCATTTGTCCTGCATTAGTGCTGTAGTGGCCAAGCCAGATATTTTTTTTAAATATGAAGTAAAGATGAATAGCCATATTGTGACACAAAACTCTGATGTCTGGTTAACAGACTACTATTTAAAATATTTAGCAGCTGTAAAAATAAAATAATTTTCCCAATGGTTACTTTCCAGTATATATGCTACAGTGAAACAAACATGCAGTAAAATGGATTTATAAGCTTGTTTCTTCTGTGTGGGAGTAGCTATAGATTATGAAATGTATTATGTAGTCCCACCCTCCAGAGTCTGTGGTGGCAAAGTTTTAGTTTTTGTCTTATGTTGTGCTGCATTTACTTTTCAAAACCCCCATGATCTTGAGATGGCAGTCAACCAGCCAGCTCCTGCTTATTCAGTGGAAATTTTACAAAGAATCCTTTTATGGAAGTCAATATTGCATCATGGTTTTCAAACATCACTAATGTATAATTAGCCGCATGGATTATTGTTATAGTAGGGAGGTACTGGTCACTTTTGGGTGTTAACTTTCTTTGTTGGCTTCCCATCAGCACTCGCCAGGAGGGAAGCAGTTTCATGGTATCAGATGGTTAGTTATACCCCTTTGACTTAATAGGAAATAAGAGAAATTATGGGCGCTGATTCCCAGGCATCGGATTGGTGCAACTCAGCATTGCACCCTGGGAATTTGCAAGTGGTCCATTGTCCTGATAGATGACTGTGTTCCTGACCGACATGAACGACATGACCTCATTCCGTCCCCAAGGGAGAGGTCCCCTACCCGAGGGGTGTTGAAAATTCACTTTATTCAATTTGCTTTGCATTACCAATGGGCAGCGCCATAATGGATCAAGTCATCACAGTGAGCTACTGTACATATGATGCTGAATTGAACACGTTCCTCAGTTTGTTAGGTGGCATTTTCCAGGCACTGGCATAATAGAGTTTCCTATCACAATCTGAAGCCTGACAGATAAGGACTGTAATAACAGCTAGCTCTCTGACACACATGTACACACCCAGATGGAACTATTGCCAGGTTTTAAAGTACATTGATTGTGCTGACAGAGTGAGTTGTCACTTAACGATCCCCAGAAAGCCCACATCCAGCTTCATCAAAAGCTTGCTGAGCGGAGAGGACTGAGGTGAGTGTTGTGTGTTTAATACAGAGCACTATCTCTTCTGCCCCCTCGGGGACTGGGCGATTGACCCGGTGTGCCGTCTCCCAGGGGTTAAGGAGGACAAGCAACACGTGTTGGCATCACATCGGGAATATAAATAATAATAATTTCCATATAAATACATGTCTGTTGTGCTACTCTCTATCGCTGATTGATATTACCCAATAGTGATTCAACCTCTAGCCAGTTCTCAGTGTCAGGTCAGTCTTTCCTCTGGCGCACAGGAAGTGATGCGTTTTACGTTTCCAGCAGCAACAGCAGTTTGTTGTGAATAAATAGAAGAAGAACTGGGTAGTTAGTATTAGCAGCACTGTTTGATTGACAGGTGATCTCTGGGAAGTGCAGTGCAGAACCACCACAGACATGACAAAATCAATATTGATATTACAGAAAAGAAATCCTTCAAACAATTGTTTTGATACTCACAGTGATTAACTGGTATTAAATGATTAGGTGGCATTTTACTGTAAAATTAAGCACATAAAATATATTAGCTAAGTCTAAAGTATTTTTTTATTCTATGTACCTGCCAATAATTACCTACAATAAATTAAATTAAATACAAAAAAATACAGAACATCTAATATGAAATAAACAAACATTTTTTACTAGTACAGTCTTTGATGAAAAAAAACAAAAAGGTGCAGCGGTTCACATTAGGATTAGTAGTTCTTAACTATCTTAATCAGCAGATCATCCTTTACGCATCTTCCCCAAGTGAAGCCCACTGATCTTAGACTCAAGTGGGTCATTGTATGACAGACTGTCTGATAAATGCAGCAGTCCCCCTTGCCTTGCCCAAGGTGCTGTTTTCAATAAGTTCAGAAGGAAAAGATTTGACTTCATTGAACCAGCTCCCCTGTATCAAAAACATGATTCATGTTGTCCATACGCACAGTTAACGACACACAGCAGTGGCCTAGTGGAAAAAGCTGCCCTTGTTTTCCAAATAGACAATAGGAAATCGACTTACGACCTTTAACGGAGTAGGGAAAGGAAAGAAAGATGGGAAAGGAGGAAGAGAGGAATAACACAAATAAACAAAGCAACAACTGTCTTTACTGTGTGATATGTGATGTCACTAGTCGCTACAGAGCTCAGATCAGTAAGGAGGATGCTGACCAACCACATTTTTATTATCTGGCTATTCGATATGAGTGACATAGTTATCTGTCTATCTGGCAGCCTTTCTGTGCCACCCTGTAAGGAATAAAGCAAGACCACAGTTGATTGATTGAGATGCTGTAGATCAGGGACGGTAGCATTATGGTAGAAAAAAGCACTATATTTATATATCTTCTTTGCAAGTCAACAAGGGTTTGATACTAGGAACAGCACAATCCATCATACATTGGAGGCATTCCGGCTTCATTTGTCATCCTAATAGTGAATAAGCAAGATAATGAGTGGAAAGACTAGCTGGGCGTCAAATGGTTACACAAAGAATGGGTTGATGTGGAAAATATTCAAATACCATGACTGAGTCCTTAGTTTCATCAGGTACCACAACATTGTTATTTCATGGTGGTAAAAGTAAGATGCCGTGAAATGTCGTGCCTGCAAATGTTGGCAAAACCTGAGTCAGCTACTTTCTGATGCATGTTATTTCATTGCTACACTGGTAGTGTGTTTCAGTTTGTTTACAGTGGAATAAAACTTTTATTTAAACCCAAACTTCACACTTTAGGAAATACAGTATAGTCTAATGATTGTGTGCAATAACTGGAATTTATTGTTGCATCTAATAAGAAAACATTCATTTCTGTCTGAGATTGTGAGTGTTTTGTGAGATCATGGGCCAATTTGTTTCATGCTTTGAGAAAGTTTTGATCCCAGAAACCAGCACCATACCAAAGGCCAGGAAATGGGGATGGATGAGGTTCATCATCATATTCCTGAATGGGAAATCAGGACATTTAATCTGTCCATTTTATGAAGACACTGTCAAAATTAAATTACTACACTCAAATGAAAGCTACAGCTACTTTGTCCCCAGCTTGTATGATGTCTAACATGCCCAGTGAGAGGTAACTGTGAGCAATGACTGAGTCTAGATATAGATTTACAAGTAGCCAGTGCTTGAATCCCAATATTAAATGTGCATAACTTCAGGATCAGATTGTAAGGCAACCTGATGACTTTAACAGTCAGTAGCTTTGACGTGACATATTGTTTGGACGCGTGGCTAAGCACCTACAGCTGATGTCTTTTCTGGAATCCACGTGGAGCCAGATGCACCAACTATTCTTGGATTGCCGCCGAGTTTTGAACGTTTGTCATCAGGACAGAATCTAAAGAGAATATGGTTTTATTTTTGATTTGTGACTTTATTTTCTGAAGCTGCTAGATGCTTTCCACCCCGGACCTGACAAATTCTGAGCAAATCCAATACCAAAGAACATTTTTATTGTCTTATTTTTATTGTTTTTCTACTTAACAAGTGGCTTTGTTTCAGAGCAAAGCAAGCACCCTTTAGAAAGTATCTTTACTAAAGGGAATTGCGTTCATTTCCTCAGTATAACAATAGGCATATGCTTGAACTCTAATCCGATTTAAACTGATTTATTGGAATTGAGCAATGACTCAGATTTTCCTTCATGTGTGTGAGATCTACTTCCTCAGAAGTCCATAGCAAAAGGGTGGTCTAGTCCTGTGTTGTGCAAATCTTTTGATTGGTGAGTAGTTTTCATGGAATCTTCTCAAATATGTTTGGATTTATTCCTGTCTATCAACATAATCAGTACAATGTAAAGGCTGATTAGCGGCAGCAATGCAATGACTGGATGTTTGAAATTGAAAACATTGTTTAGATATCAGGTGAATGCTATTTTTCCCAAAACTAATTTCATCCGATTTTTTTTCACATGATGTCTGAACCAATTCCAAGAAGATGTTCAGGGGCTACAGCAGATCAAACCCACCCATGCAGCAGGTAAATAATCAGCGTCCAGTTGGAGGATACAGGCCGGTAGGATGTGGCCAGCAGGACTGGGACTGGACTCGGAGCTCAGCTGTGAGGGCTGTGACCCCTTCTGTCTGGGGGAGGTGAGCAGGGAAGAAGGTCATTGCCAGGGACCTCATCCATTACGCTGGCCCCTCTCTTCAGGGGCTGTTGTCAAGCCTCAGGGTAGGCAACTGTATCAACATGGTCTGGGGTTCTGTGTGTTCTTGTTCAACCAGACCCTTGTGACCATTCACCAAAGCCGACTGTGCACATCCAGGAAAGGAAAAACAGCAGACGTTTAATACCTAATGTCCCTGGGGGGGGGGCAGCTTTTCAGGGTTGCGAATGGACTTTAGAATTGGCTGGACAGAAAAATGCTTCAAATGCAGGCAGCATAGAAGTGCAGCAATTAATAACAATAATAATAATAATACATTTATTTATTACAGGGAATATTAACCAATAGAGAAAGTCCTTTTAGAATACTTGAATCTTCATCATGTCAAAAGCTAAATGTTATCATAATAGTGTCACAGCTTACAGCTTGGCTTTAGTGGTATTATACTTTATCTCTGATAGTTGGAGAAAATGACATCAGTGGGAAGTGGGAATTCAATCTGCCTCACCACAGTGAAGGCCAAGGGGCTACTATGATGCCAATGCATCAACAGCAGTGCCAGCTATTCCAGTGTCCCTCTACCACATCTTCTCGCTGTAAGTAACCCTAAACCACTATGCTTTTATTTCACCTCGTTAACTTTAACGTGACCGTTAAGCCACGCAAGAATAGAAACAATAAAAGTAATACCCCAGATCACCCTACCTCTCAGGGGCATCTTTAATGTGAAAGATATTTACATTTTTTATTGAATTATTTGCAATGTGCTGGCTTGTTAGTCAGCATTTAACCCATGCCACTGGTCTATATCATTACGCTGAAAAAAGGACTCTCATTTATGAACTATGAATAGATATGTTTGATGACATCATTTGTTGAGAAGAATGTGACAACATTTTGAGTTGAGTGATTCAAAACTCTTGAACCGGCTAAGCTGTGCAACAAATCACAAAGGTAAGACAAATAAATTAATTGATTGGGTCATTGCAACAGCAAGCAATATGATACAGCAAAGAAAGATAGAATAAAAACAACAAAATAGAGTAGAAACAGGAATAAAGCAAATGGGAGTGATATAAACATACACAACTGGCAATGTGAACACTATGTTAAGAAGAATGTATGAATGAAAAGTAAGGGGAAAAGTATGGATCACACCATTATTAGGGTGTGATCAGACAGTACAGGCAATAAGTATGTGACAATATATCGATTCCAAAATACTAAATAGTCCCTTTCATTGGAAATACTGCGGTGCCTGTTGCATTGTGGGATAGTTTAGAGGAACTGCACTGGACACCATCCAGCAGGGTTAGCATGTTTTATGAGCGTTGTCCATTTTGATATTCCAATTGAGTATTTACACAGATCTCCGAGGTCTACAAAACAACTGTAGGTTGTTTCGCCATAGTAAGCTTCTCTGTTGTAACTGTATTTGTTCAAAGGGAGATCTGTCAGCATGGGCAGTATAGTGACAATAGTGATGACATATTGGCCTTTGCTGGTATACACAGGGGAGACTACCACAACAGGCACCTCATTTGTTGTGGCAACAGAAAGGGCACCCTACAGCACTGGTCACCTTCATTTGCAAATGTATTTTGGTAACCCTCATAGTGGTTTCAGAGTCTGTTCCAATGCAATCCCAATGGTCATAGCATTACAGTGGAATTACTAAGATGGAGCAAAATCAAGATAACTATTGTCCTTTACTGTTGCATTTTTAGTTTGACGAAGGTACTCCAAAAAACAACATGCATCCATGTGATCAGAGACAGCATGCACTTGCCAGAACTTACACCCTTGACTCTACTCATTAGTTGTACTACCTAGATTCTACTGGATCAGATGTGGTGGTGCTGGTCTGGGTTAAAACCATTCACACCCTGTAGCTTTCCAGGCCAGGCTTGGCCTGAGAGTGCCACTGCGTGCTATTGACTTCTTGCTGTTCAGACCTGAGGTCACGAATCTCACAGCCATGATCCTATCCAGTCTTGGTTGTCTGTCATCACCAGTAGCTCTTATGTTTGAGAGTGTCTCATGTAAGTCTCAGACCTCAAAGGGAACCAAACCCAAAGGCCTGTCATGACCCCAGGATGTACAGCAGGAGTTGGAGAGCAGGTTTTGGCAGGCCAATGGTTCCCGTGCAACTGTTTGCTAATGACCTGCACAGCTGTGAGATCAGAAGGAAATGTGTTGAATAACGTAACATGGCAGACCAGAGACCAGAAACTTTCTCTTTCTGAATACTACCAAGGAAGTTTTTCTTCCGAGTGTCTTATTTATATTGCCTGATTTTAAATTTGCCTTTTCAAAGCCCTTTGGTATATCGTAAATACTCTCTCGTTCTTTCCTGAGTTCTTGTGGTCTGTCTTGACCATGACCAAAATTAGCCTTTATTGGAAACTGTACACAGAGAAAAGTGATACAGCAATATCTGACCATTAGCTAAAGCACAGTGCAGATTTGGACAAACATAGAACAAAAGTTTATGGCCCGTTCCCTCTGTTGCCAGGAGTATAACCATATCCTAACCATGTTCAGTGCCCTGAAGAACCTCATGAGCTCCACTGAGGTAAGCTTTGGGCAAGGCAACTGCTTTTTATATCATGGTTGACCTGAATTGATCCAGTCAAATGAATTTCTCAGTGAATAAAATGCAGATCTGAACGGCACCAAATCCTGAGAAAACAAATTAAAACAACACTAATATCAATATCTCCACTCTGTGCTGCTGCCTTGCCAAGGGAACATTGTTATTTTTTTTAAATTCCTGGCGAAGGAGAAGCTTTGATTTTTGATTTGAATGGTTTTGATAGAAATGTATCCAGTTGCAAGTCTGAACAGTGAAAGCTCACAATGACGACCTTTTGCTCTTGATTAGTCACATGGATATCCATCTGAAGTGCTTTACAGTACCTAAAGAGAAAGTCTAGTGATAAAAACCATTTCACATCAGAATGTGTGAATCTGGGATCACAAAATTTGAACATCAAAGAGGATTTTTACTGCTGCTAGTAATGCAGAAATGACTCTGCAAACATTTAATGTTAGAAAACGATGCTCTGTAATTGATTACTCCTGTTGGAAATAACTTGAAAACCATCAAATCAGGGCTGTGAAGCAACTAATCGTGTTTTATTTTGAGATGTAATGAGAAACTCAGGGTGCAGCTTATGTTTTTGCTTTTTTTGTAACTACTTTGAAACTGACCCAAACAATTAAGACCAGCTTTAGCAATAGAGCAGACACTAGATATAACAGGACCAGAAATAAAGCTTTTAGCACAGGCAGCAGAAACACAATGCCCTGAACCAGTTAGACTATTGGGAGGCGTCCTGGTTGCTCTAATGAACACTCCACACACACACAGCTGCAGTGGGTTTTACATCCCTTGTCATGCAATACTCCCACGTCTCTCTCACCTTATTTCTGAAACACTGAAACTTTCAAATCTTTATCAGAATGTGTGAGAAGGAGGAACCGCCCACCTTTGGAAAAAAATGGTACCACTTCACACTAATTGATGCTTAATTAACCAGTGAGTAAGTGTGTTGGCATGTTTGTATGCTTCAGTCATGGACTACTAACATAAGAATCAACTAGAGAATTAGAAATGCATTCAAAATAATAGGAAGGCTAAAGGACAGCAAAGGGTCAGCCTGAGATTAAGGGCAAAAACAGGTGCATTACTCTCCTGTTTAGTAAATAGCGAGATCCAATCTCACGTCCTTCCTGTTCCACTGTCTGTTTAAGGGTAAATACCACCATGTGGCCCTCCAGAATAAATAAAGAAATGACAACACTTTTGCCCGGGGACCAGGACTACTGCACTAACAATCCAAAATTAGAGGTCCCCATTGGTCAATATGAAATATCCCATAGTCGTCAATGGGTCAATCTGTCATCAAACCTCATTATAGAGAAATCCAAACAGTCAAGTACCCGGTGTTTGGGCGTTTTTTACCCTACCAATCTCGCACTCGCAGATGTGTATGCTGTGAGTGCTCAGTTGCATGCAAAATGACATAACGTTGACAGCACATGCTCTTGCGCTACACTCTCGTGTTTGTGTGTGTTTTTCACTCGAGCAGATTACACTTATTTTCCATGTTGCTCATCCCTGTGATGTATTATCCACCTAATTCAACTGATTATGAAGCCTTGTTTAATGTATTTAATCACTGACCTAAGATATGTCTGATTCCACTTTGCATTTCTTGTACAGCCCTTTGTTGAGCAGCTTTTACTAGGAATTCACTTTGAAGTCAAAAGCCCTTTTGCTGAGTGCACCTTGCAAAGCGCTGTTAGTGAAGGGGACAGTGTTTTAGCGACAACAAAGAACAAACATGACACAAACACACAGACACGCTGCAAGTGATTTACTGCACCTAGGAAAGAGTGTGCGTTTCATTAAGGCCATTCGCTCATTGTGCTTCTTAGATTTTCCTAAAGAAGAAGAAAGGGGCAGGGTGCGGATTTGGGTTAGGACGCTGAATTAATCTTTACGGGAAGTTGGTTTCGGAGGTGAACCCTCACAACCTCCCGGAGACTGTGGACGGAGTGAGCTCTGTTCAGACACGGAGAACACAGTAGATGCCCTTGTGAAACACCAGTCCCAGGCTCAAAACGAGAAGAAAGACATGGAAAGATCTCAGAATCCACTGAATCAACTTGATTCAACTTGAAGCATTGATTACAATGCTAACCTCTGCGGATGAGATGGGAATGCCTTGTTTGTAAACTCAGCAATAATCCAACTTAATTTGCCCCGTCTCATGAAAGCACCGGTTGAAAAAAAATTCTCCCCCGTTACCTTTGATTTATTGTCCCATATGTCCTGTTGTTTTTCCCTCCACACTCTCAAAGTCAGTGTAGAAAACCAGGGGGAGTAGTAGTGAGCAGGTTATGCAGGGGAGAGATAGACTAAGCACAATTAGGGGCTTGCATTCCTCTCGTTTCTATAAATACCCTGCACATTTCCTCTCTTCTGTCTGCGATTCTCATTAAACCAGTGGAAAATCAGCCTGCCTCGGGTGGTACTGAGCCCCTCTCTCTCTCTGGCTGCTTCTGGATGGAGACATGCAGGGTGGCAGTGCTGGGGCGGGGGGGCACATGGTAAGGATAAGAACGCTGTCTAAGCTTAATAGAGCCCTTTTGATCAGGTACTTGAGGAACATGGGGTATGGCTTTGGAGTTCACCTGCTAGATGTGGGGAGCCATGCAACCATGCACCCAGACACACACTCACAAGTATACATCATAATATATCTGTTGGGGTTGATTTCCAGCGCTGATCAATACCGATGATTCAACGCTTACTTTGCCAGCTGCTGAGATTTTTGGCTTTCAAAACTCTCTTTCCAGCCCGTACTCTGTTTTGGAACAAAAAAAAAAAAAAAAAACGAGACATTTCAGCTACGAAGACTAAAAAGTCTCACTCTCAAGCCAAAAAAAGCAAATGACAAAGCAGTTATTATTATTGGTGATTTATTACCTCTTTACTAGACGTTTCTGTTGGACCTCTGCTTTCTTACCTGTCTTCATTGTGATAATGTGACTTCATTGTTTGTGTCAAATACAGGCTGCTGTCACTGGCGGGGGTTGTGCCAAAGACATGTGTAGAAGACGACCTATCGATGTTGTTGCAATTCCTACTGGTTGCCGATAGAGGTTGATAAAGATCATGGATTACTTAATGCACCTTTAAATTCTTCTGATCAGCTCCGAGGCATCGCATGGTCAAGCTCCAACTCACATTACTGAGTTGTTCGTGTCTTCATATCACTGTGAAGTCACTCAAAGCATCCAAAGTCCAACCTTAAAACAAAAGCTGATCATGCCTTTGCAGTTTTAGACCTGCTAACTCTGTCTTTGGTTTAAAGAAATCTGACTTTTTGTGTTGTCTGACGTCTTATGTGGGTGTACGGTGTTGTGTATTTATCTGTTTTATGTCTGCTTTTAAATGTGAAGCACTTTGACATGGAAAGTCTACAAAGGTGATGTACAAATGAAGTTTTACTCTCTCTCTCTCTCTCTCTCTCTCTCTCAATTTCCTGGGTACCGCCATCACCGATTCACTGAAATGAGATGACAGCCTACCCATCCTGGTCTAGTTTCACAAGGGCTGTCATCAAGAGCACCCCGATGCCCTCTAACACCGTTTAATATGACTCAGCGTTCGCTCACTTCAGGGGAAACCTACAGCCAGTTGTTGCAGAGCGTCTGTCAGACTTGCCTCTGGTAGATGCTAACAGTTTCATCAAAGTAAAGACTACCCAGCTGCACTTTGTTATCAGGGGGAAAAGTGTTCCAGACAGCCTAAACAAGATATCGTGTGCTGCAGAGAACCCTTGGCCTACAAACGAAGTTTCACATTGGAAAGCTTTCATTGAGAAATGCAAACAGATTGTTTGTCAATATCATGCAGCCTTAACATGCACCCATCCACACACACACACACACAGACGCAAATTATAATTTACTCAAGATTTATAAATACTACAGCAGTCCAACATAGTTCAGACAGTGGATATAAAAAGCCTTGTCTGGACCATATGGCTTAGCTACCTATTACTGCTGTCAATGCACCTTGAACTTCATTCTCTTGTATTGATGGCTATTAATGTTTATTTATACTTTATTTTATTTTATTATTTTTTTTATATATTTTTTTTTATTTTATCACTTTTTTTGTGAGTGTGTGTGTTTTGTTTGTAATCTTTATTATTATTATTTGTATTATTATTTTCTTTTTTATGTGTATATTGAAGTTTTGTTGCTTATTGTTTCGTTATGTATATTTTTGTGGAAAAAAATAAAGTTAAAAAAGAAAATAAAAAATAGAACTTCATTCTCTTGATTGTGTCACCTATAGCTAGCCAAACTCTTTATTTCATACAATCACTCTTACATTGCAGATCAGTTCATTGTTTTTCTCAATTGTCAGTATTAGACACAAACTCTGTATTAGTCACGCAGACTAAGAGAGAGGGTTCAAATAACTTCAGTCTATGTGTTGGACCAGTTGTGATAAAAGTAATGTTCTCCGCCGTATTATTCACAGGCTGCGAAATCTCTGGAAATATTTTACGGTTCAAGCAGCGGAAATGTTAGGTCAGTATATTCTCTGAAACGCCAATTCAGTGCCATATGGACACAATAATAAATGCAAGTCCACACAAGCAAACATTTGATAGCACATCATCAATGTGAAAAGTTCAAGTGTATCATAAACACTTGGAGATGGGACGATAGTAAATGAGATGAGGAGAGATTGATCGATCCACCCTGGTGATATGAGGTTCAGTGCATGCTACTCTGACGTCAAGAGAAAGGGGAGCTGAGCTTTACTGATTCTCTACAGGTCCTGTGGTTTCAGTGCTCGAGGAGGACGGTACAGAGTCCACACGAAGACTTTCTGTAAAACATTGCTCTTGCTCCTTCATTTCTGGCTATCCTCTACACAGCCGAGTTGAACTTGCATGAACCGGCTGATATCCACGCAAAGAGTTTCATTTAAACAGCAGATATTAACATTTGGGGGGAAAAAATTGACAAACTATACTCGGTCATTCTGATTGCTGGCATGAAAGCATAACTGATTATATAATAGTACTGATGTTTGTAGCTGTCTTTAATAATCTGCAGCATTTTCAGATGAATAAGTGTCAGTTTATTGCTCTCTATCATCAGTGTCACAACAGTGATTCAACCTATACCCAGTTCATAAAAGTTTTTCCATTTCCTCTTCTAAATGCCTGGAAGCTCTTTTCTGGGAAAAACCCCCTGGCGCACAGGAAGTAATGTGTTTTATGTTTTATGTTTTATGTTTTATGTATTGTTTGAAATAACAATAATTTTAGAAAATCCAAGGAAAAGACGTCACAGGAGTGGCCACACTGTTTTATTGAGAAGTGATCTCTGGGAAGTGCAGATGAAATGAAAGCTAAATTAAAAAGTTAGAGAGAAGATTTTGCAGATTACAAGACTGTATTATATCATATTATTAAGACTTCTGCTTAGAAAATAGTAGCATTTTTAAGGATGCAATCCATCTTGAATAAATAAAGTATAATAAAGTAATGAGTAATAAATGCTACGTAACATTTTTTTTCTGAAATGTGTTTTGGAAGGAGCCTCTCCACGTGAAGAGCTATGTGTCAGTTATTTCCCCAGGCAGTCATCAATGGAAATGTATGGAAATGAGTCCAGCATGGCGTGAGAATGCAGCTCTGAAACAACAATGCCTTGGGCCCCTCTTTTAATTGTGTGCATCACTACCGCCACCACTAGCGGTTTCCCCTACAGAACTAAGGAGAGACACACACATCCTCAAGTGCGCACACATTACATCACTCCTTTCTATACCCCCTGCTAGATCCGCAGACCCCTGGGTGATATTTGGGCGAGCTGGAATTGCATTGCCTTGATTTTGGCGCAATTACGGTGTCAGGCCTGTTTTGCCAAATCCCCTTGGAGGTTCATGCGAGTCTGTGTTGTACGTGTGCAAATGGGGTCTTTCAGGAAGTAAAAAGATTGGAGGACGGCGGCTAATGAACAAAAAAGCCCTGTCGTGCGAGTGAGCCTTTCCAGGTCTTGATGACATGTGTGCAGGTGTGCTCTCACATCACTGCAGCAAAAAAAAATGAGATGTGGCTTTTTTAGGTGGGGGGGGGGGGGGGTGGTTAGGGGGCAAAGGGGATACTTGGCAGCCAAGTCGATGCGAGCGAGCGTGCAACATGGTCAGACTTGCCTGGGACCGCCCACAACCCCTGCAGCCCTCAGGCCATGGCATCTTGAGTTCAAAGGACAGACCGCTGAAAATGGAGGCCTAATCACCTTGATTAAGGGAGAAAATGGCTTCTTGTCCGCACCGTGTGCAGCTGTGGTGGACAAAGAGACAGAGGCCTCTCATGGCAGCTTTTAGCCATAGGTACAATGTCACTTCGGGACAGGAACACTGTTTTGTCAACTTATCACAACCAATAGCTGGCTGGTCAGTGAGATCACATGACAGATGCAATTACTGTGTTGCTAATACATATATAAGCTTTCCTCTGAACTCTTCCATTTGCAGAGTGGCTGCATTTTCCCGGTGCAGTGGCCAGCCACTGTACGCTGACACCAGACCGCCTGGCCAGACGGAGTCCGCTGGCGGATGAAGCTGCTACTGCTCCTTTTTATGAGTCTCTACTGCTGTTTTATTTCTAGTCTGGAAGAATCGTTTTGGTGTATTATTACTTTCTTTGACTGTGCGTGTGTGAGTTTATGTGTGTGTTCTAATATGTTGAAGTAGCTAATAGAAAATGGTCTCCATGGCCTTACAAATTCTAATGTATTTAATGGAGATTTTAGGGAGTTTGACAGTTGGCTGACTTTAAACACTAGTTATCCCCACTGCTTATAGAATTCGGAAGTCAACCCATTTCAATTATTCCTTCACTTGGTGTGACGTTTTGATTGATTTCTTGATATTTTCTGGTAGAGTAGTTTTTGAGCAACCCGACGAGCAGTACCTTGATGCGGCCCTGGGTCGGCATCCTGGAGCCGTTCAGAATGAGAGGAAAATGTGACATCATGAAGCATTCCATAAGGCAGGACAGAAAGTTTGCGGTTGGACATGTTTTTCAGTAGTTACAGAAGCCTGAGTCGCGTGTGCCTGCCTCCTTCGTGAATCATCTCTATGTGACAGTATTCATTTTCTGTTTTACAGTTTTTTGTTTTGGGGGCTTTAGTTGATTGTTGTCGCAGCTTTTTTCCACCCATGCCAGATCATGTGCTTTTCGCATGACGAAAGTCCACGGCACAGCCTTTTCCGGAACGGGGTGAACAGACTCGGCCAATAGGTCCTTGAGTTTCCACCGCATAACAACAATGTTTCAATTTGTCTAATCGGGGGTATTTAGGCTAAGTAAACTATCACTCTTCAGGATTTCATCTGTAGCCACAGCCCAGTCATGCAGACCTCTTATTCAAACCATTTGTGTGCGGTCGAGAGTGGGAGTGGGGAGGGCGGCCAGTGGAGATGACGGGGGGATTGGATAACCCAGCGAGAAAGTCTGGGACGCAGAGAGTGAGAGGCATTGGCAAGGAACTGGAAACCACACGCAGCTTGCGTGATTGTGGTTCTCTTGCAGCCCTCTGCTTTTCCCTCGTTTACTTCCTCTCGCAGTTCTCTGAAGCACCTGCATGCCTGACCACTTGACCTCCTGACCTTTGAACTTGACCGGCAGGGACGCGCCGGTGCTGATGTCACGTCATCCGGGTAGACTGGTAGATATATATATGTAGTGTTGAACCTTGAAGTTGAGCAGTACAATATGTGATGGTGCAAATAGCCATACAATCATCCCACACTACCTTTTATTTGTGAGGTCATGGCACTGCTTACCTAGCCCAGCTCTTCCATCGCAGTTTCTCGCATCGATTTAGGATCATAACTGGCCTCATAAAAGTTTGAGAGGGACGTGAGAGCCAAAATCCAGACCCAGCCAAGAAGTTTTAATGGTACAGGTTTATAATGAAACACTCCTTGAGTCTCTCTCCCAAAGCGCTGACGTTATCCACTGGACACACGCGCATATTAAAAGCGCACGCTATTTATAAAGTGTGTGACTATCAGCAAGGCAAGGCTGCAGGGAGTTGAGAGGATGTAGAAGGTTGTGTGTGAAAGTGCTCCAAAATGACTGTTACCAAGAAGTTTATCTGCCTTGGTTACACTGTGCAGTTTTTGTCATGGGGATTTTTGAGTTTTTGCCATTTTAGCGGATGAGCGGAGCTCTCTGTTGTTGTAAAGAGCAGATGTTTTGAGGTCACTGCTTTTCGATCCGCCTCTCTGCAAGTGTTGACACTTGTGGGTTGGAGTCATACTTAATGAGGGAAACATGATGTGTGGGTTGTGGCCCATAGGAAACAAAAATTAAGTGCCATAGCCATTCATATTCTCCAGGCCATACAAGCCCGGATGATTAGGTATAACAGTACCCTGCTGTGCTCGGTAAAGTCATGTCCACAAGTCCCGGTATCTAATCAATCCAACAAACCCACCCCCTTGTGTTTGGAGGTTTGTGACCTATGATGTGATTCCCAATTGACCTCTAAAAGGTTTACATGAGATATTCTGAGGTCCTCATAAGACGTTGCTATATTTATTCATTCATTCAAGCATTGCTAATTCAGGTAATGGTGCATTCAGTCTGTCCATGTTGTTCATTCCTGGTCCCAGCCCATTGCCTCCACCTGCCCAGTCCACACAGGCTCTAATGATTTCTACTGATTAGAGTTCAAATATTCCCATGTGTGGCCGCTATGTGTCTGTGGCGTCTGGTTACCAGTCTCACCCAGCAGGCTGCTTTGAACATTCCAGTACTGCCTGTCCAATGAAGACACAAACCCATGATGTAATTTCCTCCTCTGGGGGACTTCTGCTCTTTCCCTGATGGTAACAGGAGGGCTTCACTGCTAGTGGAGCAGGCAGTCCCAAAGATGACTTGGGTTCATCTTTAACTGATATCCTTGAACATTACTTTTAGCATTTGTTTTAGTCTTCCTGAAAAGATGGATGGGGTTTATACATTTGAGATAATTGGTCCCACTATGTCAGGCAAGATCAATCAATCCCAGCAAAGTAACTCAATCACTTTTCCACGGAGAAGAGAGAGAGTGAGTTGTGAGCTGGTCCTGACTTTGATCTTCATTGTGTCATTTCCTATGCTCGATCGAGTTTAACAAAATTCTCTCAGGTGAGCATCACAGAAATACCAGTGGTAATCAGACGGCAATACTTGGTACTCTGTTGGTAGGCCCATCAGTTACCAGAAAGTTATCACAACTCATGGGACACCCAACAGACCCCCATCACAGAACTGGCATTAACGGCATTCCAAGTTTCCTGCTTTCTAAAAAAAAGTGACCGGCGATGAGATGAATGAATCTGCACCACCACCTGTGGCTATACTGAAGCAACATCTAATGATGAAAGACCGCAGCAGTATATTCAATATGCTCCTGCTGCCATCTGCTGGTACATACCATACATATTTCTGTGGCATAGAAAGCAACACTCTATGGATGCTGTGTAATTAATTTCGTTGAACTGATTGAGAAATAACCAACAAGTAGAAGATGCAGCATTTTAAAGGTTGTATTCTGGGATTTCCTCAGCATATAGCCTCTAAGTTTTAGCCTAGTTTTGCTTTTCTCCTAACATACAACTGACATATCTGATAGTCACATAATATGAGCTTTGAATAAACTTGTTGACCTTCCACACACTTCCAGGATGTTTGATCGTGGAGTAATTCAGCCTCCCAGAGGAGCAGCAATACCCAGAGAGGAGGAAACAAATGGACTGAAGCAGCCACTTCCTCCTGGATACCCCTGGATATAAAAAGAAGCCTGTTAAATTTAGTTGGGTGAGGGTGTTTGCATTTGTGTGTGTAAAGCTGTTGGTGTAGGTTAATGTGCCCTTGTGTGTGTGTGTGCGTTTGTGCTTGTCTGTGTGCATGTATGTGTGTCTATATGTGTCAGCGCATGCATCCATGCATCTGTGTGTGTGTGTTTGTATGCACGTGCATGCTTCTGTGTGAGTATATATATAGTGATGGAAAAACGTGAGTCAGAAAGTGTGGATGAAGGGACTCAGACGGTGGAATGTTCAAACACGACACCATGAGGGGGGAAATGGGTCACAGCAGTGGGGCCTTAGGGTCCTGAGCCCTGGGCTCAGCCAGGGATAGAGGGGAATACTGGAGGGATGTCTGGCCAGCTGGTCATCTTCTGATATATGTGTGGGGGTAAGAGATCAAGACATGGCAAGGTTAAGGTTTCAGCTACCGGCCTAACTAGTTTCTGTCTCTCAGCTGAGCTAGTCATGCAACGCTGTTAATGTCACCGAAGTAAAGGAAAAAACATCTAGGCTATGGAGTTTACCAGTCATTAAGGGATTAGGACCATGGGAGGACGATACTGGTAAAGGAGGACGGCTCAAGTGTTGTACTGTGAATAAATCAGCACAAAAGAAAGATTAGTTTTATACTTTTATGGGGTGATTAACAACTCCCCACTGTTCTCAAACCCCCAACAATGGTCACGATAGTCAAACACTTAAAATGGTCTAATGTTTACAATTTCTTCAATTTTTATTAGTGTGATTACATTCTATGTAACTATATAACCTATGAAATACAATACAATAGACAGTAAGGACACAACCTGCCTGGCTAATTAAGTCTGCAATTCATAAGTCCACATTTAAATGGACATTAAATGTCATTTGGTAATATGTTCCAGTCCGTGCTCCTTGAGGTGAGTGTTTAAAAGAAAGAATAAACAAGGAAAAAAGAAAAAAGAGGAGGAAACACGAGGAAAGAAAAAGGCCATGTATATGTATGTGCATGAGTATGTACAAACAAATGTTGTTCATCGCAAAATGTGCACGTGACCTTTCAGAGGAAATGAACACTTTACCTGCTGTATTGTAACTGCATTGCCGGACCACTTCCTAACAGGACAAGACTGCATTGGTTCTGAACTATCACAAGAGGGCGGGCTGTTCTCAACTGTGAACATTTGAGGGAGCCGCCAGGTAAATGAAAATAACCTGCTGGTAATTGTATGGACGTTTTCTCTCCAGATGATTATTATATTGACGCAACCCTGACGAAAAATCACTATATGTATGTTGTAATGTAGGGAGTTATGGTGTGTCTGCGGTAATCAATAGTTTTTAGTGACCTTATCAAACTTATTTTTATCTCCTATGGTATCCCTATAATATTCCAGTAAGATCCCAATGAAGTTGTCAAAAGTGTATTCTTCACCAGTTCATGGAAGTGGAGAGATGTCATGATGATGATGAGCGAGTTGGAAGAGATGAGGCGCGCGAGAGAGGGTGAGACAGAGAGAGAGACAGAGAGAGGGGGGAGAGAGAGAGAGAGAGAGGATGGTGGGTGGGGTGGGCAATGGACTGAGAGTGGCACTATAGGAGGAATTGTCTCCTCTGTTTCAAACGATGGAAAAGAGAATAGTAGTTGTACCTGAAATCGTTTTCATTTGCACAGCAACACTGTGTAGCTGGATTACATTGATGACTACTGAACTTCCAACCAGTATTGCGCTGCGTCTGGGTATGGAACATCTGCGCGCATAAGACCTGGGCATCTCCACAAAATAACAATGAATATCTCTTCACTCAACTCCTCTTCGTGGAAACCGGAGTCGGTGCTCATTTCTGTGGTGTTTTCAATCATTTTCTTGGTCGGCACCGTGGGAAACGCTCTGGTCCTCGCCGTGCTCTTTCGCAACGGGCAGATGAACACTAAGACGACTAATTTATTTATCCTTAACCTCGGCATCGCAGACCTTTGTTTCATCGTCTTCTGCGTGCCCTTCCAAGCCACTATCTACACTATGGATGAGTGGGTGTTCGGTCCTGTGCTGTGCAAAGTGGTCCACTTCATCATTTTTCTCACCATGTACGCCAGCATCTTCACCCTAGCAGCTGTTTCCTTGGACAGGTGCATTTCCAGAGTTTATTCCTAAACACATGAAGATTCATGATAAGTAGTTTACATATTGTATGCGATAAAAAAAAAAAAGCCTGATTCTTAAGGACTAAAAAGTATTTTGACATATCAACAGTTTTCCAAAGTAATTTTAAATGCCAAATGATTTCACATCAGCTTAAAGTTATGTAATTATTTTTATTGACAGCACTATTATATCCCCTACAATCTAATTTCTATCCACTCATACAACACCTTTAAAGATTCACGTGACATGGCAGGAATCAGCATCTATATATGAAACATCTGCCCTCTGTTTACACAGGTATCTAGCCATTTGCTACCCACTCCACTCCAGGGAGAGGAGGACGCGAAAGAACACCCTAACCTCTATCTGCCTGGTGTGGGGCTTGGCCCTGGTATTCTCCGGACCATATCTCAGCTACTACAGACAAATGGACCTGGTAGGCACCGTGGTGTGTATTCCTGCCTGGGAGTCCAAGCCACGGATAGTAATGGATGTGTGCACCTTCATCTTTGGGTACCTCATCCCCGTCCTGGTGATCGGCCTGACCTACGCCCGCACCATCCGCTACCTGTGGACCACCGTGGACCCTATAAAGGACATGTCTGAGTTGAGGCGGGCCAAGCGGAAAGTCACCAAGATGATCATCATTGTGGCTGTCCTCTTCTGCCTTTGCTGGCTGCCCCATCACCTGGTCATCCTCTGCATGTGGTTCGGACATTTTCCCCTCAACCACACCACCTACGTCCTGCGCATCCTCTCCCACCTGGTGGCTTACACCAACTCTTGCCTCAACCCGATCGTCTATGCACTCGTCTCCAAGCACTTCCGCAAGGGCTTGAGGAAGGTCTTTGGCTGCACGCTGAGGAAGAGGGTGGTCAACAAGGTGCATGTCATTCAGATGGTGAACACTGTCAGCAGCATGGAGACGTCAAACTAGAGCCAGCAGCCTCAGCAGGGCTCGGTTCTGGGCCAGATCAGGTAAAGACAGCCAACTGAACAGGATGAACTGTGAGAGTTAATGGCACTGAAGTAAAGGAAAAAACATCTAGGATATGAAGTTGACCAGTCATTAAGGGATTAGGACCCGTGACCCATGAGAGGACGATACTGGTAAAGGAGGAAGGCTCAAGTGTTACTGTGACTAAATCAGCAAAAGAGAAAGATTAGTTTTCTACTTTTATGGGGTGATTAACAACTCCCCACTGTGGTTTGAGTTGTGTTTAATCCACTTTTTTTTTCATGTGATTGTGCCAAAGGCTTACCCAGAACATGCACATGTGGTAAGCATGTGGTCTGTTCTGTAGACACCACAACCTAGCAAGGCGTACATGATTCAACCAATACTCATGGATGGCCAGATTCTTAAGTACTTTTCCTAGAAATCACACAAACACTGGCTTCAAATGGCCTGGGCAGCCAAAGCTTTGCTAATAGAACATGCCCTTGTGTTTCATCCCAATGCATTGATAAGATGATTTCAAACAATTGATGAAACATAATAGTAAAGTACTGGGTCGATTATTCCTCTAGTTTTGACTAACAATTCTCATTTTGGTTTTCAAGTATTATTGAACTGTCGGTGGTATTGGACTGAAAATTGTACTTTTAAATTACTTTTGCATGTACTACATAATGTGTTAACAACACAGTCTCTATTGTAACCATGTGCTGTATGATCACGTGCTGTCAGTGTCTATTCATTTTGAGGGCCATCTGGACAGTATGGCTTCAGCATTGCATACGTGATGGTGATAGATTTTGATTGATAAGTGTGGGATTGGTTGTACAGGGGATGTATTGCCATAATTCCAGTTGAGTATGTTGCTGTATTGTAAGATATACATATAAAATGTTCCTTCATATTTATGTTTTCAAGACTATTGTGTATGCATGCAGACAGTACTTTTTTGTGTACGCAGCAGCTTCATTGTTCTTGAAATAATAAATCTATCTGGTTGTTCAATAATCACTGTGTATGGAAGCATGCAGTTAACTTAATTAAACTGTTGTCCCACAATTGATGTTACATTTTCACAACGCTTTAGACTTTTATCTCCGATTTGATTTATCCTTCCACTGGTCGTTAGTCCTCTGTGAGATTCATTGTGGAGATCACGTCTGTCAAGTGGCTATACGACACATAATGATTTATTTTCCTCTTGGAGCTTCTCCATTCAATGCATGCAAAGGACATTTTCCTGTTAGTTCTGTCGCTATCATACAAATGATGTACCAACAACATTTTAAAATAGAAAGAATAACTAGGTTGACATGGCAACAGTACATGCTCTGGGTGTGTTATGCGACCCTGATTCTCAAAGGTGAGATTACAGTTAGTTGTGGTTTCTGGGCAACTGATAATATCTTTAAAGGTTGAATTAATCCACATCCTCATGGTATGAATTGTATTCCTGGCAGGGTGGAAAAGCCTCTGAAACAGCACTTCGCAACACAATCCCCATGCTAAGTGAAGAAGAATAACGAGTAAATTAATAATTAAAGTCTGCAAAGAAAATACAATGTCATTGCCGGTTTTACAAGCTAGAACCTCCATCATATCAGAGGTGATTGACACTGACTGACCAATATCCATATTTGATAAAAAGCCAATATCAGCCTTATATATTGGCAAACCCATATCGGTCTAACCCTGATTCATACTAAATAAGGAAAAAAACAGAATATAGGTCAAAATCACATCATTATGCTGCACATATTGCCGTAAGCATCTGTCACCATCACACTAGATGTGCTTGCTTGATCTCATTGCATAAACTCCACTCTTGAATCTATTTCCATTTCCATCAACAGTGACGTTAGATTATACAAATGGTGACACTGGGGTGCTTGTTATCCTCTTCAGTTTGTGGCTGTGACGATCAAGCCTTTGAAGTTTCTTCCATCTGCTTCACAGAGCCCAGTGCATATAACACCCACAACCTGTGGAGCTTGCATCCCATTAGTAACACGTATACAAGTTCTCTATGTAGTTGAAACAAACGCCAATGTTTTTGACCAATTATTGCCTCCAGGCATCCAACAAAAACATCGAACAGGGTAAATATTTCTGCAGCAACAGTTTTTTCAGGACCTTTCTATTTTACCCTGGTCTTGAAGTGTTACATAAAACAACCTTGCTACATAAAATACCACAAGCTACAAATAATAACCTTGAAGGACAACGACATTACTAAGTTATTGGACTCTGTGTTCAACTTCTGAGTTTGCTATGGTCAAGGTGACCATACTCCATTCATCACCGTGGAAACCAGAGCTCCTCAACCTCTTAAGAATGCAATCTTGCTCTTAATCCCAAACATGTATACAAGGACAGCAAGCCACACTTCACTATCACTACCAAAACAGCTGAGCTGCATCTCAGCCATAGAGGGTATCTCTTCATTTTCAGTGTCATGGCTCGATGATGCTTCACTTATTTGTCTCATTCGTTAGCACTGGTTATGCTCTTAGTTGCTTGTTTAGGAAGGAAATGCACTTATGATTTCTGGTGACTAGTAGTTCTCTTGCCTACCTATGTTGAATGCACTTATTGGAAGTCGCTTTGGATAAAAGCGTCTGCTAAATGCCTGTAATGTAATGATAGCTGTGTGCTGCTTCCTTTTAACAGAGAGCTCTAGATCTCTGAGCCGGCTTAATACACGCTTTAAAATTACATGAAAATGCTTTTCCAACATGAGAAACCAGGGAGCTTCTGCTGTAGTAACTAAGTTCAGAGTTGAGCATGTTGAGCATGCACAAGTCCAGAGGCGTATTGGATCTGCTACCACCCTGCCACCCAAACACATTAGTGGTCATAATATTTTGGATGTTTACTCAAGGGGCCTGTGGTAAAATATGTAAATGCAAATCAAAAGCCGTCTGAATCATGTTAGACTGTTAGTAACAAGCTATTTTAATAGTCCCAAACTTCATGCCCAAATGAGCATTATTAGCATTTAACATATTAGTATTTAAGCTCATCAAGTGTGCTCCTTCAGTAAACAGGCTCCATCTATTTCAGACATCCTCCAATTAAATAACTGATTAAGGAGCTAAGCAGTGCACTTATTTATGTGTCTTAACAAACATTAATACTGCATGCAACCTGGAAATAGAGGTTGTGAAAATTGCAGGATACTGAGCAGCATGACACCAGAGTCACGACACACTGTATTCTTTGCCTGTCTATTATTTTTCTTGTCAGTGAACCATTTCTCCAGGTAATTATATCCCCTGTGCTGTGCTGTTGTGTAACTGCCACAAAACAAATCACGCCCTGTGGTTAAATCACAGAGTTCCCTTTATTTGTTTGCTAAGCTGGAACGGGTAACTTACATATAAATACATCATCTTTATACCTTTGTACAAAATCAGACACAAAGAGCATCGGTAGTGTGAGGAGAGGCTGAAGGGTTGTTTCTCAGGTGTTATAGGTATCCTGGAATTTGGAGTTTTGTACTGGGGAGAGGTGTCTCGATTGGGCGAGTGCAGCTCAGGCTGAGGTGTCAAACAACCTTTCGATCATTTCTTCCACTTGCTCCGGTCGATACTTGTGATATTTCTCAGGGTTCTTGGTGAATGAGATGTTGGCGCATCTAAGAAAAGGAAATTCACACAAAGAAGGAAACCAAAAAAGATAGGGTCAATGTTATGGCAAGTAACAAAGTCCCATTTCTGAAGCCTTTCGGTTATGTGTCATTCTCCAGGTGTGGAAAACATAATTACAAATCCCATGACTTTTCCAAGTTTTCCATGACGATGGGAACCCTGTTATCAAGACTCTCACCTATGTAGGAACGCCCTGTAAGCCTCGGACACCATTTTCTTCTGGGCCTGGCGGATGAAGTCGCGCTGCTCCTTGTCAGGAATGGCCCACACCTTCTGGATCTTACACAGCTCCTCCAAACCATCGTTGAAACCCTGCAAAAGGAAAGCGACAAAGCTGAGAGTGTGTACTTCGATATCCATGATACAATGCAGTGGATTTTTATAACAAGATCGATTTTATTGTCTTGACAGAGATTTTAATTTGTGTCGCTGAAGTGATTTTGAACTTACCTTGAATTTGTCTTTGATCACTTGCCTCTCTTTATCTTTCAGCTGGAAAAAGGTCAAGACATTAAGTATGAAATTCAAAAGAGCAGACATGAAGCAAAAGAAAATACAACTCCTTTATTCTAACCTTTGTGCCAGGTTGGAAGACAGGCATGTTCCTGTCTGTCAGGTGCTCGGTGACCTTCAACCAGCTAGAAAAGAATGCAGTGTATCAGGTACTTGGTGTACAGAGCTGACATCAAACATCCTTTTGTTCTACAAGTTAATTGGTTCAACTTGATCAAACTTACCTGCGCTGGTACATTTGGATCTGCTGCTCTATAAGCTCTCTGTATGAACTCTCAGCCTTCTTCTGGGTCACTGTTACCAACTGGATCAGGTCTGACCTGAAGACATTCACAGGTTGACAGAGTAAAGAAAATGACTATTAGACTCAAGAGTCTATGTGCGTGACAGAGGACACTCAACTGACTTAAATCTAATACTTAGTGCAGAATAGCATTCATTTAGAGCTGCACTGTAAAAATACACCCGTGTTATCAGTCTAAATCACAAAGTGGGGCTGCAACAGAGTAGAGCGCCCCATACCCCCTAATGGAGAACCCATAGAATTGCCCAAATGAATTTCTGGTGTTGGGTATGGTCACTGGCTGGAAATCAGGAAGGAAGGAAGGAAGTAACAAGTCAAACTTTAAGAGTGAAATACAAAACTGTCTCCTAAACAGCAGTGAGAAGAGAAAGCTGGACTCTCCAATGATGGCAAAATTATTTTTTAGTCTTAATTGTGTATTTTCTGTCCTTATAATGATATAAATCAGTTTGCACTGCATTTGATTTTTAACTTTAAGAATCCCATTATCAAGGTTGAAATTGAGTTACAAGCCTGTGAGATCGCACTTAAACTAATCTAATCTGCACAGTATATTCACTGAAGAAGATCATAGATGGAAAGAGAGAAAATTGTGCCCACTTCTCTAGAGACTTGAGGATGTAGTTGTAGTTGTTGTGTAGAAAGATGGCACTCAAAGCTGAATCCTCATACACTTTGGATTTGCTGAGGAGATTAAGCTGCAAGTTCCCCAACACCTTGCCTGAAAAGACAAAGCAATCCATCAGCTAACAGCACAAACCTTGGACATTTTACAAGATAGTGGGGATGCAGGTCCATTCTGTCCATTCGTCCAACACTTACATATATATGTGCTGAGGAGCCTTTTGCTGAACTCTGAGCTGTAGCTGCTTGCTGACGAACTGGTCTCTGGAAAATGAAGGTAGCGTTAGCATAAGCTGTACCTAGTTTTACTCTATTCAGTTGTGAAAGTGTTTGATCTCAATGATTTGATCTCATATTATACTTCATATATTTCCCCTTGGATCATGAGTGGGAAGAAAGACACATTTCCACTCAAACTCAAAATCCTCCTTTGACTATAAGTATTTAAGTTCCCATTACGTAACATCTAAAAGTACTTTCTTTCTACATTTCAGTGCTCCACATGTATATAATAGATAAGTGTCTGAATATGAAGCAGGCTCCTGTCCTGTGTCATTCTGCATTAGTTAGAGGAAATAATAGGCCCTGTTCACACCTGGCATTAACATACGTCTCCGGTGATCCGATCACAAGTCAACACCAGGTACAGGTATGAATGCACCCAAGACGCATTGAGGACGCATTGAGATCCAATCGCTCAGACCACATTCAGAGGTGGTCTGGGCCGCATATGGCCACATTCTTTTAGCAGTGTGTACGCGAATGTGTCCTGGGCCACATTGGAGGACCGCCTACTCAACTGACGTCCTCTGCGTAAGCGGAAGTACGCACTCGTTCGCACGCCAACGAAGTGCGACTCAACTCCAGTTGGTTCTCAAATCGCGTAAGCTGGCTTTGTCCACGATGTCTGAAAATTTCGAAAAGCCCATAGAGATATATTACGAGTGCGTCAAACATCTTGGGCAATTTGGTTTGCCTGGAACACGCCAAGGAATAGACCCAGTCTGTATTGTTTTGATTTCTTCTTCTTTCTACAACAACGCATTTGGTCTTTGCAAACGGGAATGATGTTTAATTGCATGTAGAGCGGGGAAGTGAGATCCGATCACAAGTAGTCACTCGAGACGCAGGTGTGAAGTGACGTACTAGAGCTGTCCACTTGTGATCGGATCAACCAAGACACATGTCGATGCCAGGTGTGAACAGGGAATCACAACCAACAAACATTCAGAATTCATCTCATCAAAAGTCAGGGGCCTGCGTTATCTTTTGCTTACCTCGGGGGTCTAAAGGTATATTGTAAGTGTCCCCCAGTACTTAAGGGCAGAAGAAAGGCAAAAGAGAAAGAGAAGAAAAAGAAGGCACAAGTGCAAAAGGTTAGAAGAGATTTGTTAGTGCAGAGTAAGCCAAGTAGCAAACAGTTGTCAGCCAGACAGCGAGGGGTTGAGGATTTGAAAGGGGTGACGAACACAAGAGCCAGACAATGAAAGTAGGGAGAGCGAAGCTGGGAGCGACAGGTTGCAGTATGGAGCTATGGAGCCTCTTTAGACCTTTACATTTAAAAATCAAACATTAGTGATGGATTGATTAAAATCCATTAGATATCCAATTGAATCTAAAGATGAATACGGATAATCTTGTCATCATTCCAAATGTAACGTGATGTTATTGGGACTGATGCACAGCCCATCATAGCGACCTAGCCCTTCAGGCTGAATGCATGCATGTCATGGAGGCTCCAATTGGAGGAAGAGAGAAGCAATTTGAAGCTGCACATGTTAGAGAAGAGGGAAAAAGCAGAAGTGAAGGAGGCGAATCATAGGAGTCACAGAATGAGGAAGAAGTAAAGGAACCTAACACAGGGAACCAAAGACAGAAACGAGTTTCATACTGGTGGACGATAAAGTGAATCCTGAATCTAGAGGGATGGGGGGTGGAGGAGTGATAACGGGACACACAATTTGCGAGTCAGGAGAATAAATTCTAACACACGACAGATGATAATGGTCTTTCAGTACAGACGGTGAGCACGGACCCTCGCCCAGTCCTTCAATGCCAAATGAGATTTCCTCCTACATCAGCATCAGTAATCTAATCTGATGTGGACCTCTGATGTGTCTGGATTCACTTTTCACAAGGAAGCAAAACATGAGGGATGCATGGAGTCCAATGTGGATGTCAATTAGAGGCAGTTGCGTGCATGTATGTATATTTAGGTTACAGAGAGCTGAGGAGTACCATTGCTGATATTAGCATCAAGGGAATTAGTGCCTTAAGAGACTAGCAGGGGTAGCAGGAGGTCTATGGTAAAGAGAGCCAACTCTGGCCGTGGTGATGTGGCTCTACCTTGAGAAGCCAGCATGGCTCCAGCCGTCTCATGGAAGTCCAGCAGCTGCTGCAGGAACAGGATGGCCTATAGGAGAGAAGGTAATGATCACTTCATCTAATGTATTGAACCAGGATAGTCCACAGTACAATTACCGGTTGCACTGGAGTCCACCTCGATCCCCAGAAAGGTACAAACAGCAAAGTCCTCATGGGAGGGTGTTGAGTCTGTAGTGCAAATACATCGACCACTATTACGTAAGAGAGAAGCAACAGTTCACCGGCTTACATTGCTAGTCATTTCGTGGACTGTTCCATCCTTCGGCATATTGTACTCCTTATCGGGATCATTCTGTGGTTAGACAAGAAAAGGTAGATTAATTCACTCAAGGAGAAAAATAATGATATTTACTGGAGGTGCTGGGGTGAATAATGAATCTGCTATGACGATGACACAGCATGTGAGATTCTTGCCTTGATACTGTCTGCAAATTCCTCCAGAGCTTTGGCTCCAATAGTTTCCATAGAGGTGATAAGCGTAGGCAGTTTGTTCTTGGTGCTTGCTGCCGTCCCCTGTAACCAAACCATAATAGTGTAATACATTCCTTTCATGTTACATGTCCTGCGGCTTCTTTAGGAGATGATGCTAAGTACATGATGGAGTTATATTGATTCGTACTTGGAGTGTTGAGTCAAACTCAGACTTGGACATTTTCAGATGTCGGAGGATAGGGAAGATGGTGAGGACAGCGGAGTAGTCGTGGCGCATGGCCATGGCCCTGCGAGCCGCTGACACAATGTTGTCTCCTTCCAGCATCAGGTTGTCCAGCGCCTCCTGTGGACAGCAGATACCAGAGAAACACGGTGAAACCAGGTTGCAGCAAAGCAGTAGTCCAGGTTCCACTGATTTAGTGGTGATTTCTGGTTAACATTTAATAGGCTTGCAGAAAAGATATTGTAGTTGTGTCGATATCGTTCCATTAATCATTTTAGTGTTGCTATCACCCATTAAGTAAGTACGTTTTTTTTCACTATCTTTGTGCCTTGCAAAGAAAGATGAATAGATTTAATAAAGATTAATGGAGGTTTCGGATTAATTCCACATCATTTTAGATCTGAAGATTACTCATCGTCAGCCTTATCCCTGGAGTTATCTTTGCACACTGACATTATAAAAACTCACTCCTGCAATATGTCTTTATGCACTGGGCACACTGACCGACCGATCATATGGTCAAAATGGTATTTGAAAGAACAAAAAAAAGGGACTGCTTCCAAGTGTTGTGGTACGATGTTATAACATTACTTGTGCCACAACAAAATAATGCTATTTTAAATGTTTTCTGCTAAACCAGGTCTGTTTTTATTTTAGGAGACATTTAATACTGCAATAATAAGTCTACAAATTAGGGCAGTCAAATATCAAAATTTCTGTAAAAATCTATGAAGCATTCACTAGAGGCTTTTCAGACATTGAATAATAATTAAATTTTATTTTTTGCATTTTAAAAATAGAATTTGACATAATAAGAGCAACTACTTTTTTTTAGGGCAACAGGGTGGCGTAGCAAGCACGGAAACATCTATCAACACGAAGGCCCAGGTTCAAAGCCCCTGTGACAGCAAGCCTTGAGCAAGACACTAAATCCCTACCAGCTCCACGGGTGCTGTAGCTGACCCTGACCTCTGACCTCACTGTGGAGGGGGGCAAGCATGAAGACAAATACCTCCTTCAGGGATCAAGTCTAGTGTCACAGAACAACTTCATCAAGAGGTCTTTCATTTCATAAAAATCACGTCCCTTAAGTTGTATCTCTGACCTGAATGAGGGAGTCAAAGGTCTTCTTCTGGTGGTGCTCGGGGATGATCTCCGTCAGAAGGGCATACTCGCTCTGGGCCAGCTTGACAAAGGCACTGATACAGTGGATGTAGGAGTCGATCTCAATGTCCAGGACGTCATCCTTTCCTGAGAGGCACACGGTGAAAAAGCAAGTGAGCGGGTAACCCAACAAAGGCCTTGATGTGAGACGGGGGCCCTGGTCCTGTGGCATGTTGCTAGAAAGCAGATACTGAGTATGTGCATGCACTTAGATGAAGGTGTTGAATATATGCTGCAGGCTGTGACTAGTGTTTGTCAGGAAAAAAAATCTATCTTGTATCTAAAAACACACCACTCCTAGCCTAAATCAAGATAAAAATAAAGAGCATCGCACATTTTTCCGTGTATGTTTTTTCCATCTCACTCACACACGTTCCCCCCTCACTCACCTGTTGCGGCCCCGTGCTTCTCGGTGAGGGCATCAGAGTGGTGTTTGACCCGCGGGTCATGATCGTAACCTGATGGGTGGGGTGGGGGGGTATCAGGGGAAATAGGCCTGGGTCAGGGTCGTGACTAGGCGGAGGGCCAAAACTGGGACTCGCCGTGACATTTACACCGACCACCAAGCACCCAGCAGGGGGAAGCAGGGGACACCCACCGCAGTGAGGGGCAGGGCAGGGCTAGGGCGGGGGGGGCACCCAGAGAGGTTTGTGCATGTAGCTCATATCTAAGTTAGTCAGTGTGTGTTATACTACATGGACAGGAACCAGCTTCATGAAAGATTAAAAAGGCAGATGTGACACCAGCTTTAGACACATTGCAGCCTCCATAATGTCAGGGCTGATGCAGAAAGATTCCAGATGTTACTTGAGATCTTTTTTTATCAAACACCTGCAATGTCTAAATGCTGTTGTGACTCTGGAGAGATTTGTGTGTGCCTGTTGCTCTGAACAAATAAAACAACAGGGGAGCACAATACAAGTAGCACCAGTACACTGGCAGCCAGGAGAGGGGGAGAGAGAGACACCAAAGAGAAGACCGAGGTGCATTACCTTCCAAAGGAGTGAGGTTACAGCCCCCCTTTTTCCCATCCAGCCCATGCTGTGAGTACTGTTTCAGAAGGTTCTGAGCCTTGCGAATGGTCCCTGGTCCCATGCACACAGAGAGACAAAGTCCAGGGGGCAGGGAGGTCCAGATAGCCAAGAAACAGAGGAAGGAGGTTGAAGAGGGGGGAAATAAGAAGAAGAAGAAGAAGAAGAAGAAGAGGGGAGAGCTAGGAAGTGAGTGATGAAACACCGACACCACATCCCTCCACCACCCGAAACAGCCAGGAGAGGTGCGTGTGTGGGGTGGGGGAACCATAGCCTATAGCGCTGCAGCTACACAACAGAATGACTAGGTGAAGGAAAGAGCAACTAGAGCATCACAGCTACATCGTAAACACAAACCTGGAGTGTTGAAAACACACGACACCAAATAATGTAAAAGCAGGATAAAAAGGTTAGGGCAGTTATAAACACAAGACAGCCATCACAATTAATAACATTTCAGCATTATTATATACCATACTCATTCAAAACACTGTGTTATATGAATCTAAAGTACATGAACGTCTCAGGGACCACAAGTTACACAACATTTGGACTTTGTTAGTTTGTTTGTTAGTGAGTTAGTAAGCATGTGGCACATTTAACATGAAACAGACTGGGTGAGAGAGGTTACGTAGACCTGACGAAGCAGCTTATGAATTGTGAGAGCAGGC
This sequence comes from Hoplostethus atlanticus, assembly GCA_034670405.1. Taxonomy (NCBI): domain Eukaryota; kingdom Metazoa; phylum Chordata; class Actinopteri; order Trachichthyiformes; family Trachichthyidae; genus Hoplostethus; species Hoplostethus atlanticus. The sequence goes on along the minus strand of JAXDDX010000044.1, from coordinate 2,363,599 downwards.
TGTAGCTGTAGGTCTGCACTGTCCTCGCTCTACACCGCCTCAGGCCTTGCTTTACAATGGCAGAATATCTGCCTTTTTGTTTTTCGTCTGGGCCTGGCTGAACAACAAGTGGTTTTTCAGCCGAGGACGCCGTTATGGCATTTTAGCACAAGCAGTAGCGACACCGCGCTGTGAGTGCATGAGGATGAAGTTCTTTTAAATCCAAGCAGCATTGTCAAAAAAAAAAGCCTGCTCCACAATTTAAACAGACTTGTGCCGGAGGAACCAGACTATCAGCTGCTGATCCACCACAGTCTTCTCCGATCAACCGCGTTTGCCACAAAGCAGCCACAACACACACATCAAACTAATCAACAGAAATAAAGACGCTGGGATAACTTCACTCATAATAACATACTGCATCCCTCCAGAGAAGGAAGCTACTTCTACACTCAATAATCTGTCGGTCCTACTTCTCACATGGAGCGTTGCTAAAAAACTTATTTGCCGTGAAATGTGGCATCCAGGTGACAGAAGCAAGCAACGGCATGAGGCACACACTAAAGCTTTCTGTTTACCTGGGATGTAGACTGTCATCACAACACAAGGATTATGAAAGAGGAAAGGATGAAAGGTTAGTGAGAGTAATAAGACTGTATCACAGGGATATCAATAGAGGGGTGGTAGTGCACAATGGTTCAGTGATTAGGCTAATTGCAGAGTTCCTACTGTGGCATGCACTCGGTGATTGCGGAGGAAACACTTGAAACTGAATGATGTAATCACCACGGTCACCATAATTAAGGGACGACTCAACATAGTGTCTTGTGTGTTGAATGGGTGCTGCCATCATGTAACACCGACTTTCAGAATCATGCTTATTGTTAGATCAATCTGCAAGAGAGAGCTCGCACACAAGAGCGTGATGACCTACCAAAGTGAAAATATATGTATCCACGGCTGTATGGCCGCAGTAGAGGCACTGACCTGGTCTCTTGGGAGCCTTTTTGGTTGGCGTGTCCTTGCGTTTGGTTTGGACGGCGGGTGAGTAGAGGATCCCAGAGGAGGCGCTGTTCTTGCGGAAGTGATCTTTCAGGCCTTTGATGGAGCGATCCAGTTGGCTGGACCGGATCTGGAAGTACACGTTCATGAAATCTGCGGGGCAGAGATGAGGACCGGGCTTACAATACAGACCTGGATCTATCACATTGCAGTATGAGTGTCTGACAAACTATTTCTAAACAAACTAAAGGACTCACACAGACAAAAGTATAGTGTCATTTTGCCCCCCAGGCTTTACAGATAAAGTTTGCCTCATTGAATTTCACCAACATAGTCATCGTCTAACCAAAGGAAAGGAGCAGAAATAGAAGTCGTTTTGCTATAAAGCAAAACCTCATCCTATAATGCAATGAGATGAATTTCATTTTTAATTTCTTCTTTCTTTATGAAGACGAATGACAAAATGGATGAGAGTGAAACAGATCTCCTCTGTGGACTCTCCGGTCTCTACTGGCTGGTTCTTTCTCACCACTGGCACTGTCTTACTCACGATAATGAGACACCCTGGACCTGACACCTGCTGCACAGGTTTTTCATCTACACTCACAGTTTGAAGTTAGTGAAGTGTGGATTCGAGCTACAGAAAAGAAATAACCTTTAAAAATAGAACTGTGGTGCATTAGTCATCTTAAATGTCACTTCATGTGTACAACCGTACTAAAAAATGATGCATTTCTGCATTGGGATCCAAAGTTTACAGAAGATGCTCCATAAACATAAACTAAAGTCCTGTCAATTTACATTTTTTACATGCACTGTATTTTCACAGTCTACCAAAATAAAACATGATGTATTTTTTTTCTCTAGGGAAAAACAGGCTGTATAACCAACAGCCAGAAAAAAAACTCAGCTTGACTGCCTAAACATTTTAAATCCTCTCTCTCCTGTTTGGAGCACAGGAAATCCAAAAGAGGAAAAGGGAAAAGGAAGAGGAATGGCCCAAAGAGCATAACAGAGGTGGAGAGGATGTGAGAACGGTTCGGGTAGCAACTAACTTTAAACTAAACCGGTTTAATCTCTAGACAAAGGAATACCCTGGTTGCGTCCGTATTCCACCAGCCAGCCGGAGATGCAGATTATATCTTGGACCACGGCTTCAGGCAAGTGCTCGAGCATCACCTCCTCCTGAACCTCCAGCTCCTCGTCCATACTGATGGCGTCCAGGATCAGGATGGGAGGAACAGGCTTGCTGTAGCGAGTCAGCAGGCTGCGGAACTCGGCCTCCAGCAGCTCCTTCCCCTTCTCGAAACGAGCTTTCTGTAGCAGAAGAAAAACAACAGCAGCAACGTTTCACTCTATTTTTGTGGAAATTCCATTGGGTTTTTTTTACCCTACGGACACACTAACACATACAACTACACCACCCTCATTGAGCATTGCCACTTTTCATTTCACTACACACCCCGTGTGTGTATGTGACAAATAAAGTTCTTGAATCTTGAATCTTGAAGCTAGCTGCAAGAAATCCACCCTTTAACCTTTTTACACTTTGACACTGCTAAAAATCAGCTGTTTGTTTAAGTACCTTGCATTTTGTTTTGTATTTTTCTTAACTGGCCAAACATATTCAATGTGTATCAATCATACACGGAGAAATCCATCTAAAGGTAAATTACAACACTTCATCACAAAGTACTGGAATGCAATAAAGTCACAAAGTGATGATATATAACAGTGTAAGTGTATCCGAGGGTGGAGTTTTCCTTTTTTTTTCCACATCACATCATGTCATCACTGTGGGGGCAGCAGTAGCCCAAAGCTTAGAGAAGTGGGCGAACACCCGAACATGAAAGTGAATGAGCAATGCTCTCTTCCCTCCCTCAACAACTACTGTCAAGGTGCCTTCGAGCACCAGTGGAGCTGGTCAGTGGCTAGCAGTAGAAGACAACTTCCAGGTGTAAATGTGTGTAACTGTGTGAATGTGACGTTAATACTATACCACTGTGTTGAGTTCTGGACTGTCAGGGTTGTTGTCCTGGAAGTATTCCACAGCTTTCTGGATCTTAGCAATACAGGCAAGGTACTCATCCAGTCTGCCTGTTGGTCTGGAGCAGAGAATTTGTATTATAGTACAACTGACTTATTTATCCCCTCAGAACCCATCCTCTCTCCTCACGCAGCGACATACAAAAGTCTCGGCCAAAGTCTCACCCCTCTCTAATGATCCTGTCAGTGTCTTTGGCCACGTGGTAGTAGCTAATGACGTGATCCATGCAGGACAGAGTTTTGTCCACGTTCTCCTGGAGCCGCTGCAGGTTCTCCGTCTGCTTGTGAACCGGGATGATGGAGTTCTCCAGTTGCATCAGGCGGCTCTCAAACGACGACAGGATGGTGACCTTTCAGGAGAAGGAGGACGTTCATACAGGCCAAGAAAGAGAAAACATCTAATATCCATCTTACAATCCATACCGCAAAAATTGATTGATTCAAAATTGATTCAAATTTTAAACACTGGAAATAGTTTCTTCAATGTGCGCTGTTGACAACATGTATCTGCAAGTATATCCAAAATATATTGTGTCTACTCAACTATATGTTTTGAATGAATGTTACCTACATGCACAAATACATTTTTGGTAATTGTATGTTTTATAACAATAAATGAAGGCCTTTGTTAACTTTTGCCCCCCCATTTTTTTTACCCTCGACTCCAATGAGCACCTTTTGCTGCAAACACACTAATGGTTTGGGGAAGCATAACGCAGGGACACACACACACACACACACACACACACCGGTCAGATTGTTGCATTTTTGTGTCAACATGAGATCTGACAGTTCTTTATTGTGTTCTGTTCATCATACCATCCCCTTGGTCAGCTGATCACTCTTCTCCAGATTTTCTCTGATGAATGACAACGTCTCTTGCTCCTGTAACAACACATAAGCACCCAGGCAGTGGATGAGAACTGACAATAGATTTGCCCATGAACAATTATTAATACATGCAAGTGTAGATGCTGTGCAAGTTACTGGTGAGCCAGTTTGATGAGTGTTTTTGCATAAACCACCCCTGTGATGCTCCCTCCCCAGCCATTTCCGACCTGCTTTAGCTTTTCCTCTATCTCTCTCTTCCTTGCGGACGCATCCTCGGTCGGAATCATCTTGAGCAATCCTTGAAGCTACTCCCATTAAAGGATAGCCACCGGTATTGTAAAATATATTGATAAGAGCTTTCTATTACCCAAAATAACAACAACGACCTCAAAATTCTGTTGTTGTGGGTTGCTTAAGGCACCAATGTCAAGCCAAATTGATTAAATAGTAAGCCTTCCGGTGAAAGTCTTCAAAATAAAAGGCATATCGTCGAACTTGTTGCCAAGTTTTAGAGCAGAGTTCCTCAAATCCGGGCCTCGGGGTCCAGAGTGCTGCTGGTTTTCTCTCCTACCAGGAAGTTAATTGCATTCCCCTGGCATTCCAGGTCTTAATCAATCCCTGATTGGACAGCTAGAATGGAAACTACCTGGCAGAATAGAAAACCAGCAGTATTCTGGACCCCGAGGCCCGGATTTGAGGACCACTGTTTTAGAGGAACGCAAAGTGCCAAAGTGGAAATTAAGCGTGTATTTAATTTTTGAGAAATATAGAAGAAACTGTTGCCTGTTTTTTGTTTAAAAGAAACAGAATTCATGGACATATCTTACGCAAGATGCCTTTTACTATAGGGCTGCCGAAATTAAACAAGCAAGAAAGACTCTAGCACAAATCTTAAAGCAGACAACTTGAAAGTGTGTCTACTGTCTTGTAAGAATCCATTTAACCTAGATCAATCTGACAGTTGCGGCAAATGCTAGAGACCTTTCTAATTGTTTTGGAATATTTTGTGTGAAAGTCATCAAATAATATTTTTAGGTAATTTAATTGTACACACACTTTCAGTATTTGGTTTAGGCCCATTTTTATTGTAGAACATAATCTTCTCATATTTCTAATGAGTCCACTGCGTATGTTTTTTGTTCTGTACGCCCCAAGTTTTTTTGTAAGGTATTGATCTTTATTTTGAAGGCAAAGTCGCCTAACTTCCGGTATGTTTCTCACCGTCTGTAGCTGGCTTGACTAGCAGGATAAGGCGAGGCAGTCTCTTCCGCATCCGTCTTGTGATCATTGAGCTCAGAACAAAATAGACGCCATGTTTGTTGTGGCAAATAAACCTTCACTTTGTAGTGAAATTCAGCTGTGCACTCGTGGTAATGTAAGTACTTAGTAAACATTGCTAAAACACACTACGAGACATTTAATATCAGGAGAGCAATATAAAAGTAAGGAGGGTAAGGACAAGCGACAAGCAGCGGTACATGCATGCTCTGACCTAAACATACCAGTAGGTGTCGCTGCAGCCTACTCACGGAACAAAAGGGGAAAAAATTGCTGTGGTTTTCTAGTATAATCTCCATTTTATAAAATTAAAATTTCTTACTACTGCTCATATTGGATTATATTTCTCAACATGCATTTTAACAGTATGGAGAGTAGTAGAATTGTAATAAAGACTGGCACATTGTTCAGAAATGTTATAAATGTATTTGCACAAAGAGATGTTCCACATAGTTTCTTTACATAAATATTTACAAATGCATTCAATACTTTACACTGTTACCCTGTATATTATACAAACAAAAAAGTTTGTAAAATATCTTTCGGAACGGTCAATATTCATTGTATCAAGATTAAGGTTAATAGGCCATGGAAAACAACAGACAAAAATAAAGATAGTTCAGAGGGGTTGTGGGACTAAATAACACATAGGAAGCACATCTGGAAGATGCCCATCTCTCTCTTGAAATGTTATCACCCTAGGCAGCAGGGTGGCGTACTTGGAGGAGAGGGGAGAGTGTCATTTAAACCAGAGAACCCAGTTTCAAACCCAGTGTCCTTGCGCAAGACACTGAATTCCTACCAGCTCCAGTTCTGTAGCTGATCCTGACCTCTGACCTCCCTGTGATGGGGGAAAGCGAAAAGACAATTTCGCTATGGGGATTGAACCTATTACATTACATTAAAAACAAGAGAAATTCAAAATCTTTTGTTTTCATGTAAAGTTGAAAAAGGTTCCATTCTATGTATCGATATGCTAATAAAAGAATATATACTATAGCATTAAGAAAAATGCAAACATGTTAAAATCGAAGAGCTGCACTCTACGATTCCTCTTCTTTAGACATCGCCTGTGGAAAAAAAAAAATCCATGAAATTGATAAGCCTTTTTAAAGCAGACAAATAAATTGAGGACTGGACTGTCATTGACAATGCCTCTCTTGGGTTTGTTTTACACAAAATTCAAGTCACCTGTTTGAGAAACTGTCGTCCAAAATAATTAGTAGCCATATTCTTGAAGCTGGTCTTGCTTCCCACTTTACAGCGCACATATCCGTACAGGTTGGCCCCTTGTAACACCACTCCCATGATCACCACAGCCTGTGTGTGGAAGATGATGGTGAGCAATGGACATGTATGGGTGACAGTGAGGAAACCTTGTTTATTTTGAGGACTTACCAGCCACTTAATCCTGAAAGAAAAGAGGGTACTGAAGGCAAAGATAACCCACAGGATGGGACACACAATCAGTCCAAGCCAGAAGATGCGTGACTCAGAATCTGAGGCTTGTTGCTTCCCGGTCCCCTGAGGAAAACAGAGGATATTCTCATACTCAGGACATTTGAAAAAACCATAAGGCCTGCAGAAAGTAAATACTGTATTTAGCAATCTAAAATGGTACAAGAGGTCAATAATGTATCATGTGAGGTTAAAGGCTTCCACAATTTCTGTAATAATGTTCATCAAAAGCATACACAGCAATATGTAGTACACATGGGAGAAGATTAATTAAAGCAAATTTATCTTACCTTTCTAGACTCAAACACCCAGTGGCTCTGTCCATCATCATCCACCTGGTTCCACCACCTTAGACCAACCATCAACCTGCCAGTGATGTTCTGTGAATGTAGATGAGGCCTATTTTTAGTCCATTAGTACACATATCACTTCATTATCAATACACAAAAAAGGTACACTAGAGGTATTTTGTCATGAAAAAGTGTCCCACCTTTACAGTCCAGAAGTCACATGACAGCAGAAGGATTATTGTAACCATGCAGGCGATGAAACTGCTACTCAAAAACTCACACAGCAGGTACACAAGGATCGCACTAACTCGAAAGAACAGGTGAAAGAAGGATGCCATTGGATGCCTGGAAACATAAAAATAGGTTTTAAATACCTACAACGCAAAGTTCAGTGTGTTTATCCTCATCAGGCATGGTAGGCCTATGATGAATACATCTACAAGTCATACTGTATTGTCAGTCAACTGCTCTATGAGTATTGTGTGCAAGTCGACTGTTAGTCTTGGGCGAACTTACTTGATGTTAGTCTTCTTTGACCTTTTCCCTGCATCCTCCTCCACGTCAAACAGGGACACATCATCATTGGAATCCTATGGGATCAATAAGGAAGAGGCTTTTTAAACCCTTGGCGATTTAATGTACAAAACTATTTTGACCTTTAGGCAAAAGCTTCATCTGTGTCTACATAAGTACAAACTTTAGTTTATGAGTTGTATGAGTCCACAAGCGTCGTGTGTAAATGGAGCAACCCTCGTCTCTCATTAGTATAACATAAAATTATCTTGCTTCGAGATTTCTAACTTCATGTTCAAGCTCAGAAATTGGCTGTTAACTGTAAAGTCTTAAACCATATGAAAACATGTCCTCTTTTAAATCGAACAGATTAAAATATCCATAAAACAGTGTGTTTATTCAGTTTGCCAATAATGGGTGTTGTCATCGAGTTGACATGCTGATGTAAGGTATTGTTACCACTGTCAGGTAGCGTAGCTAAGGTTAACTGACGTTGTAACAATAGACTTGCTAGCTAGCTGGTTAAGTTTGACTGCACGTCTACAACCAAAAGTGTAAACCCAAGTAGACTTGTATCAGATGAAACCCGTAACGTTATGAGGTTTTAGTGAACGTTACTTAACTGGAGCTAACTTAAGTTAACGATAGCTATGCAAATATGTAAACAACAAGCCTAGCATGCTAACTACTTAGCAACATTAGCACGACATACGCTCCCCTTGGCTGGGAAATATTTTGTATTGTCTGGCATATTCTTGTAACCATTCTTATAATAAAAGTGGGGCTAAATCAAATGTTTAATATATTCTACATAGCAGACAACAGCAGAATAAAGGTGAAATGTGCCACTTACCTGTCTCATCATGGTCAAATCTAGGCAGCTACTTCCTGGTTACATGTCACTGTGCTGGGTGGCAAAAGGCTGGCTAAAGCGCGCCTGTCTGAAATACCTTCCAGAATACACAGCCTTGAAAGAAATTTTTGGCCGAAAGATGGACATGCGGCCAGAGAACAAACGGTCAGCATTTGATTCTGGCTGTTTATTTGTTTACATGTTTGTTCGGCCACTCCCTCTGATTTTAACTCTACATATGGACAATACAGATTCAAGTAACCAAGATCAAAATTTTGTCAAACAGTGCTACCTCTTACATGCAATAACAACAAAACGTTTGGTACCATTAGTATAATGAAGCTCTGATATATCCTGTTCCTTGGCAAGCACTAAATGCAGCATGTTGTATCTCAATGTATCTTGAGGGCATTTAAGCTGTAGGCACAAGTTCTGCACAAGTATTTCAGTATTTCATACACACATTAAAACGTAACTAAATAATAACTAAAACAAATATGTTGCCAGTCTGTACTTTTGACCATATTCACAATTTGCAGACATGCAATTTTCTATTTCACTAGAACCTATTTCACACAAGTGACCCTATATCTTTGCCATTGACTGCATTTTGCAATATTGGTAGAATGTCTAATTTTGTCTGCTATATACAATATACTATGCTCAGTGGGACAATATCTATCCAGCCACATCATGGATATCATCATAATAAGCCAGTTAAATAATTACAATTTGATTTGTGTGGCACGGTGGCGCAGTGCTTGCACTGCTGCCTCACAGCAAGAAGGTCCTGGATTCGATTCCCGCCTGGGGCGTTGTTGAGTCTGGGGTGCCCAGGTGGGTTATCTCCCGGGCCTTTCTGTGTGGAGTTTGCATGTTCTCCCCGTGCTCACGTGGGTCTCCTCCTGTAAAAAGACCCCATCTAAAAACATGCAACATCCTGTCCTGTCCCTGACCAAGATGAGGACGTATACCTGGAATTGGTCCCCGGGCGCTGGTGTTGGCGGCTGCCCACTGCTCCCTCGCTGTCCGTGGAGGAAGGTCGGCGGGGATGGGAAAAAAGCATTCCTCATTCAACTTGGACACCTTACCCTGCATGTGTGTGTGTGTTGTGTTCGGCGGCCACTTCCCCCCTTGCGTGTGTTGTGTGTGTTGGTGCGTGTGTGCACCCCGAGTTGCAAATAAAGTAATCTTAATCTTAATCTTAATTAATTCAACCACATTCAACCTGTAAAGTAACTGTAATAAATGTACAAAGCTTAAAGAGTCTATATGACCTTTAAATGTAAGTCGCCTCTCAATAGGTTAAACTGGCCACTTCCTATTTTTTGTGTGTAATAGAATCTTTAGGCTTTTATGGGAGCTTGAGCTGTGAATAGAAGCCAACTTTTTTATTTGCATACAGTGGATAAAGTCACAGTGTAATGAAAAGTAACAGTAGTCCCAAAAGTACAAATGAGTTGAGTCCAAAGTCTTACATGTTAGAATATGCATGAGGAAAGCATTCTGAGGCACAGTTTTATAATTATTTCTTAGTTTTGTAAATAATAATAATAATAATAATAATGCAAATAGTTTTGATAAAGCACAACTAGGGAAAGTTTCCATATTTGGATTTTAAACATTTTCTTTAAAAAAAATTAAGAGATCTAAAAAGTCTGTCCTTGGTTCATGGAAATATAAGTTATCTTGTACAATAGCACTCTTGCATTATTGAATGGAAACTTGAATGAGAGAAATTGATACAGGAAACATTGACCTTTAATTGTTATTGTGTTGCTGGTTTTGAGCCAACAACTCTGTTTGCAGGTGAGGTGGGTGGAGAGGGGCTTTTGAGTGGTAATGCCTCCCCAGGTGCCACCAAGCCAACAACATTCTCCTTCTTGGACAACCAGAACGCTGGGTAAAGAGGCTCCAGGAACTCAGCATTGTACTCATGGATGAGGGTCATGGTGTCATCCACACCATAAAAGGCCAGAAGGCCTCGGGTATAGTCCAAGTAGACACCAATACGTGTACATTTTTCCACTTTCAGAGGGGTCTCCACATCGCTGTGCCAAGCAGAGAAGGTACGCCCATTCCACTGAAGGCACCAGGAGAAGTCATTTCCTGTGATGCAGCTGTTGGTTTCTTGGCCCTTGCGGTCGATGCTCTTGTAGGTCAGGCCAACATGTGTGCCCTCCCCACTTATATCTGCCTCAAAGTAGTGTCGCCCCAAATAGAAGCTGTCTGTTGCCAGTACCTGGCGCCAGTTCTCAAACCGCTCAGGTACATCAGGATAAGGATGCTGCCAGGGTGTGGTGTTGGTCACCTTCCTGTTTTCCTCTGTCAGACGGAGGAACTTATGGGCCGTGTCTGCATCAAAACTCACATGGGTGGCATCTGGGAAAGCATTTGAGAAAATGGTCAATATGCTCATGTAGTATTATGTTGTTGATTTGAACAATTTCCACTTTTTATGATATATATAAATAGGATGGTCCATATAAAAACTTACACTTGAGGAAGTCATCGCGTGTCTTTGGATCTGGTATAGACATGTTCTGTTTTGCCGAAATAATTTCATGGACTGTGGTCTTTATACCCATCTTGTCTGAGGAAAAAGAAGAATATCAATTCCATGCTTCAAAAACACAACATAATTGAGATTTCCTTTCAGTTGGCACAAAATCTATCAACGGGAAACATGAATTTGCTATCCTTCAACTACTGTAGGCGACTCCTTTAGTTGTGCTCATGACACACACACGAGGTGACTCATGAAGCACTTAGATGGGTTTTACTCAGGTGCCAAGCCATATTAAGTCAGAGACTTATCTCTCAGGTTAGCCACCGCTTGGTGCCTGAGCTCCAAAACTATGACACGCAGTCTTAAGATTCCTTAACACGCCAGACAAGTGTGAACACGCCCCGAGAGTCAAAGGATTATGTCTCCATCAGCAAGTCAAAGGAGTGTTCTTTTCCCCCCAAGCATCTTCCTTTGAATTTGTGTGTACTGTCATGCTACGAACTTACCATTTTTGCATGTCTCTTTAAGTTTCTCTATGTATGAAGACACCAGCTTCTCACACAGCTCCTGAGTGGAGTCGGTAATCACACGGCTGAAGGAATTTAAACGATCCATCAGGCCAATGTAGACCCCAGGCAGGGAAATATCAGGGGTCTCTTTCTTCCATTCTGAATACTCCTATAGAGCAAACACAAGCACCATTCATCAAGTAAGAAGGCACCATATCTTGATCATATCACCCCGGCTGAGTATCAGTGATGCCTTACTTGTAGGAAGTCCACATCGTTTTTGTTTTTGGAGAGCTTCTCCACCTGAGCCTGAGTCTTCTTCAGCTCCGTGCACCTCTGTTCCAGGTGAACCCGTATGCCTTCAGCCTGCCTCAGAGCCTGCTTCTCTTCTCCCTCCAGGATCTCAGTCACCTCCCGCTTGGCCCTCTCCACCATCGCCTGTAGCTCTGCAAACTGGCTCTCAATCACCCCCCGTACCTCAGTCACTGAATGCTGTAGAAAAGTGTATATATATTAGAGCATATCGCTTTGAATGAATTCATACTATTCTGAAGAAAGAAAGGAAAGCACGGTTTTGTTATATGTGTCAGAGCAGACAACAGCCTGAACCACACACCACACACCACACACCTCACACCCTGAACATGGATTTCCCCCTCCCAGGGCTAGGGAAACCTGTCAGGTTGGGGTGGTTCCTATGCCTTGGGGCTTATAGACTAGAGATTATCATAGCCAAAAATAACTGGTGTTATCCAGTATTTACTGCCCACACAGAAGGTATTTTGACATTCTTGTGATTCTTCTGTATATAGCTCATAATGTGTTTCAGTTGTGTTGTACCTCAATGGAGACTGTGTTGACTTGAAGTTTGTTGATGGCATTCTCTGCTGCTGTCACCGTCTTCACCATCTCAGTCTGCTTCTCCCTTAGTTCCCTCTACAAATATACGGGGACGAGAACAGAATTCATTGTATCTCCTTAAAAAAATCACAGCCATGCCGTCATTCGGAAAACATGTCTAATCTAAACAGCTTGCTTATACACAGAGTTCACGTATTTGAAAAATGTGAACATCTCTGCTGTTTCTTCAGGAAAACAATGGTGTTTTCCAGCTTCCTATACTCTGGGGCGATGCACAGCGATGACACAGCATTTATGTCCAAGTATTGGCCTGTTAGGTTCAGCTGCAGATTCAAGTGAATTCCTTAGGCAGGTCCAGGCGACTCTCGAGTTCCCGACGCTCAAGCAGAATTCTTTTCCATACAATGTACACCCTGAGGGCACGGCTGCATTTCATTTGATTAAAAGAGCATTGAAGCTACATGAAGTCTACTTTAAAAATTCAAGAGCCTGACTGTGCATAGTACTGTTGAACTCTAACCTGCATTCAGTCATCAATTATCTCTGACTCGTCAGTCTTGAAGATCTCTCTTTTTGCCTCGAAAGATAACTCATCTGGTTTCAACAGGTTTTCAAAGAAGAAAGATGTATCCTTTTTTAATAGTAAACTCAAGCCGTTCTACCAGTTTGAGGCATGAATTGTTTGTGCATAGTATGTACACATGATTCAGGAGCAGAGTTCAGTGCTGACAAGCAATAACCCTGCTACAGGAAATGCCACTGTCCAAAACCAGTATGACAGTCAGTATTTGGCACTGGGACAGATATCTGTCACAAGCTATCACTTACAGCTACTCATCTCTTGTCTCCAGAGGGAATTATTGTAAGACAACTGCAAAGGACTTCCACTACCATGTCCGCACAATACTTCTGGACACCATTACGAAAACTGTAATGGACACAATGTCATTTTTTTTTATTAATAAGCTGAAACACTAACAAAGTCTGACCCCTGTATCAGCAGATAAAGCTCTGGATTCTCCATGTGTTGGATTAAACGAAACTGTAGCTATTATGAGTTACGTAACGGACAGGAAGCTATTTTATTGTATGTTCTCTTGTTTTATACTCACTGTTTGTGTCCTGCAAAAATCTCTTAAAAATAAATCTCTTAAAAAGGAGATTTTTATTATTTAATTAGACTGTGGGAAAGTAGAGAGGGCAACAGAGTGGGGGAGAGGAGAGGACGCTCTGGGGGGGACACTGGTTTCAGAGCAACGGGACTCAACCACTCAACTACCTCTGGGCACAATGAAATGCAAGTCATAATTTATAATGTATTTCAAAAGGTGGGTCTTGACCTTCAGGGTCAGGAGACATTTTCTTTACAGGGGGGACAAAATAAAAAGTTAAGAAGAACGTACTCTTATTTTGATGCTATGAGAGCCGCGGTGGTGTCACCCATATTTTCAGCCATATTTCCAAATAGCATTACTGACGGCAAGGTCTTTGGTTTACAGATCTAATGAAATTGTTTGATGTGTTGCAACAACTCAGTGTGCAAATAACAGGTGTGGACTACAACCAAGGATCTCTGGCCGGAGTCTAGACTGGAATGCTTGAAATGTCAAAAAGAGAGACAAATGATACATCAGCTGAAGCCCGAGCTTTCAGACGAGGCAAAATAGATCTGAGTGTAGAGTTTCCACAATGCGCTACCAATCCTGACCTTTATATTGGAAATTAAAGTCAGTATTAGTCTCCTAATTGAATTCAAGCGATAATCCACATTGTGGCACAAAATGAAATCCAGTGATGCATTTTGAAGATGAAGTTCATATTAAAAGACTTGACTCTCTCCCCTCCCTGCTGGTGCCCTAGCTTAACTCCCAGTTCCCAGTTAGTTCAAAGCCAATCAGTCGGGCATTACTATATATATCTCTCTTTTTCAATATGTGAGAGCAATCGTGTGGAAAACATATTAATTATTACTTTGGCTACAGCTGCCGTTGGTGCAGGCCAAACTAATATTATCACAAGGATAGAGAAGATAGACCAAAGGAATGACACCTATGCTGTCATATTGCTGCATATTTTGAATCAAGTGGTGGAATTTGTCATGTGGTGTCTTTGTTGTTTTTGGAAGGTTTCCATTTGTAATTGCATTTCATGAGTATTTTTATAGCCATGGACAGCTACACTTTGCTTTAGTTCTACGTATCTGTTATTGAGATAAACCGTTTTTAAAAAAGTTTAAAAAAAAGTATTTACCCAAAGAAAACCCCAAGGTGAATTATATTTCAGATAACAAAACCACACAATAGATATGGTGTAATTTGAGAATGGTGTGGCCTTGTGTTTGAATACACCTAAAGGTAGACCAAAGGTGGACCTCCTGAGATTTCCTGAGATTTGAACATTCACTTCTGATGAGTGTTGAATGAAACAAGACAAAATGATAAAGAATATGAGAGAGATATTAACAGAGAAAACCTGCCTCTATTCGCCTGCGAGCCTCTACCACAGGTATGGTGTTATGTCCCCTGTGGTCTTCAGTCACACACTCCTGGCAGACACAGCAGGCATCGGCACAGCAGAAAAGATCCAGTGGCCACTTGTGGCTCTCGCACGTCCGTCTCTCGATGTCCCTCAGCGGCTCCACCAGCCGGTGGTTCTGAAACTTGGGGTTCTCCAGGTGAGGTCTGAGGTGGGCTTCGCAGTAGGACACCAGGCAGGTGAGGCAGGACTTGAGGGCCCTGCAGGGGTTTTCGATACACGAGTCACACACCACATCGTCAGGACCCAAAGGTTCCTCTTTCATCTCTTCCTCCTTGACCTCCTCTTTCACTTCCTCGCTCACTCCAGTTTTCACCTCATCTGTCTCATCGCCGTTCTGTGATGCTTCCTCTTTCTCGTCCTCAGCAGGCTTCTTGGGATCCTCTGATTCTTTCAGATCTTCCTGTATCTTGATCTCTTCTGCTGCCTTGGAGTCCTGGATTTGTTCATCTTTGCTCTCAATCACAGGGGATTCAGCAACTGTCCCATTCTGTTTGAGATCACCTACAGGTTCAGGCTCGTCGGAGCTCTGCAGACACTGAGGACATCCTTTACCTTTGTCCCCCAAACAGGAGCCACAAATGGAGTGGCCACAAGGTGGGAGCTTGTCTCTGCTGAGGGTATCTGAGCACATAGTACAAAGCTCCTGCTCTGAATTGAGGGCTGCCTCTTCATTTGCTGTATCTGCCATGGCTCTCTTCTTCCTCTGACAGCCAAGCTTCTCTTACTCTCTCTCAAACTAACTGGCTGAGCCACTTTTGCAGCCAGGTCCACCTCTAGTTCCTGGATCACACTAAGGAGCCTCGCAAGCCACACCCAAATGATGTGAACGTCTGTTGCCTCCCATAGTTTCAGTCGACGAGTTAACCACCCCCTCAACACATAAATGCAACCAGACAGACTAGTAGGCAGGCAGGCAGTCATGCGTCCTGCACACAGTCACTGCCCTCCTCTTCCTTGTAGGAAAAAAGAAGCCACAGGGCGGAGCTCATATTGCAAATCAGAAACAGAGAGGTGTAGTATTGCATTCCCCCGCATGCCTTATGTTTGCACTTACTTTCCAGTGTAACATTCACGATCAGTGTTATTTGGCTACTGACAGTTGTTTGTATTCCACTGATGAGTCAGTTGACTACACTGTTGCTTTGCGGTATCTGCTCAAGTACTATCTTGATAGAGTTGAAGTAATCAACGCATTAATCATTTCTATATTCACCTGCTATGTCTTCCATTTGTGAACGTATTGAGCTTATTTCTGTTATTCCAAAGTGGAAAGTCCAATGCAAACGCAAACATGAAGAATGTGAAAGGCAACAATGCCACTTCAGGGTAGATACAATACTGCCACCCAGTGACATGGTCTCAATTCAGTTCTGGATAGTTTTTCATTTGAGTATATACTAATTGATTTACTGGTTTACTAATTGAGTGTGGACTGCTGTGTGTGTGTGTGTGTTTTCCCTGGTCTGTTGGTTGTCTGTGTTACCTTGCAGGTTGCTGGTAGGCGGACTTCATCAGTGCAACTGAGAGCACCTGGCCAGTCTCCCAGGAGTATTTAAGATATGGCTGTCCACTCTCTCTATCTCTCTCCCCCTCCCTCCCTCCCCATCTCCGTGGTCTTGTTTGGTTGGCTTCGGCCGTGTTACTAGTTTAGGTTTCACGTTATACACCACCCTCCACTCATGATTCAAACACTCATCCATCTGCTGCACACATAACTTTAAGTATGTGCTCAAGAGCCGGGTCATGACACTGCATAGAATTTGGGTTACTGGAATATAAGACAGTGTGGCAGTAAAGACGGCAATAAAAAGTAAAACTTCTCAACTGGAAAACATTTATTATCTGCAAAAACACATTTAGACACCTCAGCATTCTTACAGAGCGTAATGAGTGCAATCAACGGTGTGCCTTACAGTTAAGGACACAGCAAAATAAACACTATGCATTGACAATGGGGGAAAAAAACAACACCACCATCTGTCACGTGGAAAACAGGTCAATTCAAAGGCTGTAATTAATCTCTCACAGTGGCTTTTAATGCAGCACTCATTAAGCTCAATCAAGTCACAGCTTTTAAGAGAGCTCTCGCCTTTGGGCTACTAATTAAATGACTTTTAAAGCATAGGACATTTATCCATGTGAGGAATTGAACTGACATAATACTCAATGATAAGGGTGTCATGTTCATTTAAGTATGTTAGAGCAAACTAAATTGTTAATCACATCTTGCTGCATTATTGATTGAAAATTGTATGCTATAGATCAAACGTGGATTGTGTGTGTTGTAATATGCCAGCAGAGACACACTTAAATGTTGAAGCTTGTGCTTTTATGCAGTCTTTGTGTGAATAGCAGCATAAGTAAGAATAGAGTTTCTCCTCCTTCGCTACTTTTTCACCATCGTCCCTCCATCACTGCACTCCCACCAGCTCTGTGATCGGTGGGGCAAACACCATCAGTTCCTGGTATTTGTGGAAGAAAAGGCGCAGACGGGAGAGGTAGCTGTCCTCCTGGTATGGAAGCTCCTTTTCCTTCAGATACTTGGACACAATAGGTTTCACCTGGAGTGGTGGAAGGAAAGTGCGAATCAAAGTGAACATAGGAACAGTTTCATAGACCAATAAAAATAAACAAGACAGTTTTCCTTAATTGAAATCTCTGTTTAGAAACTAGGGTCAATCAGTGTATTTGAAACCAGCCCTTAAATTGAAAAAAATCAATAATATTAATGTGTGCCGGCACTAGTTATATTAAAGGTGCAGCATGTAGCATCATTGTCAAATTAATTGTGACACCTTGATATAATTACTGTTTGGTAGCCTCTATCTCACACCAGTGTTGTAGTGCTAGTGTTTCTACCACATTTTCCATAACAACTCCATTGCTTCTTGTTATGAAAAGGATGTTGCTTCCTGGCGTCTCCCCTCATGCTATTGTTTTCTCTTTCACTTCAATGGAGAGGATAAACATGCTGGATGTGATTTCTCCGTTAGCCTTTCGCTACATCCACCATCTATTGTGACAACTATGAAAGCTTTAGCTCCATTTGTCCTGGAAGAACAGCACCCTCTTCCTGTTTTGTGCTTTAAAGCAATGCAGCAGATTTCCTGCAAAATTCTCAGTGTCTCAAAATGAATGTGGTAATGATTTATTGATGTTAGAATGCTATGCTATGTAGCATCCCTAGTAGAAATGATTTTGTTTCCTACCTTTAAACACATATTATCAGACAAGAAAGGGAAGAGATGGTGCTCCACGTGGCAGTTGATGAGTGAGTGTCCAAACGTCCAGTCTAGCAGGGGGTTGCGCGGCAGGTTCAGGACCCCAAGGGTCATCTGGTAGATCCTCTTGGGCCGATGGGTGGGGGAGAACATGGGAAGGCCAATGTGCTGTGAATGACATACAGTTTTATTAAGCTTCACATCGACTGCCCACCCATCCTGTATCACATAGGCTACATAAACTTATGTTTATAGTGATCTTATCAGGTGCTATTATGGCTTGCTTGTCTCAGAGAACTGGATATGATATTTACTCAACATTCATTTAGCGCTGGTGGGCCAATACAACTAGACCTTCCACTATTGCTTGTGTAAATGTTCAAATTAAATAAAACAATTAGATTTTAGCCAAATAGCCCCTAAACACCAACAGATATTTAGTGTAGTCCCCAGCCACCAATGCTTAAAAATGACATGGGTCGTGCTGGGTTCAGGGAAAGGAAAGATAAGACAATGGCCAACAAGCAACAAGAAATAGGGAAGGATAGGGAGTTAAACCCCACCCGGAAGAACAAACATTTCCCTCTACAGGCCCCTTGACTTCTGATCAAGAATGCCTGTTTTCTAATCCAACTTCAAACACTTTGATCAGAACAATACACAATGAACTCCAGGAGCCAGGCTCCATCTGAGAAAATCATGCATGAATTGTTCCCTTTTGTCCCTTTGGCTCACTGACTGGTCCTTTGGAATTCCTGGTGAAATCTTTGAGGACACAATGCTGCATAGAAATGGGTTTTCTGCAAAAGGCCATCTAGCAAGAGGTGCCCTCATAATTTGTCCCAAATATTTTGCATGAAATGACATGCCCTGCACTTCTTGGGTAAGTATTTAGCTTTGTGTATATGTGGATTTTTGGAGAAAAGCTGCCTTCTTTACAACAAGTCTGTTAGTGTGCTCACCTGAAAAATGTTGACATGGATGTACGGCAGAGAGAACATTGCCCTACACACAAGCATGCAGAGTAAGGTGCTGTAAGGTGACTGGAATCCAGAGACGTTGATCAGCAGCCAGTATTGGGAATACACGCCCAGTGTTACCATCAGTATGGTCCTACTGGCCTGAGCCAGAGAGTGTCCTTTGAGCTGAGCTGCAAAACCAGAGAATCAGAGGCCATCACAACTATGAGAATAAATGTACACCTAACTGATGAAGATGACATAACATGGGCAATAGAAGAGGATCAAAAGGATTCAAAAGTCAAAAATGTTCTCAGCTTTCTGCTGATAATCACATGAAATGTTGAAATATTCAAGTAAATCTAAGAATCAAAATAGAATATTTGACTCTGTCAGGCTTGCACTTTCAGTTCTTATTCTTTTTAGCACCTCTTACCTAGTGCAACAAGAGGAGTAATGATGGGTACTGCCAGGGGAGCTATGAACAGGTAGACAGTGCGTGGCAGGAGGGGGATCTTCCATGTGCTGGAGTCACCCAGCCCGATGACATTAGTATGAGCATGGTGCATCTTAATGTGGGCCTGGACTCCCACACGTGCTGGGAATGACCCACATATCTGGATGGATGAACAGATAGACATACAGATGGGCATGTATATGAATATCCAAACAAAACCATCATTGATGCAACACAAAACAACATCCAATGAAAATCATTGCAGGAGAATCAATATTAGTATTGAATACCAGGAGAGGAAAACAGACATAGACAACTTTGCATCACCCTAGTTTATGTTATGTCTATGTTTGCCTTGATAAGCAAGCCTGAACAGGCCAAGGGCAAAGAGCGTTAAAGCCTATCATCTTGTTTTGTCTTTGTAATGAGCCAAGGGGTAAACATCCAGATTCATGGAATTGATTATTCTGGCACTCAACAAGTTTCATAGTATCATTTGCCATGATAAGCACACACTGTTTCGCTGTTTCTAGGGCCACAACACTTGGGCTTGTAGCAATTGATCATGTAATAATTGTTGGATGAGGTTTTAACTTTTCAAAATGTAATAAATAAATAAATGTCCCTCTATATGGTTTGAAATTAAATAAAGTGCCGGATAACATAATAACATCACATTATTACATTATATCATAAGGAGTGTAACATATTTTTAACTAATAATAATGATATAATAATATTATGATATTAAAATATATAATATTATTCACTAATAATGTAATAACATGATTAATTACATTATTAGTCAATATTATTATTACAGCATCACTTAAAAATATGTTTTGAAGTAATAATCACTGGATAATTTCAGGTTTTATTCCATTTTCAACCCATAGAAGGACATTTTTATTACATTTTGACAAGTTATTACATTATCTGACAGTCTACAAGTGACAATAAATTGCAGCTGTATGACAAAACCTTTAGACTTTAAAGCCCATGATGACCTCCTGGTGGAGAGCAGGTTATTTCTGAACATCTCACCTCAATGAAGAAGACGGCCCAGAACTCTCCCCAGGCCTGGGACTCACTCAGCGCCGCATGGCTGGCGAGGTGGGTTCCCTTGATGGTGATGACAGCATGAGCCATGCCCATCAGCAGCATCCCCGCTGAAAACCACAGTATCTGGGAGGAGCCCAGCAGCAGAAAGGCTGGAGGACAGGAATACAGAGAGACCAGCGAGCGTCCGACAGAAGCAGGGGTAAATATTAGCAGAGGAATCAAGAAATGGGCACCAACTTTAAGTTTTGACTGTGTATAAACTGTTTAGACGCAAAAGAGAGAAACAGTCGACAACATAACTCTGTCCTGACCTTGATAACATGAGATACTCGTACTTATTCTTCGTACTTATTCTCGCTCACTGCTATTGTAACACAGTGCCAGGAACATTCACTTCCATTTTCATGCATTCATGGTCTTTTGTTATTGTTACTGTATGTCCTCCTCTTGTTGTTATGAGGTTCTGTGTGTATGTGTGTGTGTGTGTGTCTGTGTGTCCGCTGACCTCACTGACCTCTATTTTACAGTTTAAAAAATGAACTCAGAAATAGCGTATCTTAACTCCTATCTTTGAGCACCCACCCAGCAACCCCATCGCCACAGCAGTGTGACTTTCACCCCTGTGAGAAGGAAGATCACCTCCTTCACCTGAAGGAGGGAAACTTTATCTCCCTTTGGGGGTGGGTGTGCTGCCATGCACCATGTCATCACAGGCAGTTCCTTGCGCAACTACAATACTGCAGGTTGAAATGAGATAACTGTTATCTCAACTAACGGATCAAGGACAATGTGTCTGAAGTAGCTATTTTTGGTATCCACATTATTTCACACCTGCATTATTTCTTGATAGTTTTGTCCTATACGCCACTCTCATTTTGTCTTTGATCATTTTATTTACAAATGATATGATTTAAAACATGTTTATCTGCCACATCCTATCAGCATATCGAGGACTCAGTCAGTTTGAGAATGAGAAATGCCATCAATCCAATTAAATACACATAAACAAAGTGACAGCATCACAGGTGTACTCTGATGAAAGGAGGTTTTTTAACCTTGCAACACAGGCACCCAATGAGCCTTCCTGGCTATCTTTCAAAGTGGGGCTTAGGTGCCATGTTCTATTCCTAACACAATAAAATATGGTGCTAATATACTGCACCTCGTATTTCAAAGCAACCTATTTCAAGGCGATAAACTGCAAGGTCAGTGATACACAATGACAGATACCTCCTCACTGGCCCAAATTCAATTCAGCATAAACCAAGAAGTGAACATTTCTACAGCCTAATGCTATAGTCATGGATATACTCTATACTATACTATACACTTGGTATACTCTATACTGTAGTAAATTATTAAAAGAGAATGTACTCCTATACATAACTGTATGTAAACCTAATGCAATAGCATTTGTATTTTAGAAGAGGAACTTTTCATATGCTTGCTGCGCTGCTGTTCCTCCAGCAGCCGTCCAACATGCAGTACTAACGCTGTGTAGATGTTAGCTGGGGGGACCTCTACAAGTCTACATTACAAGTCCAGGTTCTACTGTCACCAGGTTTCCTATGGTACTGCTAAAAGCCGTCAGGTCCAGCGCTCAAGTGACTCGAGTCACACTAGGCACTAGCCTTAATTGAGGTCAGCGGTTGACGACCAGTGACCCAGATAGAGGGGAAGCATTGGACACCATGATTGTGTGTAGTGGGGTGACACTGAAAAAGAGGCACATTTGTATCCCAAATTTGTGACCTTAATGGCTTGAAAGTTATCATATAGCAGATGCCATAAATTCCTAACTGAGAATGTTATTCGGCAATGGACATCTTAGCTTTTGCTGCAATATAAATTCTGGATTAAAGAGGCAATGTAACAAATGTATTTCACCTGGGCTCATAAGGTGAAGTCATAAAAGTCATAAATAATTCAAAGCAGTATTTCCAACCTTCTGGACACTTCTTTGAGAAAACACTTCCTAGGAATGTAATTTTCCCATATTTTTCCCACCAGTCATCTGCTTATTAATGACGCTGAGCACTTTGACTATTTCACTAAAACAAGACATCGTCATTATCACAACCGTATGAAGTTTATAAAGTGTTAAGTGTCTTACCAGGGTGGGAGGCAGAGGAATGCTCCTGCCAGGATGCTGCAGTCGATACCCCTCCTTTCCCACCAACTGCTCTCCTTCACCGTCTTCTGTACCAGCCTGGTCAGCTCCATCATCAGTGACTCTTTGTCTGTCACCTCCACTTCCTTATTGTCTGTCTGTCCATTCTCCTTGCACACTCCCTTCATCTCTTCATTCCCCCTTTCTTTCTTGTCTTGTTTTGAGTCCCCTTTTCTCTGGAACAAGGTCTCCCCTTCCCAGGGTTTGACATCACTTCCACCTCTTTTCTCATTCTGTCCTTCCCTCCACTCTTCTGGTACATCCTGCATGTCAGCTTGTAGTGTTGACGGACAACCAACTCAGGTCAAAGCGGCACTCAGTGCAACCATGCAGATGGCCGGTGCTAGAGCCTGAACACTGTACCCTGAGCACAAAGTCCACAGGTCAATGTTAGCATTGTGAAAGTCTTAATTGGCTGGAAAGCTTGTCAGAGTCCAGCCCCCTTTCTGCTCCTTCAAGAGCTTAGCCGTCCTCTTCTCTCTCCGTTTATCTCTCCGTGTTTTGTATCTCTCTCTGTCCTTGACAGGTTGCTTCTGATGCAGTCCCTGGTCGAGTAACCAGCATTGGGAGTCCTTGTCCCACAGCACTGTGTAATACAAGACACAGGAGATTTAAGGCCGCCTTGGGACGTGATGGTTCCTGCAAAAATACTCACATACAGGCATCCACACAAAACTGCAGCTGCTTAGCTAGAGAGTCAACTCGATTGCTCCCTCCCTCCCTCTCTCTCTCTCTCTGTCCCCAGCATAGCTTCTCATACATTCTGTATGTCATCCCCCCCCCTGTCTCTTTGTCTCAGCCCTTCCCCTCCCCTCCCATCACTGTAACCTTGGCATATGTCCTGGGAAAGGAGCAGGAGAGAGAGGGGCTGAGGAAAGGAGGAGAGAGGATTAGCAGCGGCTGCTCAGTACTCTGTTGGTTGTTTCTTAGGGGAGGGGTCAGAGCGGAAAAACATTGAGAAAATAGTGTGCAGAGTGCAAGAATGTGCCTAGATAGTTCTAGTGTGTTTATGTGTGTGGGTGCAGGTCAGAGTGTGTGTGTTGTGTGCATATATCTGGTGTGAGGAACTGTGTGAGTGTTTCTTTTTTTGGAGGCTGGCCAGCGTTCTGGGCATGACGCTATGCTGACTGTAGTGTTCTTGTTAAAAGATACAGGGAGTACATCTTTGACTCCAAAGGAGACCAGATACTAGAGAACAGGGAACTTAAGAACAGCAGGCTGTCTGACAGCTCCCCTTACATCCTTCCCCAGCCTCAAGCTTGTCTCTTCTCGTCATACCAGCATCAGTCATTTCCTGAGACAGGCCAGAGCGGGACACATGCCATAGCATATAGCATATAGCACATAGCACATCTTATTTACAGCTAGAATATACAGTATACACAAAAAACAATCATTTTCACTTTTTATTTTAATAAAACATCCATATATCTGTAGGTACATATACAAATGATTTACTTTGTATTACAAAAATGTATTTCTGTCAACATCATAAAAATGTACATTCATGCAGTCATACTTTCAAATGCACAGGCAGACATTTAGTGAAACCTTATCCCCACCAGAGAAACCCGAGATAACCATGTTATCTACCACACACTGACATAACCTCACAGTACCACACCATTGTTTTGACTAGTGAAGCAAATTTTTTAAAGTAACAGTGGCTATTTTCATCCATAATAAATATCAAGTCATTCTCATATTTTGTATGTGCCATGGATAAAATAAAAACTCAAGTTTAGCTTTTAGCAATTACTAAAGTAAGAAAACTGTACAATTAAGGTGTAATAAATAATTGACAATATATCAGGAGGATAAACATCATTTATCAATACATAAAGAGTTCATTACACATAAATAAATACAGTATTCAAAGATAGGGTAACACAACAACAGGCTCCTTTTTGGAAGCCATCCAGGCTCAACATGTGTCCATGTGTTCGGATATGTGGCAAGACTTTCCAATTAAACCTTAATTGCTCCCTTACAGAGTTCCTGTCAGATGTCGACATTCCATATTGCCTCCACTGATTATATGGAAGATTTGAGCCAAATAACAGGGGGCCTTTGTAATCTCCTTTGTTTCCTTCCAGGAATTATTACCCCAGGAATCACTGGTAGAGATTAAGGTCATGTGGTCATATAAAAGACTTCATGTCGCTTCAAATTGACAAGACCATGAATGATGCATGACGCTGTTACTGCATGTCTATCCTGTAAATACAATAAGAAATTATATATATTAATATAATGACATGCCAGTGAAATAAGATAATAGTATACCAACATAATTGTCCTTCTATTACAATGGCCTACAGGAGTAAAAAGGGTAATGCACTGTAGCTCCAATAAGTCATCTCATTATAGTATAAGCCTCCACTAGATGGCCCTATTTACCTCTCTATGGTAGCAAGCTGGTGAAAAGCTAACTGTAGTCCAGTGGAGCTCAATGAGTAAAGCATAAAATAGCTATTAATAGGGATAGGGGTTTGACTAAGACCATCTCCACCT
Source organism: Hoplostethus atlanticus (assembly GCA_034670405.1). NCBI lineage: Eukaryota > Metazoa > Chordata > Actinopteri > Trachichthyiformes > Trachichthyidae > Hoplostethus > Hoplostethus atlanticus. The sequence goes on along the minus strand of JAXDDX010000044.1, from coordinate 2,338,549 downwards.
CCATTTATGATGTATTTATGTAACTAAAACATCAATTGTCATCCCAAGTCTACCCATTATTGCCTATAAATATATATTTCCCCACTAACCGTCAAAGCTCAGTGTCTCCAATGCCCTCTGGATCATCTAGAGTGTCCAGGCGTCTCTTGCAGGCTTCCAGCAGCTTCTTTCTGGGTCCCAAAGGGATGTGGATGCTGGTGAGGTCCTGGTCTGAGCAAAGCAGCAGAGCCTCTAGGTCTATCTTCTCCCTCCTGAAGATGGGCATGAACTCACTGAGGCTCTGAGAGGCCAGGAAGGTCTCCAGGGGACTGTTCTCTGGCTCCAGGCCCTCATCCAGCCCAACTTCAGTCTCTTCCCAGGGCAACTCCTGCCTGTTTCTTTCCTGCAGATCCAAGGCACTGCCAATACTGTCCTCGTCCAGGCTGGGTGAGTGTCGGGGGAGGCGTCCACGTAGACGCACATTAGGCGCTCGGCCCACAGGTTCACTCCCGGCCACACTCCCCTCGTCCCGGGCCCCTATACCAAACAGGCCTGCGCTCATATAGTTCCTCCTGAACACCATGGTGCCCAGTCCCGGGTCGGGTGAACAGAGAGTCACGACCAGAGTCAGTGCTGATCTCAGAACAGGCTGCCTCGTGGAGGCCTGGGTCACTGATGGCACGGGAGATGGTGTCAGCATCATCGTCATTGTCACGGTTGCCATGGGGAAACATGTCCCGGATGTTGAGGCGCAACCGCTCCTTGGGGTTGGCATAGGTGCCCTGTTTGAGGAACATGACGTCATTGCCAAGCTGCAGGCCGGAGAGCGAGCGCACACTCTTCCTCCCATCCTCATAGATCTTGAATGTGCCATCTACCTGCTTCTTCTTCTCCAGCTTCTTCTGTATCTTGGCCTTGCCCTTGGCTGTGGAATGCAGGGTGGCCTGAGAGGAAAGAAAGTATGAATTTAGGAAAGGAAAAGTCACAAAAACCCATTAAAGGCACTGACATTAATCAACGTGAAAGAGTAACCACCTGCGAGTATGGCATATTGGAGGTGACAGTGTTGAACTGGGGCAGCTTGCGGCTCAGTGTGCTGCCGCTTGTGTAGCTGGAGAAGCTCATAGCGTCTGAGTTGTCTAAAACTGTCTCCTTCAGGAACTTCTTCTCCATGCGCTCATGGTGCTTCCTCTGGAGCTTTGCACAGTCTTTCATCCGGCGCTCAGCGGCGCGGAAAGCCCTGTCCTTGAGTTTGCCGATCAGCTTGGGGTTGAGGGTGATCTGCTTGGCAGCGATAGAGTCCAGGTAGCGAACACAGTCCAAGTGGCTCTTGGTGGCAGCCATGTCCAGTGGCGTGTGGTAATCATTGTCCAGACACCACACGTTGGCACCAAAAGACACCAGAAAGGACAGGCAGTTTTGGTGGCCATTGGCAGCTGCCAGGTGAAGCGGCGTGTTCCCCCAGATGTCACATTTGTCCGGGTCACCGCTGGGGGAGAGAGGGGGGGGATAAGGAGCCATGTTTGAGTTGAGATTCAAATTCAAAGTGATGTCACCCATCCCCTCATACAAATCTATTATACTTTATTATCATGACCCTTCAGTCTGAGATCATACAAATCTCTCTCTCAAAATCTTCTGAAGATCTTCTGCAACATTAGTAATATTCTGATTTCTGGCAGCAACACTCACCATCTTAATTCTCTCCTGACTTTTCTTCCATGACAAAGTTTATGACCACTGGAATAAGTGCAAACAATCTTGCACAAATCCTTCAACACTCATTAACACTGACTCACTTTCCACTTTTTCTCCATTATGAAACTGTGGCAATCTCAACTCATCTGGCAAATCTCGCAAGTTTCTTGAACCTTTTACAACTGACTGATAGAGGTACCCAACTAATAAACCCTTTTCTGCAGAAGTTTAGCCTGGAAACTCGCTACCTACTTCCCTCTCCTTCACAGAACAGCCGCCAATCTCCAGGTTTACTGGGAAACTCAACCTCACCTATTCTTATCCCCTTACACATTAGACTAAACCTAGGAAGTAAGTTGACACATCTATATGACCTGCAATTATGTCACTTCATCTCCTCCACTTCCAGCAAGTCCTCACCCTTCAATTTCCAGTCAGGGATGCTTTCATTATCAGTAGGACAGTATTCTTAAAGTTAGGTAAGGTATCAACTAATTCTTTTTATATGTTATATTTAATGTTTATGGTGTCAACTTAAACCCTAGGTACACTAGATTTCACTTTCTACTCTGTGGCTAAGAAGAAAATGCAGGAGAGGACTATGTTGTCACGATTAGAAATGGGGATATGTAATACTGAAAGTGACATCAGGAGTGAACTTGCAGTCTTTTTCCACCAATTCCAGCTGGCAGTAATGTAAGCTTTCTTATCTGAATTAATGAATGAATGAATGAATGCATGAAGGCTAGCATCTGCTGTTACTGGCTGTATACTGGTTTCACAATTGTATGATAGATTTTTTTTTTCTCCATCACCATCCATCACCTGTGTAATAAAAATTACAGTTTTATATTATTTTGCAGATTTGATTGGCTAGAAATTGGTAAAATACTTCCCAGATAACAACATAATGCTGTGCAACATGATGAGATGTTAAAATGGACCAATCATGAAAAACAACAACATCATGATGTTAAGACGCATGTCGACCTTTGACCTTGACGTAAATTGCCATGTAGCATGTTGAATTTTCTCACATGCCGCGTCCTACGGTGTGCAGTACAGTTGGTATACTGGGTAGGATTGTGTATGTAGTGAAGAGAATTCAGACATAACACTTCTCCTGCATCATCCTCCCATCTCTGGGCTTCCAAGGCCCTCCCCTTCCTGTCTTTCCCGCAACCACATGGCTTTGGCTGAGGGCTGATCAATAATTGAAACGCTGCAAGTTAAACATGACAGAGGTGGCTTTGCATTATTTATCCCGCACACTGAGAGTCTTTTTTCGCAGACACCCAGAGACACTGTGACCACACACTGCAAGGTCAGCACCTTTATCAGCTTGAATCCTGATTTCAGTTTCCTGTCTGCAGTGTCACACCCTGGCATTAAGCAATAAGTGTACATATATTCAGACATCTCAATTTTCTTGGTTACATAATAGCAAAAATGTGTGGTTTATCTAATAGGGTTCAAAGCATCATGTTTTGTTTCTACACTGACAGTGTCTACTGAAAGGTAAATGAAGCATCTCAAGACAGGCCAGCAGCCAAGAAATGGATCACTGTAGTAACGTGAAGGAGGAATCACACCTGATTGTCTCCACCAGTAAATTGACTATCAGCACTTCTGCCAGGAGCTGAGTCAGACGCAACACCCTACATACCATGTGATACATAACAAATCAAATCAGAATTGCAACTCAAAGAAAAATCAGCATAGAAACAAATAATAAAGCAGGAAATCTGTTTCTGTACAATAAATCAAAAAAATTGCCCTTTTTTGAATTACCTTTTGCCATGAACACGGATCTCGAGCGCAGCTTTAGTAATCTTTGTTTGAATCATATCAACTCCATATATCCTCTTTAGGGAGAACATGCTCTATCCATCACAGTGACCTTTCCTTTTCCTATAATGCTCCTCTGCGGGTACTCCCTTGCATCAGTCTCAACTGTCCCTCACTTTATTGCATGCCTTATAAACCCATCACTGGGAACATGACATACTGCCCTCCTCGCTGCACGGTCTCAAGGAGGCTGCCTCGGCTATACTAAGCTGCCAAACTGTGCAGGCAGTAAATACTACACCGTTTCAAAGCCTGCTTTGTCTAGCACCTAAACCTTAAACAAAAGACAGTGACTTCTATCTGATACAGTAGCTGCAACTTATCTTTGCAGAATATAGACTTACTCCTAAACCCCCTTTTAATTATCTCTATGTTTGCTCATAGAAACACAAGATCTTTTACTGTATGGTATACAGTCTAGGACTTGGCGATTAGGGGATATGTGTGCACATGAGTCTTAGTCTTGCAGTGTTTTGAGTGAGACCAAAGAGTGGCGATGGTATCGTTCAGGAGCCGCTTGTGAGTTTACAATGTGATATAGGAGTGGTGCCCTTTCACTAATTGATCTGTATGAAATGGCCCCTGTATGAATAAGATAAGATTTAGAGTATTACCTGCATGGGCTCTATTATGTAATGGATCAGCCTGTTTCACAATCAGAGCACCATCAATTAAGGTCTCAAAGATTAAAGAGATTAAATATAGTTATAATACATCGGCACTCAGTCCTCTTGTCTCTGTTATTTATTCTACTCTTGTGCGTGTGTGGCGTGGCGGGGAGGGTGGTGACCTTTCTCTATAATTAGGCTGTTAAAATGTATTGTAGTCCATTTACTAGCAGCACTGATTAAAGGGGTGATGGGGGTAGGAACCAGCATGAATCCAATATGGTTATTTCAGTGTGTTAATAGGTGAAGATAGATAGATAGATAGATAGATACTTTATTGATCCCCGGGAGGGTGGGGGGGGGATTCTGGAGGTGACTATATACAATATAACTATTCATACAAATATGTTTATTTCTCGATGAGTTATAAAATGGGGGTCTTTTTATTCTTTTCTTCTATGGTGACATTTCCTTGTAGGAAAATGTCATATTAACTGATAGCAAGCAACTATTTTTGTCATATTCAAAATTTTCTTAGATCACGTGAAAAGTTCTACCAATGGGGTGAAATAATTCCACTTGTTTCCACCGCAGTTTCATTTGTTTCGGTAATTTTCACATGAAAAGTGTCAATAAATTACTACTAGTATCAAGAAAACTCTTGAAACGAGTTGATTTGTATTGGAAACAATTGAAGTCATCTCACCCGCCATTCTCGCCATTCATGCCTTCATGCTAGAGTAGGTAACTTGGTGAGGTGGATAATTTTTGCAGTGTATAGGTGAGACTCTAAGTGACGCCTGGAGATGCTCGGCTCCGCAATTTCGCAGGTAAATTTGTCAATTTTACAGAGGAGCCTGCAGATTAACGTGGTTTATGAACTCACCCTCTCGACACAATGAGCCGGAGCGCCCCCAGGTTGCCGTGGTAAGCAGCCCATAAAGTCGGTGTCATCCCATCCTCATCCGGTGCGTTCAGCTCCTTCCGTGTGGCCTCCTTCAGGACGTCCAGGTAGCCGTCCCGGGCCGCCCGGTGGTACCGGTCGTTCATTGCGCCCACGGCCTGGCAGACTCTCTGTTCAGTGCCATGGAGGACTGGTTTGTTTGCCTTTCTATTTAGGCAAGCTCGTCCGGGACGGAGCGTGTCCGGACGGCCTGGGAAGGCAGGCAGCAGCGAGAGAGGCTTGCTTGGTTGCCAGGGGACAAACACGAGGTCAGCTGGTTGTCAAGCAGGGGCGGGGCTATGTAAAACGGAAACGCCCACTTTCTCCCAGGGAGAGGTTTACAGAATACAGTAGACAGTAGCCTACTGTATTCAGTGGAAATCAGTAGAATTACAGTAGAATAGAATAGAGCACAGTACAGTACAAAAGAATAGAACAAAATACAGTGCACTACGGTAGAATAAAATACATTAGAATATAATATATTCTATTGCACACTTTACAACACAATTTACAGATTGAATCCCAATACTAAGCAGAAATAGTTCCGGTAGCTGCATGTTATCAGTTTTGAGTGAACTGTGAGCTGCTACTTGAGCCACTGGCAGTGATAAGCACAAATGTTCTGACGTCAGTGTCTGGTGCTGACTGAACTCAAACAGTGGCAATGAGTGGCAGGACAGCCTGAGGAACTCTTTCCAAGTAGAGAGACTTCACTAACTTTAGCTAACTATTAAACAAAACTATAGATTGAGAATTTGAGGTTATAGGAAAAAGCTATAGGAGACCAGAAATATCTACTTTCTTCTCAGTTAGTCGAAGGCCAGGTGTAAGAAATCGTCTCACCTCCGTAAACCTTGTGCAAATAGCACAAAGGTTCACATGAAAAGTAAACAACAATGGGCAAAGGTGTGTCATTATTAATGTGAAGTACATTTATGACCACACCTACACCACTGTAGTTTATTGGAGGGCGGGTGAATAGGAGGACTATACTTCTGCTCTTTGAATACATGCTTCCACATGTTGAACCGCAGCATTTTCCATTCATATTATGTGGGAAAGCATGAGAGAAGGCCCTACACACTGAATGTGAGAGGAAGAGAGAGAGTGAAAGGAACTAAAGAGTCAGATTGAATAGGAAACAGCCAAAAAATTCCTCCAAGGTGAGTATGAATCCAGATCCCAGAACGAGAGACCTGGATTCCTCCTGGGGGACACCTGGAACTCCCTCCAACGATGAACCAAGGAACCACGAGACCTCCGACCACCAGATCCAGGACCTAGAATTGGATCCAGTCACGGTTTGGGCCCCAAGTGGGCGCCGTCTGCTCTCCGGGCTGCTGGGCCTAAATGTGATGCTGCTGGGGGCAGCCCTGGTGGCTGGCCAGGCTTTCAACCCTCTGCGCCTCAAGCACCAGGAGCCCCAGATCTTCATGCTGCTGTTGATGGTCTTCAGTGTGGCCTGGATGTTGTGGTACCTGCTGTGGGCCAGGAAACAGCCCGGCATCTCCCCACATAAAGACCACCACGCCGGGGGAATCACTGTCACAGGTAAGCTCTTGCTTATTATCATTGTGTAGTAAAGAATGTGTAATAGTATGGACAATATTGACTCAAAGTAAGATATTATTGTTGGACATAAGTGTAATCAGCAAATACATAATCAAAGAAAAATGGTGTTTGTTTTCCTCTCCTATCTCAGTGGTTCTCATGCTTTTTGCTACATTCAGTCTACTGCTGCATGTCTTCAGGATTGGTTATTTCATCACTATGAGCGAGTGTAAGCCACTGGCTAAAGTTATCTCCCCATTCATCGAGGCTCCTTTTCTAGGGCTACAGGTAATGACAAATATTTGCTTTTTGCATTTTGTTTTTGTACCTGTTGCATTTTACCTGCTTTTAATGAGCTTTTTCCTATAGCACTTTGCATTAACTGGAAATATACTATAAATCTATTTCTTAATCTTATGATTATTGTTTTGCCTCAAAGGCACTTTATGGCTGTTCAGAAGTGGCATTAATGAAAAGTTGCTTCTTTTTCCTTCGCAGACATATTTACTCTGGGCTCATTCAAAAGACTGCATTCACAATCACAAGATATTCACCAGGTGCATCTGTCTCATTTTGTTAAGATAAGGAAACATCCATGACTGTCATACAAAACAGATTTTCATACACTAGCATTTGTTTTTCCAGAATATGTACTTGACTTTATCAATATGTTTATACTTGAATATGATGTCATGCTCACCCAGGTCTGGGCTCATGGTGACCCTTTCTGCTGACCTACTGCTTTGGCTTAATGCTGTGACAGAGGACACTATCCATCAAGAGATCGAGTTAGAGAAGGATGAAAAGTTTGATTTCAGCAACACAAATTTCTCTGAAAGTGCAGAGAACTACAATTCAGCAGGTATTGCATGCCACAGAAAAATACATCTTTGTACAATTAAGTGCAGGTACATGAATCCTAGTGCTTTGGTGTAATACAACCTTATTGGTCTGCCTCCAGGAATGGGCAATTCAACCTTTTGTCAATGCCGTGCAACCTCAGTCTGCCTCATCTTCAGGAAAAGGCTTCGAGATTCTTTATCCCTTCAATATCGAGTACTACTTGATGGCAGGCTGCATGCTTTATGTGATGTGGAAGAACGTTGGACGCAGGATGAGTCCAGGTCCCCATGAACATGTTGCTCAGAAGCTGACTTTACGTATTGTTCACCAAGGTGGGATCTTACTTGGCCCTGTGTTTGGTGCCCTGGTTCTCATAGCAGGCGTGACTGTCTTCGTCCTTTATCAGGTTTGGGTGAGTCAGCGGCAGCGGCGCCTCACTGCCTTCTTCATATTTTATGGATACCATTTAGCTGTTATGCCTGTCATGTCTCTCTGCTGCCTGGCTGGTATGCTACTCCATAAACTGGAGAGGAGAGCAGAGGAAGGGGGGCACAATCCCACTCGTAGCCTGGATGTGATCCTCCTGGTGGGGGCAGCCCTGGGCCAGCTAGCCCTGTCCTACTTCTCCCTGGTGGCAGCCCTGGCTATAGGGGCTAGCGGGACCCTGGGGAGCCTCGACCTCTCATACTCCCTTCTCAGCCTGCTAGAACTAATCCTCCAGAACATCTTTATTATTGAGGGCCTCAACAGGCACCCAAGTCTTCTTGCTAAGAGGAAGGGAGGGCAGAGGATATTCAAGGTGAGCATAAAATTGCACAGTGAAGGCTTAAAGGTTTTTGCTTGAATGATATAGTATACAACTAAATTGTCCACACAACTGTCCTAAATTTGTCCCACAGCCTAAGAAAAAGGGCACCGTTCCAGTACAAGAGGGGGAAGACAGACATCTCACTGCTGCAGAGAAACCCGTCAGAACCACCTGCTATCGAAGAAGGCAATGGTAAAAAGTCCTGGACCAAGAGAGCAACACAAGAAATCTGTGCTTTCCTCATTCTTTCTAATATCATGGTAATGGAACTCATGTAATTCATGTTCATCAGCAGATTTTTGTCTTAAAGAATCAAAGGGTCTCAGCAGTTTCTCAACTTATGTAATACAGAAGTGTTCTCTTTTCTTTCAGCTGTGGGTCATCCCTGCGTTTGGGGCCCACCCCCAGTTTGAGAATGGCCTGGGAAAACAGTTCTTTGGCTTCACTGCGTGGTTCGTCCTGGTCAACCTGGGCCAGCCTCTTGGGGTCTTCTACAGGATGCACTCTGTAGGAGCTCTGATGGAGCTGCTCATCTCTGCCTAAAGAGCAGGGCCACGCTCACACCGACTATGTGGCTGTTAAACTAACTAAAAGACCTGTTAAGGGTCCCATATAATTCCGTTTTCAATATTTTGTTTTCAAATGTACTTTGGCTCAGGATAAGTATAATGTTCTTCATGATGTTTTGCAAATGCATGTAGTTTAGTTAAAGGTTGACTTGAATTAGTTACATTGAATCAGTTTTAAGACAGCACCAAGACCAAGGACAATTGTGAGTTGGTCTGAAACAGGCTGTAGAAACGGTGGATTTTAAAAAAAATGCTTTAACCTCAAACAAAATACAATTTTAACAATGTCTACAATATAGGACTTTTAGTACAAATGTATTAAAGGATCAAGGGGAGCAAAATATTCAATTCATGACATATTTGGTTGTAACAAAAGATACATTAAATCTCATAATTCACATTCATAAATGATTTATTGTATGACATGTTTTACATTTCAAGAAAATACTTTATTTCTCTTCATATGAAATAATTTTCTCTGTTCTCTCAAATGTTATCCACTGATATTTGTAATCTGACATACAACACACCTTATTCAGATCTGATTACTGTTTAGGCAACAAAATACATTTCCTGGTAGCTTTTCTACCCTCCCTGTTTTACTGAGGTTTCAGTCTCTTATCAGGTCATGTCAAGTTTCCTTATGAATATACGTTATGAAAGCTTTTTTTAAAGTACAGTAGCGTCCTTTAGTCTCATGTATGATGAACTGTCAGTCTCTTAGTCAGTCTCTTATTTCCAGTACTTCATATGACAAGAAGTTTCAAATGTATAAAAGGTAAAGCACTCAGTGAGTTATGAAAGTATGTCAAATGTGAATCATCAAACCATGTACAAAAACCTCACTTTGTCAATTAAAACACTATGGCGAAACAACTGTATTTTTGGCAAAATGGGTAAATTAATGTTCAATAAACATTTCAATATTTTAACTGTACCTATCAAAGCCATTTGGCATCGTTTCTACTGTACTCACTATACAGCGTTGATAGCAGATGTGGTAATTGATTTGCTGACACTTTATTCTGTTCTCTTAACCCTGGAGGATGGCAAGAAAAATGAAACACAACAAGATTGTCACTGCTTGTTTTGTTAAAAGTTTATGACAAGATGTGAAATCTTCCTCTGACATGTTGATACAGATCACAGTTCAGGTATAAGGAGGGTAAAGTGGTAGATCCGGCTAGTGAGTGTGTGAGGAGAGAAGCAGCCAGATGATAAACAAGTCAGGAGGGGGCGGGACATCTTCAACACCTCCTCTAAATCCTCTGAATCTCAAAGAGTCTCACATCCGTGTCGTACCAGATTGGAGGATCCACATTACTATGGCAACAAGAGTCCAAGAGAAAATCAAGCCATTGTTAAAAATCAAACCATGACAGCCAAAAGAAATTCAACAAATGTGGCTTGGCAGGCTACTATGAAACACCACTGAGACTAGCTGTTCCCAAATTTGTTTGCTCGCACAGGCTAATCTACTGGACTGCCTCTATGAATATCGATGCCTGTCATATTCAATTATATTGTTTCAGTGTGTTAACGACTGTAAATACATTAGGCCTGCAATTGTGTCTTTTCCAATTATGTCTTTTCCAGTTTGCTCACCGTAGGTAGATGACTCCCCACATGTAGGTGCGGAACCACATGGCGGTGCCGGCATTGGCTTGGTACTTCCTGATGAGGATGGGATGAGGGACTGGTAGGAGGCCCACAAGTGTGCCATGCTGAAGGAATTTCAGGATTTCTGACTCATCCGTCAAGCCCCTGAGGAGAACACACACTATGTTCTCATCTACATCAAGGGAATCCTGACGATTTAAGTAATAATCTGTGACATTTAGGTTAGATTAGACATGTAAACCATGCTACTCTCCATCGCTGCACTGCTCAATATAACACCATAGTGATTCAACCTGAAAGCTTTTTTTGCTGTTCTAAACACCTGGTCTTTTCCTGGGAAAAATCCTCTGGTGCACAGGAAGTGATACATTTCCAACAGCTTTTTGTTTGTTTGGAATAAGTAGAAGACGAACTGGGTAGTTAGCATGAGCAGCGATAGCTACCATGGCCGAACAAACAAAGAAAAGAGCGCCACCTACAGAAAGTCAAACTTCATCAACTAAAAAAAAATCCAAGGAAAAAGACGGCACAGTACTGGCCACACTGTTTGATTGACAGTGTGATCTCTGGGAAAGTACAGTGGAAAAACAACTTAATTGCACACAGGTGATCTCTAATCAACTAATTGTGTGACTTCTAAAGACAATTGGCTGCACCACAGCTGATTTAGATGTGTCATAATAAAGAGGATGAATACTTGAATAGTGAATATGAAAACAATTACTTTGTTTTATATTTGTAATTAACTTAGATCAATTTGTAGAAATTTCTTTTCACTTCATTATAGAGTATTTTTCTGTTGATCAGTGGCAAAAAGCCTAATTAAATCCACAGTGATTCCATGTTGTAAAAAAAATAAATAATACTTTTTATAGCCACTGTACTTTCCTGCTATCAAACCCATTTATACCCAATTCTCCTTGTGAATAACTACCAAAGCTGTGTGATTTCTTACTTGTCTATACAGATTTTTTCCACCTGAGGAACCAGTACTTGTAGCAGTCGCATGATGGTCTGTAGAGGAAGCCTTGTGTTCCATGACAGCACCTGGAAAATAGCACAGGAAATAATTGCGATTTTAAGTATATTTTTATAAATATCTATAAAAAAATAAAAGTGAAGACAGATTGAAAGATACATAGATAGACAAGGCTTCTCCTTACCCATTCTGGAGTAGGTCTCCAAATTGTGGCTGTTGAGGACACGCTTGACAACCGCCTCTTTGCTGCTTCTGACTCTGTGTGAAAGACCTAACAGGAAAATAGAAACCAGGGCAATCACCATCGCTGCAGCAAAAAAAAAAGAAGCTGACATGAAAAGCTATCTGAAGCTGTACCTCATGGTCTCTCTCCGAGTTGGACTCTGTATCGCTGGCTCCTGCGATGGCACCACTGTCGGCACTAGTCTGTGGAGAGCGTGAATGCGACAGAGCAATCATGGTACCATCTTCACTTACCTGGGCCTTCTCTGTCAGCTTGTCAATTCCTAAAGGACAAAAGACAATGTGTTATGTCTGGCTGAAAACAAGGAACGTCAACAGGTTCTTCATTGATTGGATATTTATTGAAAATAAAAGATGCTGTAAAAATTATCTTGAGAATACATGAACAAATACTGAGGATCATGAAACATTTTGCCACACGGACTAGTGTATCTCAATACCTGGAGTGGCCTCTAGGCTGGCTTTGAGTGTGCCCGGCTCAGCAGGTACAGCTGGTCTGGAGCCCTCCATGGACTCCATCTCTGCAGAGTTGGTCCTGGAAATGCCAGTTGTGCGCTTCTTTTTCCTCTGCAAGGCCTTCTGAATAGAAGCTGTGTCAGAGGGCAGGCTGGCCAACTGGTGGAAGATGTTACGTTTACGGATGATGGCATACACCAGGTTGCAGTTACCTGCGAAGGAGATGGTGTATATAGAGGCTTTGCAGTTGCATCACAAACCTTCTGGCAACCATGGCTGAGCCCATCATGGAGGTCTTGTGGAGAATTGATTGGGTGCAAATAACGGCTAAATATATAATAACCAGGCAAGAAAAAAAAGAGATACCTGAAAACGATAGTCGTGATCGGGGGTGTAGGTCAATTCAGTAATATTAAGTGACTAGTTTCATGAGGTCCAAACTTAAATTACTTTGACACAAGTAACGCTTGTCTTTAGCCGTTGCCCTTTTAGCTAGCTCTACTACAAAGTACTATGAGTTGGAGCTTGATAAGACTCAGCTAGCTAGCTAACTAGCTAATTTAGAAGTGCAAACAGTGTTAGCACGCAACTACTATCCACTATTAGTGCTAGCCTGTACTAGATACATAAGCTAGTGTGCAAATCAGTTAGTTAACCGGATACAATAGCCAGCAAGCTATCATTATCTAACCAAAAATCAATCAGATATATAAGAGATGGAATGATCAGTACCCGGTCAATAACAGCACAGAAATAACCACGTCTATTAAATTCTGTTGAGACATCCAAGTCATATATTTAGAAATGCAATCAGCTGATCACAGCCACGTTTGCCTGAGACCTGTAGACCTCCAATAATGTCCCCAGAGGATTACATAACCTGAAAGCCCTCCGTGTATATAATGTAAGCCCTTATGGCCGTTATATCATCTAAAAAGAATATATCTTCCAGTTAAAGTCAAATACTGTGTTTTAGAGTTGTTCTTAAAACGTATCTAAACAGATCTTAAGTCAAATCAAAGGCTCAATTATGATCGATACATGAATAATATCCGAGATCCATTATCTACTGACATCGTTCCACCCTGTGCGTGGTCAACATGGTCGAGGTCACCATCTATGTTCTTACCATCGAATTGATACTGGATGATGTTGTTGAAGACCTCAAGCAGGAAGAAGACCAGGTGGTGATTCTGGGAGGAGGTGAAGAGGAACCAGCAGCTGGAGAAGGCCTCCAGAAGGTGGAGCAGTTTGTTGGCTGACACCATGGACAGGCTCTTCAGATAAGGTGATACTGCAGAGGGTGACAAAACAGTGAGTCAAAACTATACAGCGTCCAGTAACCTCTCTGGCCTGACAATGATCCATCCAGGATTGAAACACAGTCACAGTGAACAGTAATGGAGGGAAAGCATGGCAGGCATTTTTTTGTCATTGAAAACTGAATGCAGTTATACTCCTAGTTTGCCAACAGGGAGCGATATTTAGGTGTTTCAGTGATATTTACCATTCACTATGATTGTGAGCAGGCAGTCAAAAAGGGGCTGTAGGCGCTGGTGTCCACTTGTGATGACCTTGTGGAAAATCTAATCAAGAACAAGTACAGAAGATATTTATGATGACAATTCTGTTTTTATGTAATATTCATTCATAAAACACCAAACAATATTATGGATGGGGAAAATATTGCTACAGAATAAGACAATGAAATTTTGCTAAATTGCAATATGTTGCAGTATCAAATTGCAGGTGTCACCAAACATCATGGTTCAAGTATTGTATCGCTAATATTGTGTCACTCACCACAATGAGCAGGTCAGCATGGGTGCTGGAGAACACAGGGATGTCCATAGGGACGCGGAGGGTATAAGGCTTGTTCAGACGAACGCCAAAGTTCCTCTCTCCACTTAACAGCAGGAGGATGAACACACAGATATGCATGAGACCTGCACGAGCTACAAATACACACAAACACAAAGATGTGTTTTTCACATGTAACATTTTCCATATTTATTACAACATACACAAGTAATCCATGCAAGTAAACACATAGACAGACACAAATATGTCCACACCAAATATTTACACATGCCCACACACCAATACTACAATGGCTCTTTGACACACACACACACACACACACACACACACACATCACACACACCACACACACAGAGGAGAGTATGACTCACACTGATCTGCCCTGGCATCGTTCAGGTAAAACAGGATGGGAACCAGCATGTCCAACACATCACTACTCTTCAGCACGAAGAACAGGAATTTCTAAAACACACACACACACACACACACACACACACACACACACACACACACACACACACACACACACACACACACACACACACACACACACACACACACACACACACACACACACACACACACACACACACACACACACACACACACACACACTTCCCCATCAGCTTCACATCCTCATAAGTCTTGTGTCTTGATCATATCAAAGTTTTAACAAAGTTCTAACAAGCTTTGACACTTGGTTTTAACCCTTCACACGAAGAACTATATAGACATATTGGGTTTTCAGATGTTGTTGAGTAATGTTTTTAAATCTCACTATCTGAAGACTAGTAAGTTAGAGTAGTGTGCACATTAATAGTTACACACAGCAGAAACGGTGTATGTGTTGGATCATATTAAGACTCCAAATTATTTGAAATAACCAGAAGCACAGGGGTTGTTTGAGACACTTCAAAATGGACTTAAAGGGTTTTCATCTGACAGCTTCACACACTAAACAGCTACCCATCATATGTGTGAGCATGAGCCACAGAGACTCCCAGTCCAAATGGGATAAAACTGGTACCATGGAGAGCTGTTCAGGGGAGAGGGTATCATCGAAACACATCCATTGTGTTCAGATGCCTATTCATAATTTTCTTACAAAAAGTACCACAGGTATGTGACGTTGTGCCTCGAAGAAATACTCTGCTTCTCAGAAATGATCTGGAAATCATGAGAAATTAACTACAGCTGTTCTAAAACCAACCTGATTACCACTTTTAAACTACAACCATGCTGTATGGCAATGTCCCAGAGTTGTATACTTTTATACACTTAACAAAAAGGGTTCAGAAAATGATTATTTAGACTTGTACTATAGCAGAACCCTTTTTGGTGCTATAAGGAACCCTTTAGGTGTGACAGTTCAGGCACATCAGAGGGTTATCACCACCCAAACCAAAAGAACCCTTCTTTTTCTGTGTAGTGACAAAGATCTGTCTTGAAACTTAAACACAGTTCCCGGGGGGGCGGTTAAGAAAACCAATCTCCACACCTTGTTGAAGTCACAGAGTTTCCAGAAGAGAATCAGCAGCTCCTGGTGGAACTGGATCTTCTTGGTGGAATGGGGCAGGTAGGTCTGAACCAGAGGATTATTAAGCAGTCTTGCCAGACCTTTCAGGGTGAAGCCAAAGTCCTAAGAAACAGAGAAACATTAAGGTCCTATCACCTGATTATTGTACACTGTATAAATGACAGGTCCTATTGAATAAGTCTTACCTCTTCTCTATGTATCCTGGACAGATAATTCACAAAAAGGTTAGCAGGTCCAGCAGCCTAACAGAAAAGATCAGAGATGACAATTCTCACAATGAAAATATATATTTTTTTAAGGCTTGAGAAGATTATAAGAATACATTCTTATTATTCCAACTTCTCATGACCAACTCGTGGTCATTCGCCCTCCTACCTCCTGGTCCTCCGTGGCAGAGGGGGATGCGGAGGGCTCCAGGGCCTGGAGGGCTGCGCTGGCGGCCGACCCAGCTTCATGCTCCAGGGTGACGATAAGGATCTGGACAGCCTGCTCAACCAGCTGCTCCCGGTAGTCGGAGAACAGCAGGTGGTTGTATGGGATGCCGTATCCCACTGGGTCGTAGGCGCACACCACGTTGAGCAGAGAGGTAAACAGGGGGAGGGCATGTCTGGGTGGAAGGGATGAAAAACAGGTCGAGGTCAGTGTTGTATGTGTGCTGTACGTCTCTATCTCTAAGTGGTGTCGGTGTGCTATCAGAATTTTTCCATGTGCTAGGAAGGGCACCGTGAAGCACCCTCCAGAGGGGTTCAGTTCATGAACATGTCTCAGGAGGGGTGTAGGTTAATGTAGTGTGTGTGTGTGTGTGTGTGTGTGTGTGTGTGTGTGTGTGTGTGTGTGACCTGTTGTCTGCGGAACAGAAGAAGCTGACCCAGGGGTTGAGGGTTTTCGTGTCAGAAGAAGGGGTCAGGTACATGGCCTCTGAGAAACAGGTGAGGAGCAGCTTCAGTAGCTCTGTTCTGAACAGAATACAGAGGACGGACAGATTCAGCTAAAGAAATAACAGAAAATCAGGAGTAGGAAAAAGAAGAAGAGTACGTTCTGAATGTGTTGCTCCCTTACCTATTGAGGTCATGGACGTAATTGAGTGGAGGCGACTGTGCGAAGCCCACCCCAGCCTCCCAGATGTACTCACAGCTGTCAATGTACTGCACCTCCTCAGCCGAGTCCTGCAGTACACATGGGAGTTAACTAAGACACTCACTAAGGAATCAAATGGGTGACTGAGGGTGACAAACGCATCAAAGAAAACACCCTGCACACCGTATTGAATGCTTGTTTGATGAAAACAAAGAAATCAGGGTACAGGACATAGTTAAGCCTTTTTGTGGTCATCTAAATTGTTGCAAATTGGTTGTGCCACACATTTGAATCATGGTCTCAACATAGTTCAATACATAATGTGCATTGTTTTAAACCTCTGTAGCATTTAATGGAATGAAATGACACCCAGGACTAAAACCACAAAGGACAAACTGTTGCTCTAGTCAAGGAAACGGGCAGGGTCGGTGCTGTGAAGTATTATGAGCTGAATCATGTACTGAAAGAATGAATGCATTGTGCCTTATCTGTCTTTTTGAAATGCCATTATAAATTGTGGTATCTGTAGTCAAAGACAATGGCAGACACGATGAGGACCAGACTGACTTGATCAGCATTCTTCAGAACGTATTATAATCAATCATATTTGCCCAAGTGTCAATACATGAAGCTACACTGCTAAAGCGAAAGGTCCAAACACAGCAGTGTGACTGTGTTCACACCTAGTTCTATCATGTGATTCAACAAGTGGACTAAGCAATCTCTATACATGACACCTCGGCAGAGATAACTTCAGCTACATGAATAGATTTGACTAGGTGCTACCATTGTTCCTCGTGAGTAAACTGACAGCAAAGGGCATTATGCCGTGCACACAAATGCTCATTCATATTAATTTGAAACAACACAATTTCAACCACGAATCGAAGGCATTCACGACAGCTAGAAAATTCACAGCAGGAGTCCAGTAACTGCTTGTGTGAGTATGTGTGTGCATGCTTAGCAAGTCCTTGAAGCAAGTGGGAACAACCAACAGCCGCTGGCCATTTTCCACCCTCCACCACAGTTTCACACGCTTCATTGAGTGTGACATTTCCTTGGGGGTGGCTGAGAGTGGTGAGTGGTCTGGTCAGAGGTAGGGGGGGGACCTGCAGGACGGACATTTTCTCTCACCTCCCCTTGTTCACCAAGACCACAGGTGTTTGCTCAGCATGGATAAGACGTGTCCACCCTCCTTTCCTCAGCCCAGTTGACAAACATGGCCATGTGCCACTCCTCTCTCTCACACAGAGGAGACTGGAGTCACACATTAACGCAGGGTGACTGCCCAAGAGGTTTGTGTGTGATGTGGGAGATAACAGTGCTAACAGTGCTAACAGGTACCACCACGGGGCTAGTATGTAACAGGGACTTAACCACCACGGGACTTAACATGCCTCGTCTACAATTAGCAGTCCTGTATATTGACACTAATGTAGCTTGGGGGCTAAAACAAAGTACACCCTACAATAAAGCTAGCTGTCTTCTGTGTAGCAGTTTTTCCTGCTTATCATCTCTCACCTAATGTATGAACTAGCCCAAGGCGATGTAATGGTAAATCTCCTTAATTAGATAGTGAGTATGTTTGGGCACCAGCTGCACCCTGAGGTTGGTTCAGGCCTGTACTTGACTGTCTGCCACACATAAATTACAGTGTAAGGAGAGTGCACTTACTGGGCCACCCTTCTGGTGGCTATGGATGGTGAAATCTGGACAGAAGAGGAGGTCTGCTATGGCCAGCAGAAGGGACTCAGCCAGGGGCCGCGCTTCATCATCACCACCTGCATCCAAACGCTGAAAGGCAGAGACCAAGTCAGATTTATGGTTTTGAGCAAGTACTGAAGTTGCAAAAACAATTCCTATTAAAACTTAATTGACAAGAATATTAATCTTGGTAACATCTTTGGTGCTAAGCGCTCACTGCCCTGGTGTTTCTGCTTCTTTCTTCCTTCTTTTTCTGTGGATTTTCTGTTGAAGTTTGAGTTTCTGTAGGTGGGCTCTCTTTTCTTTGTCTGTTCAGCCGTGGTGGCTATCGCTGCTCATGCTAACTAACCAGCTCTTCTTCTATTTATTGCAAACAAACTGCTGTTACTGCTGCCAGAAACATAAATGGCATCACTTTCTGTGTGACAGAGGATTTTACCCTGGAAAGAGCTACCTGACACCAGGTGCTTGTAACAGCAAATGTAAAAGCTTTCATGAACTGGATATTGGTTGAATCACTATTGTCTTATATCAATTGGCATAGTGTAAAATGACCATAATATCTACGGGGATTTGATAAGGTTGATGATCATTACAAATGATTCAACAATTATTTTGTTAAGCACTGAGATTTGGCTCACAAACCCACATTTTCAACTGTTGGAGGATGGTGCTACGAGTGAGTGACCGGTTACACTCTCAAGACAAGAAAACTGTCAAAGTAGTTTTATTATTACAATATTTTTCATAGTGATATTATATTGATATATATTGATTGATATTACATTATATATACCCCTCTAGACATTTCTGTTGGGTCTCTAATTTGCTAGTTTACTAATCTCTGTTGTGAAAATGCCACTGTAAACTGCAATTCCTTGGTCGCTGATAAAGGTCGTAAAAAGTCATACATTACTTAACGCTCCTTTAAATTAAAGCATAAAAACACAGTTCAGAAAGTAGTTTATCCAAAGTAAGCAGTATTTCCCAGCACAACCACAACATGAACCTATGCTGATTCACAACTGCACAACAGTAAATTCAACAACCCCTAGTCCTATTACAGTTCTGCACTTCACCTCAGTCTCACGCTTTAATTAAGGGTGATTCAATACCTCCCTAATTCAACTACTGGGCAGGAGGAGGGGGAGATACAATATGGGCAGTGTTTAGACCATGGTCCTCTGTAGACCACGTAACCAGAGAACCAGCAGTAGTAGCAGCCATGGGGAGGAGGGAGGGCAGCCTCCCCACTCAGAGAGCTCAGTTTGGGACAGTGACCTGTGACAGTGACTCCAGCTCTCCTGCTCTGTGAGTCAGAAAACGCTCACAAGTTCCCGGAAAGCACAGTCACTTCCCAGCAATTGTGACAACTGGGGTATAGCATAACTGGGTGTCTCAAAGGGCCCCGAATGCTTAGATCTCTAGACAGATGAGGGGCGCTGACAGATCAAGCTATAGAAACTGTCTGAGGAGGGATAGGATTCCTGTGTCTGGTGCTACCCAAGCACAAAGCATGATGGGTTGTCTCCACGCAACAGAAGTTTTACAGATCACCGCTACTGAGAACAAATTCAAAAGGGAAGTTCCATGTTATCTTTCTTTAAACATAAACCCAATCAACCAGCACTGAATGACAAACTTGCAAAAGCTATAAAGATGAGGTTTCATCTCATTTACGAGAGGACTAAATGTCAACGTGATACAGTTAGCCACATCAAACTGAAGACAGCTCTGCCACTGAAATGTCTGCACCGTAAATGCTCGCTGTTAATGAAAGCACTGAACTGTGAGAACAACCCGGTCACTGAAGAAAGGCGCAGCTTTTGGGACTTGAATACATCGAGTTGGTTTGCTATTTTACTAGAGAAAAAGCAGGGGTTATTGCTTCCTTGATGCATTCCTTTCCCACTACAGTCCAACCACTGAAGTGGGTAACAGAACACCAGGTACTCTTTCACAGGGGAGTATCCCAGCTTAAATGTGCAATCATGAATGAAGGTGACATTAATTACCGTGACCACTTATAGCTCATGTAATTTACAGAGCGTCAATATCAAAGTGCTGCGTATTCACACGTAGCATGTTCCCTCAGCAGAAGGAGGTCGCCTGCCTTTCTGTGGCAGAGAAATCTTTGAGGAGGAGTGAGTATCAACATAGGAAATGACAGAGCTGACAGTGCAGAAGGTTATGTAAGACCTCTTCTGACTGGCTTGTCTACTGCAATCGAATATACTAGACTAGAGCATTTCTGGAGGACAATCTGACTCCTCTCCACTACTACTCCACTCTGATCACTACCTGTGATTGATTCTTTGAGCAGCTGTCCTCATTTCTATCTTCTTACCCCAGCTCTGCCAGCTCCAGGCACAGTGGACCAGAAGAAGCCTCTCCAGTCAGCATCCTCAAAGATGTATGGCAAGATGCGGGTGAGGAGGCGGATGCAGTTCAGGGCAATATGCCTCTCTTTCTCCGAGGGGCAGCTGGAGTAAGCACCCTGGACAAGCTTTTCCACCGCCTTAAACAGAGGCATGAATGAGATTGGCTACAGTGGTACAGTATTTAAAGTGGGGCACCTTGAGAGGGTCCCACGGGGGCTCCAGAAAAAAAAGGAAGAATGGTTTAATTTCATGTTTTAATTTAAAATTAATTAATGTATTAAGTTGGCACAATTACAAATTGTGTTGAAAATACCTACCACTCCAACTCAGGAGAGTATCATATTTAAAAATGGCAAGATATTCTGTCTATCCTTGAACATTTTTTTCAGATGGCAGGCCAACAGTGAAAGGTTTGAAGAACCCCTGCAGCAGAATGACTGTTGACAAGCTTTTAAATTATTACATTATTCGTATTCAGCCTAACATACATATTATTGACTGTGCACATGCTCTAACCATAATTGAATTATCCTGCATTACACTTGGTTCATCCCAAATACAATAATTTTCTCATTGCAGGAACTCTGGGATCTAGTGTGTTGCTTTCTCCTTTCCCTCTTGTTCAACATTTTCAGTCCCATAAACTCTACAAAAGCCCATCTGCTTCATTTATACGGCCTTTGACCTTTTAAATACTCAACATCCAGAGTGTGGGAACAACAAACACCTACATTCCTCTCACTCTGACTGTGTCCAGGGTAGACAGTAGGTGCAGACTACACGTGTAATGTCTGTGTCAATGTCTGTAGCACCTAACTTCCAAAAGATGACACACTGTAGAGCAATCCATCCATCACAATGTGGGATACCTTATAGCAGAGGGTTGCCAGGTTTGACGGTGATTCCTCTCTGACAGCTCGGATCTCGGCTGCAGGCACCAGAGCGAAAACATCCTGGACGGTCGTGGCTGTGTCGGCCCAGAACTGGTCCCAGAAGGCATCGTCTGTGGCTTCTACAGGCTTGGGGAGGGGACAACGACAGGACTCTGTGATGTGTGACTGATTCTGTCCTCATGTCAAAATGTCAAACACACACCAGAGAGAAGGAGCTCCATTTCCCTGACCCTGACCCCCGTCACTGAACAGTTCTGATGTTCAGTAAGCTCCCCATGAAGAGCACAGCGGCTGTGATGCTGCAGCTATTTATATTATTCATGCACTGGTGCTAAATATAGGCATATGAACACAGAATGCAATATTTGTTTTGAAGAAATCATGGCTGTCTTTGTTGTTGTGTTGTCTTTTTGTTTGCCTTTGATGCTTTGTCCTGACTTGTGGCTGTGAAGCTCCTGTACTTAATTTTGTTCCTATAATCTAATTTTGAATAAATACAATCAGAAAAAATATGATCTGAGCGATATAATAACCCGCTGAGATCTTCTCCAGTCTACCTTAAACATTTTATGCACATCACTCTAAAAAAACAAACTCTGTAAAAAGACTCCAATAAGACTTCAACATGAAGAGTGTATATATACAAATATATAAAATCAATAAACAATAAAAATAAGATTAAAACCCACAATAACCAATACCAAAGGCCTACCCATTCCCTCTGAACTGAATTAAACTGCACCTAATTAGTTCCACCTTAAATGCACCTGCCAGTAATGTATATCTGCTGCTTGTTACAAAACTAAATAACGACGTATGTTACATTCTGCAATCACACTGTTACATGTTCAAGTGATGTATGGCTCGACTTACAAATAAATAAGAAAAGTAGCGGCTCAGAGCAATGGGAATCCACAGGCCAACATAAAGGTAACAGTCTCTGAGAACCAGTAAAAATAGTAATAATAATAATAATCAATCCAGGCATATATATTCCGCCTGTATACCCTGAATCCAGACAGAGTGGACCCTTTTTACTTATTATCCCCTCCATGATCTGTCATCTGGGCTGCAATTTAAGCTACCATCTGGCACTCGAACTTTATCTTCAAACGCAAAATTGTCCATAAACGCACACCTAAATGCTCGTCATTTATATATTTGCAAGTGCTTGTTTTGAACAAACCTGTGTTTTGGTTGTGAGTTGTATCACTGCTTTTCTGAAGTGAAGTTTGGAGTCGGCGTTTCCCATTTTCCAGAAACTGCCTCCTGCCTGGCTCTATGTAGTCTTAATAGTGAGTCGCCGTAAAGGAGGATTATCTCCCTCATCCACCTCTGACAGCCGCTCTCCTCTCACGCTGCATTCAGGTGCACCTCGTAAGATCCTGCTTCCGAGACAGGAAGCCAAAAATACGACTTGTAGCGCATTGAAATGTCTTTTTTATCTGAAATAATAACAAACTGGACAGACTTCCAAAAGTAGTTATTTTGGTGGATGTTGTTTTATTGTAGAAATCAAACAGCCGAGAGCTACTTTTGTGCTGTAGCAGCAGAACAAAGAGGAGAAAAATGTGCATCAGGCATGTTACTGATGTTTTCATTTATTAAAAGCAAAATGCATGCAACGAAAAGGTAAACAAAGAGTGAAATTATAACCATATAACAGTACTAATCATTTACACAGCATGCCAAACAATAACATAAATGAATACATCACATGCCGGCTGGTCGTGTTTACCATTTTGTTGCGTCGTTCATGTGCGTTCAACTTCAAATTGAGATATTTCCGACGGTACTTTAGGTAAGCACCAGCCAAGCAGGATCCAGACTAAGTGACTTCCGGGATCCAAATATACATATTTGCTTTCATTTACATTCATTGACGCTTTCATTGACAAACACCGTAATGATTCAGATGCAGGTATGGTGACTGTAAACTACTCCAGCCCATCAGCATCATATTCATCATCCTCGCTGTCATCACCTGTATGATTATTACCTCAAGTCATCACAATTATGGTTGATGGTTCAAATTCAGATTGATCTGGAAAAGGCCAGTTAAAGCAATAACGGAGAATGGCTTCTTCACTGACCCAAGGTATGATAAGAATAAATGAGCTCTGAGACGATAGAGCAACAGTGACACCCAGTGAAATTAATCACAGCCAAGCTTGTCTTCAGTACAAAGCAGCCCAGTTTTATAGCTATCAAAGTTTCACAATATACAACTTAATTGCCATCAATGATTTCAAATAGGTTTTTTTTGTTTGGTTTAAGGTTAATATTCCTGACGTTCTTCAGGACAAGAAGAAAGTGTCCAGTATAGATATTGTATGTGTTCAAAGTTAAGATTAATGATCAGATTGCTATTATGAGACATTTCATTACGTGACACTTCAAACTATTGATTGATACAATAATGAAATATAAACTTTTAAAAAATTAAAAATCAATAGGAAATTACAATTGGGATAATTGTATGTTTTCTCGCTGATGTTTTGGAATGTCACAAAATGAAACAGCAAGTTTTCCAACGTTGTTTGGCATTTGCTTAATTAATTTTTATACCTACTTCTCCATTGTGCCATTTAATACTGTGTACAATGATAGGCCAATTTCTCATGTTTGAACTTGTCCCTCTGCGCTGGATCTTCTTTTCCTCTTCCTTGTATCTTACATTGCTTATCTCATTTATTTCTAATAGTTCATGCTCAGCATAGTCCTACGTATATCTTAGTATATCTCTAAATATATCTAGACTTGATTTAATTTAGCACATTTCTGTAAATAACTGTGACTTTTTATTGTTCAGAGTAGATAACACAGAGACCCGATGAAACAAAAAGCAATGACACACCCATTTATATTGCTGCATCTATTCATTGGTATTGGTTACCTAACCACTGTTTTTTGTCATTGGTGTGACCTGTGGTGTTGGTGGGTGTGGAAACCAACACCGGTCAAGTTTGACATTTCATTTATTTTCATCCTGATTCTATTAAATTTACTGTATAAACTGCAACAGGACTGATTGTCAGCCCTGACTCAACAGCTCTACCAATACCATACTAATGTTACTGGCACACTTCCTGGGAATCAATTATGTGGATTAAGTGTGTGTTAACAACTCTGACTCATTCACTCTTCACTCGCCACACTATTTCTTCACACCAAATGGGCCAGCCTGTCAAAGAGCTTCTCCCCAGCCAATCATATCTTTCCCCCTCCCTACTCATGTGCTCTCAGCAGACATTACAGAGCAAGCCCTAGGGACTTTCCTCACAACTCTTTCTGCAAGCAGACCCATGCACATCCACTTCAGAAGAACTTTGTTTGGCTTTCAATCCGTACAGTAAGGCAAAATGAAAAGGACCAAAGGGTTATGCATCCTAATCTGCACCCTGGCAGCCCTGGCAGCAACAGGAGCAGTAAGGACATTACAATACTCTCTTTGTTCATCTCTACTTTATTTGTAAATTAGCTTAGTGTTAGTGCTTAAATGTTGCATCGATTTTCAGGATTTATAGAAGTTTTTTTATATTTATAGGGCTTGTTGAGACAAAAAAGACAGAGCCTCCCTTTATTGCCCTTTGGATTACCAGGTGAGTCACTCTGCATCAGTCAAGGCTCTATGGTGTGTCAGCTTCATGCTGTATCTGAGAGAATATTTCATGTGTTATTCAAGGTGGAATCTGCCTTAATGGAGGCACCTCTGTCCCATCCTTGCACACTGATGGCCACATGTTTTGCTTGTGTGCTGATGGTTTTGGGGGGAAAAACTGTGAAATAGGTAAGTAACTCCACTACAAGATCATTCATCGTGAACACACCTCATACTTTGAATCAATCAAGAAAAGTAAAAAATCACTGTCCTTCCTTCAGTAACTAGCGCCACCTGCTACTATGGCACTGGACTGTACTACAGAGGTACAGTGTCTCAATCAGAGACTGGAAGAACATGCGTGGAATGGGATTTGAACACTAGGGAGCGTCTGATGTCATCAGATGTCAATTCCGGGAGGCACAACTACTGCAGGTATGCTACCATTATACCCAACATAAAAGTTCAGTGTAGTGTGGAATTATCTTTAATGCTACATTTCTTAGGCTTGATAGAGATAATGTGCTGTTTTCCACAGAAATCTGGAATACAAACGGCGTCCATGGTGTTACGTCTTGAAGAACCAGGAGTTAGTCCAAGAGTATTGTAATATTCCACGTTGTTGCTTCAAGCCAGGTATGAGTACACCCTTTGTAGTGTTCCCAGAACAGGTCCATGCTTTTTTGTTGTATTTTTTAACATGACACTCAAAAAAAATCTTGTAGATTCATCTCCACCTTCATCCACACCCACTGAGCCAGGGACGGGTAAGTTCATTGTCTTCCTACTGAACTCGAGTGAGCATATCCCATTTTCATGCTTTCAAAGCAGAACTCAGCATGTTTCATTTCCCTGCAGAGTCAGCATGTGGCCAGCGCTCTAGAAAGCAGATGAAGATCGTGGGCGGAACAATTGCCACTGTACAATCACACCCGTGGATTGCTGCCATATTTTGGCGCAGCAGATCTAAGCAGAAGCTTTTCCGGTGTGGAGGGAGTCTGATCTCCCCCTGCTGGGTCCTTACAGCCGCCCACTGCTTCCCCGATGGGTAGGAACAGAGATCACTCACTGTAACACCAGCAGGTGTTGAAAAACAATGTTTGTAGGTTGGTTAGACGGTTCTTGTGATTTTTCTTTCAGCTCTGATACCAAAGCATGCCGTTTTTCTGTCACCCTGGGGAAAAATGCACTGAACGAGACCGACCCCACTCTAGAACAAACATTCAAGGTGGAAAAAGTTCATATCCATGAAAGGTTTGACAATAGTGAGGGGAACTTCAACAATGACATAGGTATGACTTCCAATCTTTGGTTACTACAACACTTGTAGTAATACCATGACAACTACAAAGTTTTACATACCTCCCGTCTGTCATGGGCTGATGCTTACAGTGTTTTCCAGCCCTGCTGAAGTTGAGGGCCAAGCATGGTCAGTGTGCAGAGGAGACCCGTACAGTTAACACTGTCTGTCTGCCACCACCTCGCCAGAGCCTGGACTCTGGTATACTCTGTGAGATTGCTGGCTATGGGAAAGAGAAGCACGGTGAGGAAAGGGCTCTAGCCAATGTTTCTCTGTCTGTCTAACAATTATATGTTCTACATATAATAATATAGTATTTGTCTGGTTTCAACTGCCTTCTCTGGCTTTTTCAGGCCTGTGGTATAACTCCCAGTACCTCAGAGAGGCTAAAGTGAACCTTCTGGCTCATGATGTCTGTCAACAAAAAGACTATTATGGAAACCTGATCACAGAGAATATGTTTTGTGCCGGTCGTCCTGACTGGAGTCAGGATGCGTGTAAGGTATTTATGATGAGTCCAAACTTTATCAGACGTTGCCCTGACAATTATATTTGTGGATTTTCAATCTCACCGCTCCTCTCTTTTCCACAGGGTGATTCAGGAGGGCCTCTAGTGTGTGAGATGGATAATAGGCTCTTCCTTTTTGGAATAGTTAGCTGGGGCGATGGGTGTGCAAAGGAATTTCACCCCGGTGTGTACACCACAGTGACCAATTACAACCAGTGGATAGAAGAGAAGACCAACCTGTCATCCATCACTGCTGGGTCCATGTTCCCTCAGAAGTGACCTCCTCACACAATACACAGCACGTAAACTGCTATGTGAACACACAAACTGGTGGTGAACCAGAGGTACTCCATGTACTTCCATTGTTGGTCTCTTGTCATTAGCGTTCATCTTGTGGTATTTCAGTTGCAGTTTCATAACAATGAATTTAAAGTTGTCTATGCTGAATTGTACATAAGTGAAGAGTATATTTCATGTATACTGTATAGTAGTGGTTGTTCTGTGGTATGTGGTATGCTATTTGTGGATCTGAATGTCTAGCTACTGCTTTCTATGTTTTGATAGTGTAGTGATGCATTATTTTGATATATGACAATTGTTTTTGTACTTTTGTACTGTACTGTAATATTTTTTGTTTATAATATTGCCTTTTAACTAAGGGAATAAATGGGTTTTTTTTCTAAAAATGTTCAACGTATGTATAATGTATAATGAAAGGATTTAATCTACCACTGTTACGGATTTTGGGTGTCGTCACAGTGACTCGCCCAGCTGGCAGCTTGACCCCTGAAAAACATCCACCAACTGAACCCAATAGTCATGCATGTGGAATCTGCTTTGGCCAGAGTACTTGGAACTAATTCTCGATATTTCCACAAACTTAACAGAAGCCAAGTGGAGGACATATCTTCAAGTTCAAAACAATATATTCCAAACATGGCAACAGTAAAAAGAAATGGAAGCATCTGGTGTACTATCACTAAATAACGAGAAATTGTATTGGAAAGATGATATATCTACTGAACCACTCTCATCTGCCATAAAAGGACACTTGTTTCAGCCTCAAATCGCAGCTGTTGGCGGACAAAATGTATGGGAAACATAATTTAACTGTGACTGACAGAATCTGTCTTTTACTTCTGCTTTCTTAGAAACTGTTCCTTTTCTGTTCCCTACTCCTTTTCTTGATACCCTTATGCTCATTTTATGATATTACAGATGGCATTTCAGGTCAATTTATACCACCGTGTCTACACTAAATGGTTCACACTCCTAATGTTTAAAACCCTCTCCAACAATAAGAACTCAGAAAGCTGTATACTGTATATAATGATTATACACAAGCCCATCAATAGATTTTAATTATGATTTATTGTGACTATATATGAATACGTATTTCTTGCTCCTTGGAGAGTCTGCTAAATGAACTGAGGCCTAAAAGTGAGGACTTAGCGTGTCTTTAATTTAACAGGGAAATCCGGATCCGAACAGTTGGGCCTCCACATGGAGTGAAGGGATTAGGGATAGCCTCTACGGGAAGCCTGAGCAGCAGCAGCTGGCCTTGTTATTTATGTTTTGAAGGCTGTCAGTGGAGAAAGTGTGGGAAAGGAGTGGAGTACAGTACAAGTCATCAGCTATTTCAGGATTACGGCCAATGGAGACCCCACGATTACTGTAAACTAAGTGGTCTCATCCAGTTCAGGTTTCACCATAGGAGTCAACACCTCTCTGGATTTACATGAACCAAGTCCAATCTGGTGTGCGTAGTGGCACCTCAGAGTCATTTATGGTAGACAGTACTAACTCATCCAGTTAATATAGTATCTTACATAACTGAAACTTGGGCAGCTGAGAGAGGTTAGTGTTTCCCTTTTTAGACCATGATTTATTTGTTTAGCAACATTATTCAGTTCAATTCTCTCTTGCTATGGTCCCTAACGCCACATGAGGCAACTTTGCACAGTGGCAGCTCCATGGCAGTGAGAGGTAACTGTTTGAAAAAAAAAAAAACGTAACTTCAATACCCAGAAATCATGTAAGGTGATGTCAGATGTCAGTCAGCGTGCCCATACATTCTGTGATGCTTTATACCAAAGGATACCAAAGATCTAACATTGGAGAGTCCAGCTTTCTCTGGACGAAGTGCTCGCTCACTGCCGGTTAGGAGACAGGTTGTATTACGCTTAGGTTTTGATTCGCTACTTCCTGTGGGCAGAGACACCAGAATTTAATTTGGGCAAAAAGGGTGAATTTATGGGGATTTATTGGGGATGAGATGCAGCCCCACTTGTGATTTAGGCTGATAAGATGGGCATGTTTTGTACATAAAAATCTTGGCTGGTGCAGCTTTATAATGTTGCCCCATCTTCTTGCCAGCTTTCCATGGATTGTAATTAGTTCTTACAACCACAAGAGGGTGACCTGTGTTTAGTCTTGCACAGCCAAACAATTGAGCAGCAGACTTAACAGGCCTGGATGAACAGCCTTTCTTGAAGTACTTGGTTCTGTCAACAGGATATCAGTTGAAAGAACAACATCAGACCAAATGCTGTGTAGTAGTTAATCACTTCACTTGTGATGCATTGCAGTTAGGTGTCCAAGAAGCAAGAACGCCAATGTCAATACATTTTATGCAACACAAATTCAAGATTTATGGTCTTGAGTACGCACACTGTTTGCACTGCTATATTGGCACATTTCCCCACCTCCATGCAGCAGGAACCCATCAGGTCCTGTTATCAGCTGCAGACTAGGGGAAGGTGAAGACCACCCGTCTCGACCGGCCCTGCTCACATTCCAGCATGTACACACGGGAGGCCCTTGTC
Source organism: Hoplostethus atlanticus (assembly GCA_034670405.1). NCBI lineage: Eukaryota > Metazoa > Chordata > Actinopteri > Trachichthyiformes > Trachichthyidae > Hoplostethus > Hoplostethus atlanticus. Next base: position 2,308,754 of record JAXDDX010000044.1, on the reverse strand, counting down.
AGTAACTAGAGATTTGAGGAAACTACAGGCCACCTTTGATGTCTATATTCAGGATGAACTCCCCCGTTTGCTACATTTATCTGACTTTTGAGAAATACAGGGTGATCTATACTGGGTGTTGGTGGTTCTGTCTGCCCAGTCATATCATCAAGCACTTTCGCCTTACCACTCTAAGGTAAAGTAAGTAGAGTAGTAGAGTAAAGTAAAAACAAACAAACAAAACATTGTGGTATTTTAGACATTGTATTGTAGAAAGTGTGGAAGTACACACTTCTTTATAGTATCCATTCATTTGTCCTTGCTTCCTTAAAGTTTAGTTTAGTTTAGTTCACCAAAACTAGGTATGTGTGGTAAAGAGGTAAGAGGGGTTGCAATGGCTGCAATCCCGAGTAAAGCAGTCAATACGATTCAGTACGATTATCCTGCATAATAACCCCATGTAAAAGTCAAGCTTATCAAGCCCTTGTATGTTTACACGAGGGTTCAAACAGAGTAACTTCCTTGATTCTTTCTTTTTGGACTCTTCCTTTTTAGGAAATGGGCTGCTGTCTTGCCGCCCCTCTTGGGATTCTGTGGGAATTCCTTAGCTGGTTTGCTTGGCAGTTGGTTTTCAATCCTCCAATATTGTTGTTTCAGGGTGTGAGGATGGGAGGGAGATGGGGTTGAAAAAATGTTTTACGTTGCCTTGTGCCACTCCTTACAAAGCCCAAGTTTGTAAACAAATATGTGTGGTTTGTTTAGTCTAAATAAGCGTTAATGCTGGCCGAAGAATCCATGCTCAAAAATGGCAAAGTGACACCATTGGTGTATCCACTGGTCTGTGATGTCTTTTTTGCACACCCTCTTAATTCTGCAAACCTTTTCATTTATTTCATACATTTCTACTTCTTGTGTTGAAATTGTTGGTTGTGTATGTTTATATGACCCTCTTTTGCTATATTCTATTCATATCCTATTTTCCCCCAATTCCACCCTTAACTCATCTTAATTAAGACACATGTTCATATACACAAGGCCTGCTTTTTTTCAATTTGTTACAAAAATAGCCATAAAAGGATATTTAACTATCCTCTGTGATAGCTATATTTGGGGCAGTCACTTTGGGGGTTATCAAGAATATCCTGTAGTAGGAATTCATGTTCATGTTAATCTGTTATTACTCACAGCTCACAAAAGTGCCAAAAGTGCCAAAAGTAGAACTTGTCCAACCAGTCACAGTTCGCCGGGGCTGGAATCCACTCCTCAGTAACACATATTTCCCTTTTTAGGGCATGAGAATCTATTACGTAATTTAGGGAGCACTCGCATCTCTAGCAAACTCGAGCATGTAAGGGGGAGGAGTATGCTGGGATACAGTGGCACTCACATCAACCAATCAGGTACGCGACGACCTGCCTGCTATCCCGGTGATTGGTCAAAAGGCGGGCACAGTTCCCCTGACGTTTAGGTTGCTCGCTCACTCTGTGGTTGGGAGTTTTTCACGTTGATGGTTTCGAGGGGAGTAGTTGTAGTCTTCTTCCCGTAGAGTGTCCTGTCCTGGGAAAAAAAAGTGTCCGGATTGTTTCAGGCTTTTGTAGCGGGAGTTGCAGGAGAAAATAACTTAGGGATAGGACAGTTATCCGTTTTTCTCTTGGATAGTCGCCTCAAGTCGTAATCATGCCGGTTTTTCACACGAAGACGATAGAAAGTATCCTGGAGCCGGTGGCTCAGCAGATATCCCATCTGGTGATAATGCACGAAGAAGGTGAAGTTGACGGAAAAGCAATCCCAGATCTGACGGCGCCGGTGGCTGCTGTGCAGGCGGCTGTCAGCAACCTCGTTCGGGTAAGCGGCTAGCTTTTTCCCCCTTTTAATGTGCTTAGTAAAGTCTTCCGGTGTTGTAGGATACCTGTCGCTCTTTGTCCCACTCCGTCCGCTTGAGTATTATGTGAATGTTGGTGCACGTATAGAGCCGCCTACCACTAGACGAATGTAGCTCTATCCTATGTGTATAATGAGAGAGAGTACATATGCACTGCGGGCTTTCAAAGTTTCTTTTTTGAAGTTGTTTCACTCAGGGCAAAGGGCAGTGACGCCCTTTTCCCCTTGAAAATATGCCCTGCCTCCTCTGGAGTCGACTGCCATAGTTTGACGTAGGCACTGTTACACTGTTTGAGCCAGATGCATCACCTCCTACATGTGCTGTACTACAATCTGTCACTTCTTCACTGCGCTCAGTTCATTGAATACATAGATCGAATAGATGGATGACCAATGTTTCACTTCTCGTGTTTGAATGCTTAGAATACAAACCCTTTGCTTTCCAATACAATAATAAAATATAAGAACAAATTTGGACTTGCTTAGACTAAGGTATGGTAAGTTCCCATACCTTGCCATAACCAATTGGTGCCCATGAGGATTTTCACACACACAGAGCAATCATCTTTTGGGCTCTTAATTATGCCCCAACTGTCTTTTTAAAACAGTAAATTAAATACACCCCTCCTCTGGAGCGGAGGCAGCTGTGGTTTCAAGTATAAGTACATTTAAAAACCAGCCCACCTACAAAAGTGGTCTTCCCTCGACCCACATTATAACTAGGCTATCTGATACCCAAGGCAGCTAGTGAGACATATGATTTACATGACAAGTTAACTATGTATGTATGTATGTAGTTATATATCTGTATGTTTTCCCCCTGCTGTTTTAAAAGACAACCTAGGATATATAGGAGGAAATGACAAAGGCATAGGCCATCACCGGTCTTGTAGCCGGTAACATTGTTACAGTTGACAAGTTGCTTACATAGGAAACGAGAGAAGATATCAGTGTCCGGTCAGATATTGTGGTTTATAAAAAAAATATATAAAACTGAAGCTTAGGCAGTGGTTAGTTCAAATGGCGACTACTATGGTGGACAGTCAGTCCAGAGTGTTGTTCTGTCAGCTTGGTAAAGCAGGGAGTCCCTGGCAGTTGTTGGGCGATACCTTTGGACAGTTGGTCTGGTGTCTCCTTGCAGTTAAGGAATCCTTCATTTAGAACGGCTGGCCTACAATTAATTTGGTACGCTTTACGGTCTCAACCCACTTCAAGCCAGTGTTCTGCATTCTTTGCTTTTTTTTCTCAAAAACCCACCCTTGAACTAAAAGTCTTTTACCCCATTGTGTGCACTGTTCATTGACCACACCCACCAGACTTCCTTCCATTTGAGGGGGGATAACAGAGAGGTGTGCAGAAGGGATCATGGTATCTTTGTCCATATACTTAAGAATTATCAGTCTATTAACTCATACTACAGACACATTCTCAGTCACATTGACAAGATGTCTCACTATAATACCTTGGATAGCTGTGCTTACATGCTGTCATGACCAGTAACAATGTTTTATTAACATTAAGTTACACAGTGAAACTTTTTTTCATTGAATTAGTAGATGGTACAGATACATTAGAAACAACAAATTTACAGTAACTTACAAACAACATGTTTGCCAGGGGCTTATGAAAAAAGGGCTTTCAGAGGATACTTTCATAGTTAAAAACAAGACCAAAGGTTGCAAGCTTTGATATCTTTATGGTTAGAGAGTAACCTCAATGAATGGATAAGCAACATTTTAAAAGTATAAAAATGACTTTTGAGAGGCCATTTCACACTTTTGACTAAAGAATTTAGCTAAGAGAATTAGAAGATTACTTAAAGCAGCGTCAGCCGTGAGCCCAGTAAAACCCTTTGAAGTGAATTTATGGTAACATAACCACACAATAGTTAGTTTGTAAAATTATTTTGAAATCAGATGTGACTACCATATTATTACTGAGCATCTGCATGGACATTATATCAGGGTCATTTTCATCATAATGATACTAGGGCTGGGTGATATGGGCACAATTATTATCACATAATCATAAGAAATTATTTCAACATTCTGCATCACCTTGATATTTGCTCTACTTGATACTCTCCAATTATGGTTGTGGCATATACTGCAGTGTTAAAGAAGACGACAACTGGCCATGTACTGGATACAAGTAGAATTAATGCACAAACAGGAAACTATATTTTCACGCTAGATTAGTTGCCTGGTGAAGACCTTGTAAAAGCATTGCAACAGTGCTTGTATACAGATATATTAGTGTTACCATTGAATTTTATAGTGATGCAATCTGTGCTTTTGAACATGTTAGGAACACATGATCTGCAGCCTCGCTTGGGGTAAAAATGATCCAAGCACTCGAGACTATTTGAGGAATGATCACATATTTCCAGCAGTGGCATGAAGGCGTAACTCTGTAATTATTTCCAGTTGGCCTTGACAGTACATCATGGACAGTGTTATGATTTCATTGAAATTTAACGTTTTGTGGTTTCAAAACCCCACCAGTTGTGTCTGAGTCATGGATTGCAAGACTCAAGAGACAAAAAAAATAATTTCTGTGTGGCTTTTCTGTACGTTGCACCTCTCTGTTATGGATACATGAATATTATAGGGAAACAGCAATGACCTTTTACTTTACTTACATTTTTAGGTGCTATTGTTTTGACCCACTTCATTATTGCCTTCTCGTAATGTTGATACATGAATTTAAGCTTCCTCTTGTTGTAATTCACTCCTAGTAAGAGTCTGCTAAATGCCTTAAATATAAAATGTAAATCTGTTTCCTCGAAGTACATTTTTATTGAGGAATATCCCGGGGAAGGGAAGAGATGAGGCTCTTTCAGTGTGTGTGCTATAACTCATGTCCCTCAAATTGTCGCTCAGTGGTCTAATTGCCTTTCTCCAGACATCCTCAGGACAAGGCTGCACCAAAGGAAGCCATTCACCTTATTGTCTCTGCTCCCCAGAAAACCACATCATGCTCAGACTTGTTGGCCACAGGCTAACTCTGATGAAATCTGTTAAAGAATTCTCTAGCCATTTTCTGGATTACTTGAACTTGTTCTGTGTTTATATCTAGATTTCAAACTAAAATTTACAAAAATTTTGGTACGGGCCTAATTTTATTCCAGATGCATTTATTCCAGATGCATGGAAATGAAAAGGGCAGTCTTCGTAATTGGCCAAACTGTTTTAAGCGTAACCTAACCGCAAACCATTGTGGGCTATCTTGTCTGTGCTATGGGCTTACTGATGTCTGGTTGTACTAGTTGGTCTTTAGTAATGTCTGTCTGTGGGTGGTGAAATACGTCTTGCCTAAACACTGAACTAAACACACCAAGAACCTCCACTAACAGCCAATATTGTTGACTTTCAGTGTTGCCTGATTGCGAGAATGAGTAAGACCTCAATTAAAGATGAATGCTGAGAATGTGAAGAATTCCTAGCAAGCAGGAAGGGGTCACGGCTCAGAGGGGGGTGGACTTGATCCTTTGAATGAATGATTTAAAATACTGAATTGTCAAGTCTTCTCTGAAAAAAAGCCAGGACACTCTTGAGGTGTCTATGTTGGGGACACGCTTGAAGCTACTAAGTCTCTTTCCCAGTAGGACATGGTTAATTGTGATCATTCTACTTGGGGGTAGCTAGGTTGTTTGGAGCTACAGTAGCTAGGAACAGTGTCAGTATGTGCCCAATACTTTCCCTATAAACTGTATGTAAAAGTGTGGTATAAAGCTATTAACGTTATTTACATTATAACATTGACATTGTATTTTAACTGATTCTGATTCCAATATTTCTTCTGTTGCATTTTCCCTACTAAGGCTTACAGAATCTTGACATGCTGTACCATTCTTTTGAGATGATTAAACATGATTAATTATTATTTCAGGCCTGTTGTATTTCAACACTTTTGCAGTTCCTTTTTATAGGCTTTGGTTAAAGAAAAGAATGCCAATGACATAAGGTCTTGGAACAGATGAAGTCTTAGTGCTTGTCTGCCTTCCTTCACAGCCCACAAAGGTAGCTAATGTCTAGAGACTGCAAAGCGATGTGCCATGTAGTGTGCAGACCATTTAATGGCTCCACTAGTCGACATTGTTTGGCTAATAAAAGCCAGCATCTTCTGCAATTTTAGGGAGATGAAATACTAGTGTGCTTGTTGCAGAAATTCATATGCTAACAGTTGGGCTCAACTTCAGTTCCTGACCAGTGTCAGATGTGACACTTAAGTCACTTCACAGGAAATCTCAGCTGCATACTTGGAAGTGGTCACCAACCTGTCATCATTTGCTTGTCTGACATTTCTTTACCCTCTGTAAAGGATCAGGAAATGAAGATGCAACTCTTAGATTAGTGTTTGATGAAGTCTTTTAAGATCTGCTTCTCTAATCTTTTACAGATGGGAAAGAAATTGCAGCCAAAGTGCTATAAAGGCTTGCAAAAGAAAATGCTTCCTATTACCTGTGGTTTCTAGCTTCCTGTCATTTGTCTAGTGAAATTATTTCATGCTGCTCACCATTTGAATGGAACATTTAAAAACTCAATTGTGACATCTTGGCAACGCTTGCGGTCGCTTGCGGTCTCTAATGAAAAGAGATAACGTAAGAGAGCATAACCAAGCACAGAAATACTTGATGACTTAATAATGGATTCATAGCATCTGCATTACTGCACCTCCATTTCTTTCGACAGTCAGAAGAAACTTTGAACAGGCTTAGGAGTAGGTGGAGGAGGTTGATGAGGAAATGCAGGAAGCCAAGTCAGGAAGGCCTGACTGTGGCTGAAGCAGACAGAGCCTGCAAGAGCTCCAGCAGCTGTTGACGCTCCAGAGGAAGGGGAACTAAAGCTTACGTTTGTGTCAGGGAAGAAAACCCCTTCTCCCCTTGGCAAGGAGAAATTGACGGTTGAAGAACATGACAGAGGACACAATAGCAGTGAAGGAGTTAGATCCACCAGGACACCACAAATAGGTTTATGGCCATTGAATCAACTCTGTGGGAATGGTTGAATACTCTGGCTAACCCCCCTCTACCCCCTCCTCCCATTAAAGGAGGCATTAAAAATGATCTCTTGGGATCTCAGTTCTAACAATAACGATTCTCTTCTCTTGGAAAATGACAACTCATCTCTGACTAATCTCGTATTGAATCACTCTTCTTGTCAATAGGAGATTCACATAGAGAGCCCCTCCCCAGTAACACTGTATGAACTGCTAAGCTGGTGTAATATGAGATGGATAGTTGTGATATGTTCTCTCTGGCTACCCAGCCTGTTTTGGCACAGCCAAGTAAGCCATTTGATTTGTCTTTCATCACCTTGGACACCCCATGTATAGCTATTTCCTCAATGAAATGAATAAACCATGTTTGACACCACTTGACAGTTGTGTGATGGAGGCGTTGACATTCAGTTCACCCTCTATACTGTGGTTGCGATTCATTCATCAGTCAGAAGCCATCTGATACCTTGGAACACAGCACTGGCTAGATCTAAGACTATTGATGAGGGCTAGCTAATGGACGTCTGTGGCAGCAATTTTCATCGTGAGCATGTTTCATCGGATAGCAATGCAAAGTCACTTTGAGTGCAGATCAATTTCTTTGCTGCACTTTGAGGTTGAGTTCTGTACTGTGTAACATAAGCACCATTATGTGATACTTTCCCATTACACATCAAGGTTCATTTGTCGGACATTGCTAAGGACACAAATGATTACGCTTGCCAGAATTTAGCCATCATAGATCTCTGTGGTCACCATGACTAACATAGCATTGTGCAATAGCTGCCCAACATGTGAAAGGCATGCTGTGTCTTTTTAGCCTTGAGGCTTTAAGAGTGGCCTTTCTTCTCCCTGCAGAGCGATGGGCTGCTGTCAACAAAGCCCAGTCTGTTCCACAGGCCCGGCCACTTTATCAAGCTACTTCACAACGCAGGGCTTCTTCCTCCCAGCACTCTTGGCTGGAAAAAGAACTGTCAACGTTTCCACATCCCAGACACAAATGGTAAATGAGTTGGCCGGCCAACCTTACAGCGTGGTATGTGACAGCATAGTGCAACAATGACACTGAACCAGTGAAAGGATAAAAAAATAAAAAAAAGGTGGATGTGAATTACTTAATGACTGCCCCTCCCTTAAGTTTGCTAGGATCTATTCATGGCTAGTTGTGCTGTGGTTTGGGTTATGGCTATGTTTCCCAATCAGCCTGTTGCTAGTTGGCACTGGAAAAAACAGAGCAGACCGGAGGGCCACTCCCTTGATTTAAGAATGAGATGAAACTTTCAACTTTGTCAGTGTTGGCATCAGAAGAAAAACTGACAGTGATTCAAAATAGAAAAGGGGGCCAGGCATTAGGACGGCGCTTGACAACAACCGCTATAAACTTGTGTCACGGTTCTATTTTTACAGTGCAACTGTTTTTGAACTTCAGCCCACAGGAAGGGGCTCTAGGGGGACAAGGGGAAAAGATGGAAGTAACCTGTAAACTGCAGTATCAACGGGCTCTTTGGTGCCAGGCACTCCTGTACCTGAAAGCATTAAACGTGAGGGAGTATATGACTCGGCGCCTGTGAAATACAGGCGGTAGTAGTCAGACTCCCTCCTCTCTCTACTCAGCTATGATCTTGTCTGAACTCACCTTCACCCCATACTCTCTATAACATTCGGGTGGCCACGCCAATCTTGTTAACAAAGCTCTGTGGTTCTGGATACAGAAAGACTTAACTCTTACTGTTTGGCAGTGCACAAGATTACTTGGCACTCACACACACACACACACACACAGAGTAAACAGACAGCTTTTAATCAACATATCCCCCTGATTGTTTGCAGCCTGTTTACTCTGGTGTGTAGTGTAGTCTGTGTACATTTGCAACTTATTTGGCCTATATATCAGAAATTACAAGGCATGCCAGCCCTGCTGCCCTTTAGTTGAACGGGACAGGGACGCTTTAGTTGTTTGTTCTGGCTTTAGTTCATAGCCACTCAGGGGTGGAATGTCAGGGTGGCATATGTTGGCTGCCAACTTCGCTCTGAGACAGACAGCCTCTGCTAAGCTCCAGTTTTAGCTTGGCACAACCTTTGGCTTTAATTTATAAACACTCAGTTACTCAGAGTCCCTCTGGTCCAATGAAAAGAGAGTGAGGAGCTGCATGTCTGGTCTGCCCCATTACAGGCTCCACGTCAACCATCTGGAATGGCTCTGCTCTGCCTCCAGTTGGACACACTGACAGCCTCTCCTGGAAGGCCCCCCCAGCACCTATTCTACAACACAAATAACTCAAAGTGCAACCTGCTTTTTTTTTTTTGCCATCCTCATCATTTCATATCTGTTTCCTAAATAGCTTATAAGTAAATCAATGCTAGCTTATGTAGCCAATGTATTTCCAGTTTTGCAGGTGCTGTTGAAAAAGCACTCCTATAAAACTAGTATCTACATTCAAGACATGTCAACACTTGTTGAATATGTTGCAGCGTACTGAACTGTGTGTATGAGAGCATCTGGTGATCAGGATTTTTGTTTATAACAATCAAGCAAAATTTGCAAGAGAGAGAGAGAGATGGTCAAACATCTACCTATTAGGCCGTGATGCCTCACAGTTGACACAATCCGTATGATTGTATGAATGCATGTGATCTACCACCCATGGCGGCTCGATGTAGGTGAGTAGTGTGTCCCGACAGAGCTGAAGTCATGGTGGGGGAAGTGAGTCATCTTCGTGTTGGAGGGAGAGGAGGCGTTCAGCTGTTTAACACATTAAAGCTGTGCGCAGGCCTTTCCCTCCTCCAGTGACCCACTAGATGAAATAAATGGTTCATCACTGTAGTAGCAGTGACACATGTTCCCAGGAGACCCCTTGATTAAAGACAAAACCGTGACCGAATGTTTTTTTAGGTATATTACGGAGCCTGGGAGTGGCTGCCCTCAAGGGAAGAAAATATGTTTTGTGGTAACGAAGTATTAACTCATGTGCATGACATGCTATTGATATATAAAACATGTGCTCCAGCTGCATAAATGCAAATGGATATAAAATATACAAGTGTAATAAGTATAAGACATATATAAAGCCAGTACAACCACACATACCTTATCAAAACCCTGAATTAACTGGAAGACATTTGATTTGTGAATAAGCATTTTATTCTGAAGAGTTGTTGTCACATGCGAGTTGTGTTTACTGATCTTGACTCTTTGCCTTCCAGGTGGGGAGGGATACTGTCCAAACCACAGAGGACCAGATCATGAAAAGGGACATGGCACCAGCTTTTATCAAGTAAGCACAGGAGGATCTGCTGAAATCCACACAATGTCAAACCTCTCCACGTTCCAATGCATTAGATGAAATGATTCTTGAATGTACAACCCACCAGCCTCCCTTTGGCCCTCTCTCTCTCTCTCTCTCTCTCTCTCTCTCTCTTTCTTTATCTGTTGCAGTAATGGCTGTTTGTACCCAAGCAAAGGTCAGACATGGCATGTTAAGTGCCTCAGAGTCTTGCCCTGGTGTATTATAAATACTAGCGAGAGACTCTTTGCCCAGGGAGGAGTTCCTCGCTTACTAGAGGGGATAGGCCTCAAACGTGTACATGCCCCCGAGATCCAATGGCAGCTGATAGATATAGATGTAGAGAAGATGTAGATAAAGATAGTAGAGAAGGGTTAGATGTACACATGTATCTATGTATCTGTTTCCAAGTCAGCTTTTGTTTACATATGCTTTTGAATTGCTGAATTCAATACTTGTAAAGCCTTAAAATCATTAACTTGTGCCCAGCTGTTGCCCACCCTTATTAAAATGGAAGACCGCGGTAGAGGAAGGGAATAGCAGGACCTGGGAGCCCCCCCAAGGTCAGGGATGAAACACATTGGCAAGCGCAGGTCACCAGGCTCAACACATTTGGCGCCTCAAAGTCACTTCGTCACCCTGTCGTCATCCATCAGCACATGCGCTGGAATGTGTCTCCTTCACTAAATATAGTGTCTGTTGGGGTCCGGTTAACGCATGGCTGCCTCATCTCTCGCTAGTGCACGCTGAAGGACACTGTTGGCTGGCCCTGCGAACACACACACACACACACACACACACACACACACACGTGCACACACACACACACGTCAGCCCCTTGATACCATGCACATAAATTAGCCTTTGGCCTTCAGAAGACTTGTGCCTCTGGAAGAATGGAAACTGAGCTCCTCTTGTCTGGCCCCTTTACGGCGCATTTTAGTTTATGGAAAATACTGATAATGTTACCATGTTACCCAGGCAGCGTTTGGCCCGCAGGCATCAGCAGGAAGTCCGGATTCTGTGGGAATTGTGTCAGTCCTTGGCTCGTTGCCTGGTTCTATGTGCAACACGCCCGGTTTGATATGCAGGTGGCATGTATGAGGCTGAATCAAAGGACTGAGCTGACTGCATTGAATTTCACTGACTGCATTGCGCTCCTTGCTCATTGCATTCATCAAAAATCATTTGTGTTTCTGTGGAAAATCTGAAAGACCTTCCCCTGGGATTTGGCCTGCATCAGCTTACATAGTAGTATTTGCTTAAAATGTGATAAAGAGCATATGAGAGGAGGAACTGAGAGGAAGGTATGTTTAGACAGCACATAGTGACCAGTGATAATGTTATGGCTAGCTCTGTCTCAATGCTTTACGCTACATAGCTGGTTCCATGCGTAATGTTCATCAGGCTTTTTAAGACCTTTTGTCATCAGCATGACTTGTCTTGAGCAGGTTGTTGTTATTTTTACTGGTCGTTAAACCACTCATCCTCTACTTCCCTTAGGGTGGAGAATGCCTGCACTAAGCTGGTGCAGGCTGCCTCCATGCTGAAAGCTGATCCATACTCGGTCCCTGCTCGTGATTACCTCATCGATGGCTCCCGGGGCATCCTCTCTGGCACCTCCGACCTGCTCCTGACCTTCGATGAGGCTGAGGTACCTTTCTATTTTTTTAATTATACTCTTGATCCCTGGAAGAGAAATTCTCTTTTTCAACTTGCTGCACGAGGAATTCAAATGCAGGGCGTGTTACAGAAAGGAGAACTCCGTGCATTCTGGTTATTTTGTGATGAACTTGTTTTTATCTGCCTCGCCTACTGCTACTTCAGTCAGTGATTTCCTATATTGGGGGACTGACACCATAACCGGACGTGTACTGTTGATGTTTTAGATGGCTGAACATTTTTCTGCTATCAAACGCCATTGTAGCTTTACTACAAATATCACGTCATCTACAAATAAGAAAAAATACACCACCAAATAACATAAATATATATAAATAATATAGCAGTTTTAAATATAGCAGTTTTTTTAACAGTGTTTTAGGGTGGATTTGTCCCTGAACCACCACCTGGAGCTGGTAGGCCTTCATTATCTTGGTCAAGGACACTTTAGCGGGGCAGATGTTTGCTGTCACAGGGGCTTGGGCCTTCTGGTTGAAAGACGGTCTCCCTACTCACCACGCCACCCAGCTGCCCTGCTGGTTACTGTAATGGCAGGCCTAATGAAACAGGAGTTTTCAGGGAGCAGTAAGGACAACTCAGGATGGTTTGCTGTGCATAGACATGAGCCTGCCCACTGAATTCTCTGTTTACATGCTTGGCAGCTATGTAGAGGAAACTCCCTTCATGCAAGGGTCAGTGGAATATACTGTAGATTATCTCAGTGCTTTAAAGCTGCTGTCAATTGAGAACCCTTCTCAACATTTCATACACACACACACACCTCCCAAATCTTAAAGCAGGCATGGGTACCATCTATCAGGCCCATCCCGCTTTTTCCTGTAATGGATGGGGGGTAAAATAGCGGCGGATCAGCTCTCAGCGAGCAGGACAGCAGGTGTCCCAGTGCTGTCTGCAGCAGTCAGCAGGACTCAGCAGGAGTCATCAGTCAGCGGCACCCTGATGTTTGCCAATGCAGGTCAGGGACAGCTCAGTATAGTGGAGTGGTGATTGGTGAGGGGGGGGGGGGGGGGCTGTTGAACCAGCAGTAAACATAAAGCTGGAGTGAAGCAAGGACAAAGAGACTGGAATGTCAGTAGGCAGCATTATCAGAGCCTAATTACAGCGCTGTTGGAAAGAAGGGGTGTTGGGATGGCGTGGTTTCCCTGGGAATAAAACGTGGTTGTTGATTCAGCTTTTGTTGATGTTGTTTTTTTGTTCTCATCATAGGTTCGCAAAATCATCCGAGTGTGTAAAGGCATCCTTGAGTATCTGACAGTGGCAGAGGTGGTGGAATCTATGGAGGACTTGATCACATACACAAAGAACCTGGGACCAGGTCCGTCTACCGCTACTATGGCAACATTATCTTGATAAAGTTGTATGATTACACAATCTCACAGATCTTTCTGTCCTGGTTGACTGTATCAGGCTAAACGTCTGGAGTTAAACTTGTTACTGTTACTGCTGTGTAAGCTGTCCTGTGTTTGCTGCCTGTGTCCAGGGATGACGAAGATGGCAAAGATGATAGATGAGCGACAGCAGGAGCTGACTCACCAAGAGCACCGCGTGATGCTGGTCAACTCCATGAACACAGTCAAAGAGCTGCTACCCGTCCTCATCTCAGGTAACTACACACTGCTTTCATTATTAGATTTTATTATATATTGGATAGGGGATTCTTATCCATGGAGTATTTCAGGCGTTTTACTATATTTGTGTGTTTTTGTACGTCGCTTGTCTGAAATCTGCTGCACTGTTGTGTCAAATCCTCCATAGCTGTCAAAAATTCACTACTCTAAGGGAAAGATCTAGGCCAGCACAATGTATTTCAGGTCAGAATTATAGAGTGGAAATATTAGATTGTACTTGTTATGTGCTTCAGGTATCAAGATCTTTGTAACAACCAAGACATCTCGGAGCCAGGGTGTCGAGGAAGCCTTGAAGAACCGCAACTTCACCTTCGAGAAGATGAGCGCCGAGATAAACGAGATCATCCGAGTGCTGCAGCTCACGTCCTGGGATGAGGATGCCTGGGCCAACAAGGTATGTACAGTACATTACATACACCTAGGTTTGTCTCTGGCCCTCACTCTCACATGCACTCACTCACGCCACAATATATTGTTTTAAACTGGGAATAAGGGACCACTTTGCGCTACGGTAAACATTTCTTTTGTGTGCATCGGGTCAAAGCTGGAAGCGGCGATTGTATGAGCAAAGTTTGAATTTTGTCTGCTACACACTGTGCTCTCACTCACTCCCAGATTGTCTTTGGCAGAAGGCTGGACAGATCATGATGTGACCTGGTTCTCATTTACTGTTTGGTGTTTTTTTTCCCCCCCCCTTCCTTAATAAGGCATGTGCTTTGTTTCATTAGGATGACCTTATTTTAAGGTTGGCAGTCGTGAAAAGTCCTTTTGTTGTATTTTAAGCTCATGCACAGTCATTATTCAATTAAAGCTGGTATGCCTTAGCTTTCTCTTTGTTTCTTCTTGGCTAGTTCATCATCTGAATTCTTTTTCTGACCCTATGTTCTTTCCGCTCAGCATGTACTGCTTCTTTCCTATGTCCCAACATTCTCCAAATGACTCTCCTATGCCTCTTTTCTATTTGTTGCCACTTTTTTTGTTGGTCTTGGTTGGTTTGTCCAGTTAAACATTTGTATTTATGTCGTTCTTCCTTTTTTTTTTTTTTTTTTTTTACCATTTCTTTCTCCCCTCACCCCCTGTAGAAGGTAAGCCTTGCCTTTCTCGCCCCTTGGTTGTGCGCCAGCATGTCATGAAGATGTGTGTGCTGTCTTGTGCCATGTGGTGCCAATGCGTGCTTTTCAATAGTGAAACAGTTGCAGATTAAACAAATGAGTATCAGCCACCAGAATGAAGGAGTTTGAATAGCTTAGTACTGCTAATGGTCTTCTTGGGGAAGTGCTCAGCAAGTTGAGTTGCTGAAATGTTGATTTGTGCAATTTTTTTTTTTTCTCTCTTTGCATTTGTTTTGCTTTTTATGACATAACATTGTATGAAGGTCTGTGTGCCCTGCTCCTATGTCAGTTAAACCTCACTAAATGCATGTTCTTAATTGGTCCATTTATTGACCGATCTGAGTCATGCGATATTGATTTGGGTTTCATTAACGTAAATCCCCTCAGCGCCTGTCTCCCTTACCAGGAAGATCAGGTTTCTCCAATTCTTCCGGATCTGTCTTGCACTTTAATAGCCATAGGAGAAGGGCACATAGAAACTATGAAATGGATTTTGTTATATGAATGGCTAACTTCAGTCTTAATCCCATGATAGGAGCCTAGTAGATAAGAGGCATTCGCTCACAAACTTTTTTTTTTTCATGATTACTAAATATGCCCCCTCACCTCACATGATCCCATTACTAATGCCACGTACGCCCCATACGATGAGTAACACCATCCTGTCTCTTGGAGTGTATTATGAGTGTGTGTTTGCATTTGATATGAGTGCACCAGTTTTAAGGTCTTTCACTTCACCAGTTCTCTCACACTTGCTGGCTTCTCACTTGAAACATCTGCACAGTTGTTTACTGAAATATCAGCAGCACAAGTTTGAACAGCACATTTAAACACCCACACAGCTCTGGTGACATTATTCGTTTCTTACCTTTCTACTTCCTGTTTCTTTTCTTTCTTTTTTTTCTTCCTCGTTCAGCTCTGGGTTGGGCAACGGTCATTAGCCTTAGCAACTCCTAGTTCTGCAACAAATAGACTTCTTCTTCTTCTTTTTGACATGAAAATTAGTATGAAGACAAAGGCATGCTTCTGACATTATTTGCGTATCAAAGATATTTGTCCAATCTAAGAGATTTGTTTGTTTACTTGCTGCTGTAGAGTGTTCCCTTTGGTTAGAAACCCCCTTATTACAAAAGACATCCTGTAGATCTGCAAGTAGAGTATTTCTGTGGGACCCTGATAAGCTTTAAATTCACGTGGGCTGAATTGTGGAGAACAGTTACGTGTAATATTTGGATTTCTATTATTGTACCCTGAAAACAAGCTCCCTTTTCCACTTATCATCTACTCTTGTCTCCCACTTGGCCAGACGTCCGATAGAACTCTGCTTTGTGTTGCAGACTTGGCCAGTGAATGCAGTCATTGTCAAGTGAAGCTGCTCTTGGACAGATTGTTGTATTTCCATCCTCCGATTGAGATACAATGGACAGTCGTTTTGCTTTTATAACATGACACGCTCGTTATTGACAGTTGGAAAAGAATGATGGAAGCAGCATGCGCTACGTGGTTGTGCCTGACAGATGTTAGCAATGCTGCACATTGAAGTTGCTGTGTGTGTCTTTTATTGGAATATTTTACAGTGGTTTTGATTATGGTGATGACTAGTTTTTACTGATCATGTAATCCACTCAGGAAAAACTTTGTGCCCTAGCATAGTACAAATCCTTGCCATTGTTTTAACAACATCATGTCATGACCTGATTCCTAAATAGGATTATATTATGATATCTCACGACGGCCTCATCCAGACATACGTAGGTCCATGCCAGAATATATGACACAAAAATGACTTGAGAAAGAATCTCTTCATGTAAAATCCAAAAATATGTAGGTCTTTATATATCCATATAATGATTTATAAAGAGAACATGACTACATATGAATTATGGACATCGATCGGCTCCTTTCCTGTTTTGTTTGGCTGTATTGATTGCATTGTTATTCATTTCCTTCTTTCCATCTTCCCCCCCTGACCCCAAGGACACAGAGGCCATGAAGAGGGCTCTAGGCCTCATCGACTCTAAGATAGCCCAGGCCAAAAACTGGCTGAGGGATCCGACTGCTCAACCAGGTAATGAAGAAATATAGCAATGTCCTGTACCTTCGTTTATTCATTCTACACTTCCCTGGTAACACTGACCATGTCCTCAGGCTGTATAAGGCTCCTGGTTTAGCTAGTAATGTCATTGACTGTCTGGTTGTGTCTTGGTTCTAGGGGATGCAGGGGAGCAGGCCATCCGCCAGATCCTGGATGAAGCCGGGAAAGTTGGGGAGCTGTGTGCAGGGAAGGAGCGCAGAGATATCCTGGGCACAGCCAAGACCCTGGGGCAGATGACCTGACCAGGTTTCTGAGATGCGGGCTAGGTACAGTGTGAACTATGTCTGTCTGTCAACTATGACAACACATTTCCCCCCCTCATATTTCAAGCAATTCATGTCTTTTATTTGACATTCCCATGATAGGCCTAGTTAAATTTTCATTTGGTAATTTGATTCAGAAATGCTCCCTTGTACAGTAGCACCTAAATGGAAGGGTGTGTAAGGTAAGCATATTAGAGGGGATTATAGTGTATAAGAGAAGTGATATCCTTCAGATATCAAATCTTGCTGTCGCCAGAGACCCTGAGTCACGCTACATTAAAAGCAGCTGTCTGGTATTAATCCATAATTTACTTTAACCCCTGCTTGAAGTACTTCTATGAAAACTGAGGGATGCCTCTGAGCCTTGAGATTAAGATAGGAAAATATATTCTCATAGAGGAGGGCCATAAGGTGGGTGGTGAAGGGTAAAGCGTTCACACACACATAAATCTTCCCATCTTTCTGCTTCGTCCTACATGACATGAATGCAGCAAGTTCACGCCTGTTTTCTTGGGTTAGTCAAAAGGCATTCTGGGAAATTAAGGAAATCACTAACTGAAGTAGAAGTAAACAAGGCAGGTTGAGGGAAAATGCTTACAAGAAAAGGTAATACAAAATTTCAGCACAAAATAACTCCTGGAATGCGATGAACATCACAGATTGATGATATATAACAGGGAAAGAGTATCTGAGTGTGGAATTTTCCTTTTTGAAAGCATAGTAATGGGGCAACTTATGGTATTCATGATGTCTGTTCATCCCAGGGGTCAAGGGGCATCCCCGGCTGCCATGCAGAGGGCCCAGCAGGTTTCCCAGGGGCTGGACGTGCTCACAGGCAAGGTGGGAAATGCTGCACGCAAGCTGGAGGCCATGACTAACTCCAAGCAGGCTATCGCTAAGAGGATTGATGCTGCACAGGTGAGCTCTCCTCCATGTCCATGTGTCATACTGTCAATATGTTCATAATAGAGTTTGACCCTTATTTGAAACAGCATGGTTTACAAAGGGTGGAGTCAAACTTGTAAATGCAAGATGGATCAAACATTAACTGCATTTGATGGTGTTTTGAGTGTTCTCATTGTTTCGTGACCCTGCAGAACTGGCTGGTCGACCCCAATTCTGGTCCAGAGGGAGAGGAGAATATCAAAGCCGTCCTTGCCGAGGCTAAAAAGATAGCAGACATGTGCGAGGACCCCAAAGAAAGAGATGACATCTTGCGCTCTCTTGGAGGGATTGCAGCCCTCACTGCCAAGCTTTCTGATCTCAGAAGACAGTAAGTGACTGACTGTTGGAAATATTACTCAAACTGACCACATTTACAGTTCAAATTTACAGTTCAATTCTGACATACATTCACGAGCACCACTTCAGAGCTGCACTCCTTTTGACTGCTGCTATTTTTGAATCTTTATAGGGGTAAAGGTGATACCCCCGAGGCCAGAGCTTTGGCTAAACAGATCGCAACAGCTCTGCAGAACCTGCAGTCCAAGACCAACAAAGCCGTGGCCAACAGCAGGCCTGCAAAGGCAGCTGTACACTTGGAGGGAAAGATTGAACAGGCCCAGCGCTGGATTGACAACCCCACCATAGATGACAGCGGTGTGGGTGAGTCTGGCTACCATCCTCCCCACCTTCCATGTCTTGCTTTCTTTCTCTCACACACACTTACTCATATTCCTTCCATTCCCCTCATGGCCCAAATTGCAGGCCAGACCTGTACACAAAGTGTGTACATGTGTACTTTCTACTGTACTGTACATTCCGCAATACTCTCCCAACCCCACAATTTTCCCCCTCGGTTTTGGCTTGTCTGCTCTGAGGCCTGGACATCTTCTCACATGTTTACAACAGAGCTGGATGCTTGCTGTTCTAAGAATCATTGCGTCCCACTATATACCGGGAAACACTTACCTCTAAGAAACAACATAGTACAAATACCTAGTACAATAACCAAAACTACCCAGCAAGCATTTGATGGACAGTGACATGCAAGAGGTGGCCAAGTTCAGCGTCAACCCAAATGAACATTTTCACAATATGGTATACTGCTGTGGTACAAATCCAGCTTTGGAAAGTATTTTGAAGTGATGTCAGAAAGCTATGCAGTTAGCAGCAATGGACGACTACACATGATGTCAACTTTCATTTTGGCACTATATTTACAAGTGTGTGTGTTTGTGTCCAGGCCAGGCAGCCATCCGGGGGCTGGTGGCAGAGGGCCGCAGGCTGGCTAACGCCCTGCCAGGTCCATACAGGCAGGAACTGCTGGGTAAGTGCGAGCAGGTGGATCAGCTCATGGCCCAGCTGGCAGACCTGGCCGCCCGGGGTGAAGGGGACTCCCCTCAGGCACGTGCCGTGGCTCAGCAGCTCCAGGAGGCCCTGAAAGTAAGACGGCTTACATTGACAGTCACTCACAGACTCAACCCACTATAATATATCAGGATCCATAGACGGGCATAGACAAGCACTCCCTCTGCTGGTTACACATGCACTCAGTATGGCCAATGTATTCCTATAATATTTATTGCATCAGAGGGTACTGGAGTTTAATAATATTTGTATTATTTTTAAATATACAAGTTCAGTTATTAGATGTATTTATACATTTATAGCATGTTTGTATTTTCAAGCTCAATGAGCCGCTATGAGTCTGTTGACTGGTTGTAACATCTGCATGACCTCCTCCCAGGATCTGAAAGGTAAGATGCAGGAGGCGATGACTCAAGAGGTGTCTGACATCTTCAGTGACACCACCACTCCCATCAAGTTACTGGCGGTGGCTGCCACTGCCCCCTTCGACTCCCCCAACAGGGATGAGGTCAGTGATACAATCACCCCTCACTAACAGGAATAAACAATTTGGTTTATCAATTTTATGTTTATTAGCAGGGAATCAAATTATAAAGAACAATCCATTGGGATAATTGTTTGTATTTTATTACGTGCAGGTCTTTGACGAGAGGGCTGCCAACTTCGAGAACCATGCCAATAAGCTTGGCGCCACAGCAGAGAAGGCTGCTGCTGTAGGAACAGCCAACAAGAGCACGGTGGAGGGAATCCAGGCTGCTGTCAAGTCAACAAGAGACTTAACACCACAAGTATGTCACAGCTTTGTGTTTATATCGGTTTCTGTTTGTCTCTATTCTCAACACTGCATCAACATTTTGAGAGGGTTCAAGTCAGAGAGTTGAAGTATTTCTCACTTAGTGTTTACCAAGTCTCTATGGATTGACAATTAATTGTAATTGTTTTAGGTGGTATCTGCTGCTCGTATTCTGCTGAGAAACCCGGGCAACCAAGCTGCATATGAACATTTTGAGACCATGAAGAACCAGTGGATTGACAATGTTGAGAAAATGACAGGTGGGGTGCCACAAAGTTACTTCAGTTGTCTGGCCACACACTACCTTTAGTTCACAGCTCTCAGTGTAATTCCTTTAGATTAACATGACGTTGATGTTTAGGCTTGGTGGATGAGGCCATCGATACCAAGTCCCTGCTGGATGCCTCAGAGGAGGCCATCAAGAAGGACCTGGAGAAGTGTCGCGTGGCCATGGCTAACCACCAGCCCCAGATGCTGGTCGCCGGCGCCACCAGCATTGCCCGCAGAGCCAACCGTATCCTCCTGGTGGCCAAACGAGAGGTGGAGAACTCTGAGGATCCTAAGTTCAGGGAAGTGGTGAAGGCTGCGTCTGATCAACTGAGCCAGACCATCTCTCCCATGGTGATGGATGCTAAAGCCGTGGCTGGAAATATCCATGATCCAAGTATGTTTATGTTGCTCACTGGGTTTTATTTATAGAGACAACTCCTGGTTTGTGACTCAGGGTGTAGCCACTTGATTACTAATAATGTATTTTTGTGATGCCCAGGTCTTCAGAAGGGCTTTCTGGACTCTGGATTTAACATCCTTGGTGCTGTGGCAAAGGTGAGGGAGGCATTCCAGCCCCAGGAGCCAGACTTCCCACCACCTCCTCCTGAACTGGATCAGCTTCATGTAAGTCCTCAGATCTTACAGTAAAACAAAACTTTGTTGTGTTACTACCTACGTGGAAAGATTACTTTGTCTTGTCCCCCTAGCTTAATGATGAGCCGGCGCCACCCAAGCCTCCCCTTCCTGAGGGTGAGGTTCCACCACCCCGCCCCCCTCCCCCAGAGGAGAAGGATGAGGAGTTCCCCGAGCAGAAGGCCGGCGAGGTGGTGAGCGAGCCCATGATGGTGGCTGCCCGGCAACTCCACGAAGAGGCCCGCAAATGGTCTAGCAAAGTAAGTTAACATAGTAAACACTAGCCTAGGCAACTATGATGATAAAATGAAATGGACCCTTACTTTGAAGCCCGATGCTGTGGGATCAATTGCCATGTTCCTGTCATACCTTGTAGGGTAATGACATCATCGGGGCTGCCAAGCGAATGGCCTTGCTCATGGCTGAGATGTCTCGTCTGGTGCGTGGAGGCAGTGGGAACAAGCGTGCACTCATCCAGTGTGCCAAGGACATCGCTAAGGCTTCTGATGAAGTCACACGGCTGGCCAAGGAGGTAGCCAAGCAGTGTACTGACAAGCGTATCCGGACCAACCTGCTCCAGGTCAGTCAAGTAGTCTTCTTATCAAAAGGCTTGGCGATGGGTTCGAAAGATTTTGGATATTGTTTTGGTACAAAGATTGTCACCTCACCATACTTGCTGACCTTGTTTCAGGTGTGTGAGCGCATTCCTACCATCAGCACACAGCTCAAAATCCTCTCCACGGTCAAGGCCACTATGTTGGGTCGTACCAACATCAGTGAGGAAGAGTCAGAGCAGGTGAGCACTATCATTGTTATGAATGTGTCAAAGATCACAAGATTCACCTTATTTTCTGGACAGCCTTGGAAATTTTTTTTTTTCCTAATGAATTTATCTATTTTCATCTTTTCTTTCCCAGGCCACAGAGATGTTGGTTCACAATGCTCAGAACCTGATGCAGTCCGTGAAGGAGACGGTCAGGGAGGCTGAGGCAGCTTCCATTAAGATCCGGACAGATGCAGGTTTCACTCTCCACTGGATCAGGAAGACTCCCTGGTATCAGTAAGAGAAAGGCCACTGTTCTCTGGTTTGTGCTGGTTCGGTCCAGCTGGCCAGGAGGAGAACTGAAGCTTGAGCAACAGATCGAATGGACAAATAAATGCTTTTTTTTTTTCAAGCTATGATATCAGAGCCCCCTAACCCTAATATGGGCAAAATGCGATGATACACACTGTCCCATGCCCTGTCTGTAACAGTGGCTGGTAGAATGTAAGCGATGGGACTAACAGTGCAGGTTATGGGTTAGATCCTTACTGGGAAATTCTTTTTTTTCTAAAGTGTGTAAGAAATGTGTTTTAGAGCTTGTTTTGACAAATCCCAGGAATATATATATTTTGATTAGAAGTTGGCTTTTCATATAAGGTAAGGTTGATTGTTTTCGGTCTCATTTAGCCACGGCCCATGATAACTTAAATTTGAACTTCAAGACATTTTTATATCTTTGTACTGATTATTTTACGTCATTTTCTGCATTCATTCACCTTTGCTAGGACAAGCACATGAACTCGTGAGGAGTTGTTACAAGTACAGTATATGCTTATGCTCAGCTCACACAAAATATATTCAATGGTATTATGTCTGTTTACACTATGCTGTTATCAGAAGTGAAAAAGAAACACTGTTCCTTCTTTTAAATTTTGTAATGCAATGGTAGCATTGTTTGTTTTCTATTATTAGGAGTTCTGCCAAAGACATTCTTCTGCCATGATCTTTAAAACTATGATGGCCTTTCTTGGGTCAGCAATATGTGTGTGAATTTAAAGGGCTAGTTTATTAAAAAATAACTTACAACTTTCTACCTGCAAGAGGTGATGAGGATGCTTGTAAACGTACATCCATATGCTCCGGACATGATCTATGTTTCACATGTTGCATTGAGATTACATGTAGAGATATACTGGCTTATGTTACAATATAAGGCCTACTGGCCCAAGACTGGTGCTCTGTTTTTCACACTGAAGGAGGCTAACAAGTCTTTCTAACCTTAGTCGTCTTCAGAGGGGCTTGTCTTGCCTACCTGGTTTTTCACTGCACAGTTGAACGTCACATGTTGTTTTGTGCACTATCATTGTCGTAAAATATGAATTGCACACACTCCTAGGTAGTCAAGGGAATGGTCTGGGCATAGGAGATGAAGCACAATGTCATCTGAAACTGGTGAAATCCTTCTTATTTTATGTTGTCACATTTGTCTCATCATGTATTGATACACTAAACATAACTGGTCACAGTTTGTGGCCACAATAGTTGGCATTATGAAATGTCTGAAGACCATTGGTGTGGAAGAATCTTAATACCCAGCTGATGTGCCTTGTGAAAGAAGCTTTATTTGTAATATATATATAGTTTTCATTTCATGTCATCTGCACAAGGTATCACAATATCAATTTGTTCAAAACACTTGTTCTTCTATGAAGTTACACCCGATTCATCAGTTCTGCTAAAGAGTTTAATCTAGTTCTATGCAAACCCTAATAAATTTTGCTGAACAGAATATGAAATTTATGCAAAACCTATTGGGGTTCAAATAACGCTAAACCAAGTTCTGCTTAGGCATCTTCACAATTTTGTAATAAAGCATTTTACAGCATTTCTGGGTGTGTTTGCTCTGTTTTCCTATGGTGAAACTAAAGTGTGTAATGCATTTGCAACATTGTTTCTTTTTCTATTATTATAAGTTCTGCCAAAGACTTTCTCCTTCATGATCTTTTAAAATGACCTTCAGCAGTACATGTGAGTGTTTTAAAGGCCTAGCTCATTAGACAAGTTAACTGGAAAAACATTTTTCTACATACAAGAATCTGCAAGTGGTGGTGATTAAAACTGCTTGTAAACTTACATTTGAGTCAATATGTTCTAGTCATGTTTTATGCTTCACATGTTGCATAGAGTTTACATGTAGAGATATACGGGCTTAAAACAGGTGCTGTTTTCTCTACAGATTATATTTTGTATCATCTGCACAACGCATCGCAATATTGATTTGTTCAAAACACTTTTGTTCCATATGATTCTTCTATGATGTTACACCTGCTTCATTAATTCTGCGTAGTCAAATCGAGCTCTAAAAATTTTGCTTAACAGAATAGAAAAATTATACAAAATGTATTTGGGTTCAAATGGGGCTAAACTATGTCCTGTGTGGGCATTATTCACAATTTGGTAATAAAGCTTATCGTAGCACTTCTAGGTGTCTCTTATTCTCTTTCCACAAAAAAATAACTATAGTAATCAGTGATGCGGTGATAACTAAGGTGTGTGAACTGTGACCTCCTGTTGGTCATGAGGACAACCATTAAAGCTTTTTCCTTAAAAGACCCTATCTGAAGTAACTTAGGATCTGTTTGATATTATTTACACTGTGACTTCATGTCATAAAGATCAGCCTAAAACTGTAAGTAAACAATAAAAAGGTGGGCAACTTGAGTTTAGGTAAATTTATCCCTCCCTTATAGTAATTACATTTTAGGATACTATACCATTACCACAGCAAAACTATATAAGAGATCAAAAAATACTATAAAGTACTATAAGGTCACTATGAACTCACTATTCAGTACCACAGACACATCACAGGAGTACATTTATAGCTCATTTTTGTTTCTAGTTTTCTCCTATACGGCTTGGCGGTAACGTTACATATAGCCTACTTAAGTTGAACTTCATCTTGGTGAAAGGGGGTGAAAGGGAAAGCAGCGTGATAACCCACGCTACCTCTTTCTCCTTTTAATACATGACTTAATTATCCACTACTTCGCTCACTAGACAGTTACTAATACTAATCCTCACTGAAAAAAAATCGGTTCTGTACTCTCTAGGTTGCACTCTCTGCTGTTGTCCAATTTGTAGCATCATCATCTGTAGGGAGGGAAGCTGCAGCCCCTTACTACTGCTCCACAGCCAGCAGTGGGTTCACCGGCTTCACGGCGCCAACAGACTCGCAGCTGAATAAAAAAAAATGTCTAGTGATAAACAAAACATGTCGACAGTCAGGAAAATAGCGCTGAGGTAAGACGCCAGGTTGTGTGTTTTCAAATGCGCGACGCTATGATGCTGTACACTGCAAGTTAGCCAGTGTAGCTAGCTCGTTGTGCATGCTAACGTCAGTACTGTTGTTGTCAACTGTCAGCAAACGGCGCATAGCGACAAGGCGCTAAGTACTTTGCACCTTGCACCAACAAAAGCGCTGTTAAAACCAACAATTAGCAATTGAATGTAGAGGGTTTGCTGGCAGTATCTTACTGCCATGACAATGCTAACCACAGCTAGCAGAAGAGGTTGGGTAACGTTACATGACATGATTGAGAGACCTGAGTCCTCGGAATATAATATAATATAATATATGCCTTAGAATTGAAATAGGTTGCATTATATATTATACGTGAGAAATGATGTTATAGGTCTGAATCCACGCGATAAACATCTGCATTTAATCTGTAAAGTGACGGAAGGAATTGGCTGGAGTGAAGCAAACTTTATCTTAATCTTACCTTGAAGTTATAGATCAGTAATGATAGCTAACAGGACAATATATATATATTTGTTTTTATAGTAGAAAGCTTTCTTTTTTGTTTTTTTATTTATTTATGTTTTTATTGATCAAGACAAATGTAAAGAATTACATGTGTTGTCAACATGATGTTAAAAAAACATCACATATCACTTCATGAATTAAAATTGGATACAAATAAACCCCATACAATTAGACAAAAACTCGCAGAAGTTAGCATAAACATGAATGAATAAGTGGAATAAAATAAATAAAAATGATCATTGAAATAGTCTTGCAATTAAAACATTATGGTAGTGTTTTTACAATATATCTCTTGTCTTATTTCCAATTACTTTTAGCGAAGCAATGAAATACTATTTCCAGTGATGACAGGACTGGCCTCGTTTACGTCGACAAACCGCTGGAACGTATTTGCATAACTTGAATGAGCGTGCTCTGCTGCGTTCAGGTGACGTGGGAAAAATTGTAGAGATGACATAACGGTTAAAAGTAACGACTTTGAAGTGTTCACGCTGTCGAACTATTTGAAGCCGTCTTGAAGTTGTCTTGGATGGCTCTTTGTGATAATTATTCTCAGCCTTTTTATATTCAACACACCTGCACCTTTTGAGTGATACATATGCGTTACAGCAATGCCAATCACAAACGACAAATGAAGGAAGTAGTTGTGCCCAGTTTAAGAGTTCTGATTTAATTTTGTGCGGTTTCAATTGAACTTGCTGCAATTCACAAGTAGTACTTGTAATATGCCGTTTTCCCTTGTGCCTGGAACACAGCATTTAAAGACCTAAAATAGTTGGAGTGTGTAGAGCCAATCACATACCAAGACAATACAGAGCACCGCCCAGTTCCTGCACTGGCCAATCAGTGTCAACCAAAAGGGCAGTGACAGTTCCGTAGGAAATAGTAGTTAGAAAGCACGTTGCTTTGGCTGAGAAGGGGAAGCTCTTGACCATTTAATCATCAAGCTAGGAGACTGACAGTATGACAACTGCAAGGTAAGACCAAAATGATGATACCCTCTAATGCTGAAAAGCTTTCCATGGAACAGTCATACTTTCTTTTGCAAGAAAGTCCACTGTCATTACTGTCAGCCTTCAGTTGGTCGGATGGACATTACAAGATTGTTTGCAGATAATCACCTCTAAGAAAACCTAATGTGAGACTCCCAGCCTGATCTCCCGAGTTTGCCATCTTAGTGTTCATCTGTCATGAGTTTTAGATTATGTACAAGCCAGGCTACTGCCCAAGAAACCAACAGCTATTAACTGCCATCAAGTCCTCTTTTTTTAAAGTTAGGTAATACATATTGAAGACTTGAATCAGTTATCAAGAGCAGACTTTGACCACTAAGATTCCACGCTGTTGAGGAAAGTTTTCAGATGAAGGGAGCATTCGCTGCAGAGGTTTAGCTATATAGAACTTTTAGCTATATAGAACTATTAAACTAAGCTTTCAGCTTTCACAATATCTCAAAGCAAGTTCTAGATTAATCTCTCCAATTATTTTAAATTAATTAATTGGCATATTTACAGTAATTTGTTCATAAACCGGCATTGCATGTGTGTAGCCTAAACCTAGGAGTCCTCAACTTTACTCAGTGTTTCTTTTCTCAAGCTGTACACATGAGCCATTATGGGGGTAACATGGGGACCACCACACCTCAAAGTTATAGTGATTTAACAAAACTATCCAGTAACAGATGATATATTACAATGACTCAATTGTCTTTCCTCTTCCTACAATACTAGTGAGAGTGGGAGTTTGGACTCTGACAGAAACTTATACTACAGTATGCTTTTGTCTCCCCACAGCGAAAACATGCTATTTGGGATGGGCAATCCCTTGCTTGACATTTCAGCCGTTGTGGACAAGGACTTCCTTGACAAGTAAGTCTAAGCAGCTCTGAACACAGCCCTTTGTTTTCACTAGTATCATCACAGTTCTGTGTTTAGTCTGGCTAATAAAATACCCATACCTCACAAAGGTTATTTTTTTTCCTAAAAGGTATGGCCTGAAGCCCAATGACCAGATTCTTGCCGAAGAAAAACACAAAGCCATGTGAGTAAAAACTTCACAAGCACACTACATGCCTCAGCAGTCTTAGGCTGCTGTTAAAATTATGTGGGACCAAATAAGGGATCCACCAGTCATTCATACCCCACTACCCCACTACTGTGTCAAGCATCTTGACACAGTAAGCAATGCTCAAAATAGCCACGTTATAAATCAGCCCTCTGTCACTGGGGAGCTGCACTGGAGGCCCAAACTTGACACACCCACATTTCTCCCGTACCATATCTGATGGAAACTGAGAACCCTCTGCAGTGATTTGCTAATGCTTCTGGCTATATATATATATATATATATATATGTGTGTGTGTGTAGATAGACACAAGATAAAATTCACATTGGGATTTTTTAAACTATTATTTATCCAAGGAAGAGTTTTGCTGAGGACACACACTTTTTTTCAGCACCTCTGCGCTTCAATTACATGTGGATGCTAATTGATGAGAAGTTGCATTTATTTTGAATTTTGTTTTGAGATCTACACACAGCACTCTGCTCTATAGAATTTTATGTGAAGGTATAAAATGTAAACAACCAAAAAATCCTAGCCTGAATTAACCTGGTGCATGCAAGTTTGGGTCTGACTCTTGACCTGTGTCTTATACCACCCTCCTGCGACTATTTGATAAAATACAGATGGTAGCTTTTCAGTGAATTTGTCAGTGTTCATTTTAGTGCAGAGATGAAAGTGCACCATCTGTATCTTCAGTGGTGATGAGAAGAAGGTGTTTGTATTTTCTGTGAAGTCTCATTCATAAGTAAATCACATATTCCACACTTGGGATGTTCAAGTCTCTTCTGTAAGAATGTGTTCGTCTCCTCTCAAAGAATGTCCAAATGTTCAACGTGTCCAAAAAGTAAGGAGGATAAAGTAGATGTGACTTATCCAGACCTAGAACCCGGAAAGGTTGTGCACTGCATATACAGCAGTATTGGTTCCGCTTTTTTGTTCCATCTTTTGTCAACAGTGGTCAAAGTGAGATATTCAAAACCCGACTACAAGACTCTTCAACAGTTTGAACAATCATCACTTTAAGTATTGTGTCATTCTTAAAATATCTTTGGGAGGGATCAGATTCGCCAGAAAGACACAATACATGAATAACTAGAAAAGGCAGGCAGTCAGATCATGGATTCATTTTTATGCTATGGTCTCACTGAGCCTTCTGGTTTTTGTTTCATGGCTCTATCGTCAACGGTTGAAAATATATCCGAGTGGATGGACACACAAAAAGATAGCCAGACAACACGATGCATATCTGAACATGGAATGTAATTCAGTTCAAACCACATCAGATGTACAACAGAGTAAAGAGTGATCGCTTATGTAATATTTTCATACAATGTTTCAGTATTTTTACACAGACACTGAAGCCTATGTACTTAAGACTCATAAGACTATTGTGTGGTGTATTTCTATCAGATGTCTTTGAATTATGCTGAGATGCAGAAGCAGCACATGGGTTGCAGGGGTAATCTGAGATCTTTCCATTCTGTCTTGATAACATTATGTATTACAACCTTGTTTTTTTATGTCTAATTTTAAGAGCGAGATGTTCAGTACAACACATGTGGATTGAACAATCCCAGGTTAGAGAAGTAATATGAATTCTGTTTTAGGGTGGATTTTTTTTTCTCCGTGGTAAGCAAATTGCAGCACAGTAATTGGATTGTAAATGATAAAGCACCTCAGTAATGATTGAATCGTGACACATCAGTACTTCAGATCACGTCACATACAATGGGCTACCTTGTCAGGTCTTGTCGAATGACAAAGGGAGACACGTGACCTTGGACGGCAGCAGCGGAGCAAAGCAGCATCATCAGCAATGTTGTTCTCCTCCGCCACAATGGCAGCGGTGTTATCTTTGGCCCCACAGACACCATTCCCGCCACATACTGTACAAGGTCAGGGCAGGATTAACATGTGGCTTTGCTGCTTAATTCCCAGCACTGAGCATTTCAATGCATGTGCCCTCCACTGCCACACACACACACACACACCCACCCACCTCACCATAATGTCTGTCACTGGCAGCTCCTTTCTGTCTCAATCTACACGCTACATTCTCGTAGCATGCAGAGCAGAACTGACTCACTGTACACTATGGAAGTTATAGCGCTAGTCATTAAACACGTACTGCCTCTATGTGAGCAAGTGTTTTCCCATTGATGATGTTGGTGAAACCCGAATGATTTTGCAGACCAGCAAGTGCAAAGATGTCATTCACAAGGTTACTGATCCATGGCTGCAGAACTTGGCTGAAACGTTGTGACAAATAACATCATAAGTAAAAAGGCCACAATAGGCCTTGAAGTCTAGTCAGTAACCCTGTTGTTGTGCCTCTGAATCTACAGAGTGTAGTACTATTCATTCATTTCCAATCGCCCTAGTGGGACAGATATCATTGGATGCAGTGCACTGTGGCCATGTCTGAATTCAATTATCTGGTCACTGCAGAGTCCATATAATCCTGTTGTGGGCTGAGAAATTGCCTAGTGTACAGTAGAAACCATCAACTTCCCTTCAGTCCTGGCTCGGGACTTGCCATATTTTTTCCTGAGTAAGCCTTCAAGTTCCTACAAAGCCTACAAATCACTGTGTTTGATTCAAGGCCCATTACCTTACAGTTTCTTATTGCTATGAAAACCAAAGTATCTAGTCTAATCTAATCTAAAGGTCTACTGAAGGGACAGATGGTAACCCTCCACTAAAGTAAATGCATGAATTATGCTGTACATCCTCTATCACAGTGTGCATTATACATCTTACTGCTAGACTTGCATACCCTTGACCTTATGAGTCTATCCTCCATATAAGGCAGCGTTTTCTCAAGGCCACAGTTATTCATACAGCGACTACAGTGTGGTGGCATGTAAACGATGCTGCAGCAAATTCTGGTTTCATACCATCAGTTGTACTTAGGCGGTAATGCCGTGATGATTGGTGAGTTTCCAGTAGATGCTGGTCTGTCTGAGGAAGCTTTTTGAAAATGGGACATAAGAGGAAAATTGCTGTATTTCACAGACATTGTGATATTGTCAAATCTAATACTGTAGATCTTGCCTATGCACCTATGGTTGTTTGCTTTAATATTCAATGCTGCCATCATGTGGCTTAAAATATAATATTGTTTTTTGCATTGTAGGTTATTTCTTGAATAAATCTGCCTTGTTTTGGCGTGCAAAGACAGAAATGTTTCAGGCTACATGTTGTCCTCCCTGAACATGTCTTGATCAGACAGATGGATTCACTCTGCTTTTGTCTGTTTTTTATTATTCAGTGATTAATTTGTCAACTCAATCTGTTCACTTTTTAATTCTATTATTGTATTTGAATGTAGGCCAGTAAGTTGTTTGTTGGTGTTAGTAGCTACTTGATATTTTCACTGTCTATTTTTTTTCTCAGTGTTGAATTGCAGAGGCTTAGGCTGTGAACCTTGTATGTCCAGCAGGGGGCAACAAACGCCTGCTGTTTTCCCCCCTGAGTCTCCATAGGAAACAACATGTCAACGTAATGAAAGCACACCTCTTTCTGCGGGAGATTATAATGTGGGCAAATGCACATTTCATTTGAGGATAACAAGGCATTACAAGTTGTTTAGAATCACATCGCACTTCGTATTATAACACCGAACCACCGACACCCTCTCAGGCTAGTTAACCATATCATATTAGGCCTAATGATTATTAGTGTGTCAGATGAGTGAATCATTGTTACAGTGTACTGCCACCTCCGATGGGCTGTCAAGGGGGGGGGGGGGGGGGGGTTCAACAGGCTTCTGAATATTAGGCCTGTTCAAACATTTGTTTTATGACTCCCTCTGTCCAATGATAATTAATTGTTTACTTTCTCATCTCGGGATGATGGCGTGACTCTTTTCAGAGGTTGTTTGCTCACAGCAATTAAGTTCATCAGCGCTCATCCCCCACCCCCTCCTCCTCCTCTCCCCCACCTCCTCCCCCCTCTCTTTTTCTCTCTTTCTCTGTGCTAAATGCAGATTAGCGGCGTCACAATTGCATCCAGAATGAGAGTAAACTCCTCATTATGCCGTGTGACCCACTGCTGCATGAATAATTCAGGGATGCAGTGTTAGTGGCTGGCTGTTATTAGCATTCCAGATGGGAAAGGATAGAGGGGGGAGAGAGAGAGAGAGAGAGAGAGAGAGAGAGAGGGTGGGAGGCTCATATCACTGACGGGGCTGACTCAGGGGGATCAGTGCTGGATTGAGACACACATCACACACACATCATCACACGACACAGGAGATCAGTGGAGGTGCCTCTCCGCTCACACACCCCGCTGTCTGTGTACATCTTACACACCCCTGCTGCTGCCGTGCAGTTCAATCTGCTTACTGGGAGGAAAACAACAAAGGCCCCTCTCGCTGAGTACATGCTAAACACTCTAGCTCCTGGGTCTGTGTGTGTGATAGATTCTGCTCTGTAAACACACTTGACTCCCTTCGCTCTATTCCTCTGTCTTTTTTTTTTATATAACGAAGTGAATCGTGAGTGCTAGAAACCCCTAGTGGAGCTATCCTGGTGTGTCGGGAAGAGAAACAGCCTTGTGTGTGAGCTCACATGCAAGTGTGCATGCAAGGCTGTATGTGCTTTCCATGGTGCCACTTCACTGGATGCACTCATGCTTGACTGAGTGTGTAGACACATTACAGCCCCCCCCCCCTCTCTCTCTCTTTACTTCCCCATGTCTGTTACTGAGGCTGAGTGCTGTACTACAGTACTTAAACTCACCTCTGCTGGCCCACTGGGGTCAGTACATCCGGCTCCCCTGCCGCTGAGGGCAAAGGTCACAGGCCCACATCCATCAACCGACCTCTGAGCCAAAGAGAGAGAGCAGAGA
Source organism: Hoplostethus atlanticus (assembly GCA_034670405.1). NCBI lineage: Eukaryota > Metazoa > Chordata > Actinopteri > Trachichthyiformes > Trachichthyidae > Hoplostethus > Hoplostethus atlanticus. The sequence continues at coordinate 2,276,314 of JAXDDX010000044.1, read as the reverse complement.
TGAATGGCACTCAACTTGTAATTGAGACATCAAAAACATGTTTAACCGCCAACCGCCTCCCTTGATGTTTTATTGATGTGCTTGAATTCTACGATTTAGGGCACTTGGAAAAATCAGACATGTTCAACAGGGTTGTACTCAACTGTAAGGAATGTGGAGAGACCTCATGAAATATGAAATAGAAAAATACAGTATTTTCCAAATAATTAAAAATACATACATATTTTGTTCTACTGTTTTGGATCAAGTCGGTTGGCATGCTGGTGATTGCTCTGTATTTAAAGCATACATGCTGCATCATGAGAGATGGCTGATGCAATCACAATTAAGGCTTGTTGCTGGAGCTGTAAATGCCTCCCTCTTGTTGATGGCAGCTGCCAGCAGGTGGTGCCAGAAGGAAACATCACAAGTCAAGGGGGTGTAACAAACATAATCCACATCTCTGTGCATGTGGGCGTTTTTTTTTTTCCTCCCCTTCTAAAGAACGTGTTTTATAATTAAAATGTGGGCGTCTCAGCCGGTACATACAGCATGTTCAGAAAGCATGCTCAGGGCTATTTTTAGTCGTCTTTGAACCCCAGCCGCACAGGAAAAGCCAACGATGGCAGCCCTCATACATGTAGGCTAGTTAGTATACTATCTGTGGTGATCATTTCTCCACACCTAGCCTGTGCGGGGGTAGGAATAGGAGTCCTGACTGGTGAGCAGCAACACTCCCTGTGTTTAAAGTTCACACTGGGCCATATGGTCCTCACAGCATGGGGTGTTGGTGGAATTATTCACATGGAGCATTGTGAATCACCAAGATCCTGGTGTTCACCTCCAAGATGAGGGGAATGTCTCAAAGGCTTTGTGCTCAGGCTTCAAATCTCAATCCTCAGGAGAACACCAGAAGCCCCCTCCTCACTTACACACTCTCTTCTCTCTCTTTCTCTCTCTCTCTCTCTCTATCTGGGTCCCTCTCTCGCTCTTTCCATGTCCCTCTCTCTCGCTTTCATATACTCTCACTCTCACACTCCCTCTCCCACAGCCACACAACACAGTGTGACAAACAACGCCACCCTCAACAGCGTGAAGCCAAAAACCTGCGACATTTTAGAGGAAATAATATGAACTCATCCTCCATGACCAAATTTCCCCCCCTAATCCTTGAGTGCAGCCTAATTAAGTAAAACACCAGTCCTGTTAATGCCAGCAAATGGGCTGCTGGATCGGCCGATTACTAAAGGGATGCACATTTGTTGTTTCTACATTCTAATGCAATTATTCACCCATTTCGACCATGTAATTGTGCACTCGTTAATTGTGCATCCATTCTATAATGTGTAAAGGCTCGTCGTGGCTGGAGACGGAGGGACTCAAGGCGGTTTACTCAACTGAATAGGAATTTAACCAAATGGATTGAGATACCTGGGCGACGGCGATATTGTAACGCCTTTTGTGCAAATCAACATTCATCCCTCACTGAAGTCTATTAGAGCATGTCAGAGGACGGGAACAAGGCCTCGCTCACTGTTTGAATCATCACTCATTTGTGTTCAGTACTTTTATGCGCCTCTTTCTTCGCCATCTACTCCATCCTGCCCTAATGTTCCACTGATAAGAATGTCCTATTCACTCTGCGTTCCTCACCGGTTGCTACACAGAGAGGCACTCTCCAGGCATTGAATGAAAAGCACATCTATTTCTGAGGGGAGAGAGCGAGAGCGGGAGAAGATAATTATTGATTTGAAATAAGAAAAGATAAGGCTCAACCTTGAGCAGCCCGGCGATAGCGCACAGAACAGAATAATTAATGGGCCTGTCTTGTGTCGGGACAAGCTTTCACACTGAGACGAGCGTATTGATTTTAAACAGATAAACTGCGTAACCCTTTGTGAAGGGTTTGACAAACAATTTAATTGGGGGGAAAAACAACAATATTCCTCACCCTTTCCATCTCCCTTTCATCACGTCCCCAAGCTGTTTTTCCCCCCCCCGCCTGACCTATGGAAACAATTACTGTGCATCAGGCCTTGTACTGCCTCCAGACTACCAAGGAAGGCTGGTGTAGGATGCACACACTGATTAGGGGAATCTAATCATTGTAGAACCTGTCTCCACTCCAGATGCCTCTGTTGAAACTGGGATTACTGAAGCCTTTTAGCTGTATTGCCCCTCTCTATTTGTGTGTGTGAGTGTGTGTGTGTGTGTGTGTGTGTGTGAGAGAGAGAGAGAGAGAGAGAGAAAGAGGGAGAAAGATGGATCTGCCTGTTCAAATGTACCTGCCTGCTGTACTTGAAGCAGAGATAATTTACTGTTCCTGTACCCCCTCTCCTAATCCCTTAGGAGAGCAGCAAAGAAGCCCCCAGTCCTCTCACTCCTTCCCTCGCCCTCCCCTGATTAGTGATAGGGACCGTTTGATCATGTTTCCCTGCCTGTCCTTGTGATTTGTAAGCTGTTTAAACGTGAACGAGGCAATTAAATAAGGACGAACGACGAGGAGGAGAGTGGGTGCCCCGGTGATCATTAGCGATGAATTACCCCGGTGTGCACTCAAACACTCGGGAGGGCTTTCAGGCAGACCACTCCCGAGGATCCAGATCCAATCTAGCCATTGATTAACAGAGACTTGTTCTTCCTGTGAAATCACTCGATGGGGATTTTAGGGCACTCATCCGGTCTTATTGAGATAGGCTAACATCAAAGGGAAATGAAGAGGGATTGGGTAAATGGGTTCGCCTTGCCCTCCATGTAAGAGACTTAGAGGAACAAATCTTGAATTATTGCCTCATGTAAATAATCTACTCTGGTAGCTTTTTGGGGGGTGAAAGAGGAACTCATGAGTCATTCAGGGCAGAGAGCACTCATAGTACTTTGGAAGCTCTCATATTTCCCTTGATGAGAAACGACGGTGGGGGCTCCTACCCCAGGAATGTAAACAACAAGATGTTCCTGACATGTGTGATCTGCCCCGACAATTTGTGCTAAGCTAGAGAGATGTAGAGGTATTAGGGTTGGAGTATGATTCTCAATATCCCCTGAATACAAATATTGCATTCAGTAGCCTAATTCCCCCCATTAAATTTGATTTGATTTAATCTGAATAAATAAGTGCCTCCATTAGTCACAAATTGGAAGGTATGAAATTGAAAAATAACACAGTGCCCCTAGTTAAGAGTGACATTTAAACGGAGTGTCAGGGGCAGTCTCTTGTAAAACACATGTTATATAACAGGAGGACATCCATGTATTAGTGGAATGCATGGCATAGTTGGAATTGCTCTTCCACTGAACAACACCAGCCAGTTTTAAAAGCACGGGTTACTAGTCGAGAACATTTTGTTCAAAACAATTTATTTTTCTCCACTCCCTCCCATCACCGAGTGAGCTTAGACTGCAGTAGATGGAAAGGGATTTTCTCTCCCTAAATGGCCAAGGGGGCCGTTTACGGTGTCACTACTATGGGATCACATGATGTTTGAGGGTGTAAAGGTCTCGAGGCAGCTGCTCCTTTTTGGATGGGATTTTCGAGGCGTCCAAGAGCAGGGCCCCATGCTGTCTGCACTGAAAGGTGGAGCAAATATTTCTAGGAAGGGGGAAAAAAAGCTGAAATCCTCAGAAGCTGTGTGTCTATTTGAAATGGGTTCTGGAGTCCCTCGACTGCCTTCATGTTATAAACACCCACAGTGCTCAAATTCTTCCTTTGTCAATGAGTCATAACAGGTGTCTCAGGAAGGAATTTTCTTTTCCTGGTTAGCATATTTTCCACTTGCATGGAAAGTTTTCTTCTTTATTAGGAACATTCTGCCCTGGGTAGACCCCCTTGCCTTGAGACATGATATGCAGACTTTCTTTGAAGCCGTAAAGGTTACTTTCACACTTCTTCAAAATGCGGCCATGCCTAGTTATGCCAGGTGGTGTTGAAGTATTGAACACCTCTAGCTGACATGTGTTGGTACGCCATGATGCAGTTTGCATATAGATTACTCCTTTTTTGAAGTAAGCATCTACAGGAAATAAGTCTCCAGTGTTACAATGAACACAAGTTATTTTCAGGTTCAACCCTGTCATTCAAGCTTACTCAACCAAACTTGGGACCTTTGACCCCCTGAAAATGTTTTTTTTATCCTTTTTAAAAGGGAAAGCATTCGCACTGTATAGTATGGGCTTAACATAAACAGCACCCCTTGGGATTATACTTGGGCATTTTCTGAACAACTCCTCTGGCTCAGTTCATTTAAGGTGGAATTACACATAAAACCAGTGGGAATGGTGTGGTGTACCTTGAACCATTCACCATGTCATTGAAATTTTTCCCTGATGTAAATACACCTTTTCAAATGGACAGTTTTCAATTTACGGTTGGGGGGGAAAAAAAATGCCGAGGACCTCCTAATGTGGCACATCATCGTGACTGCAGTTAGGTCAGTTTCCTTAGCAGGGTGGACACGTTTTTATAGCCAGCCCTCTGGGAGGCTGTTTGTGCGAACGATGTGGAGAATACACATTATTCATGTTCTCAGCTCCCCAGATAAAGACTCCATCTCACAGCATAGCTTAGGCTTTGCATCATGTTACGCCTAAGCATGGAATATCCACAGCTATTGGAGTTTGCGATGGTAGCATGATGGGAAAAAGACAAAAATGATACAAGTATCTGCAGTATTACACTGTAAACCCCAGGGTATTCCAGCGCTTTATGTTTGAAAACTCAGCGATTGTTTACTCCCCGTTCCCCAATGTCGTCTCTTGTTTTCTTTACTTATTGTGTTTAGTCTGTTACAGTCATTCTAAATCTTGCATTATGGTTCAGACATCAAACATTTAATCACATGGTCTCTCCCTAAATAAGTTATCCAGGCTATGAGTTTTTCTGTGTAAGGCAGACTGTAAAAGCCGTTTTTTAATCATCTGAAAACATCACCTATGAGCTAGAAAATAAAAACTGCCAATCTGCCAAAGTGATTACAAGAGTCTTTTCTTTAGTGCAGGCATGTCATTTGAGGGAGCAGTTCAAATTCTTTTATAAATGACTTTCACTACTCATCTTGCTTTAATACTCTGCGGCAAACTACAACCATGTGGGGACAATGTTCCTTTGTTGCTTTTATCAAACTGACATTTAGGCTGTAAGTACCTCCTTGAAACTCCAGCAACATTTGTGATGAAGCATCCCATTTAACAAATTCCACTGTTGCTTTGTGATTCTTTTTCTTTTTTTTTTTCTTTTCAAGTTTATATAAGCAACTTTCACCTGGGAAGTCACAGTTGGAGCGTGGATAAAAATGTATACCTCTTTACAGTTTATTGTACTGTGGAGTTAATACACTGCTGACTCTTCACAATAAAACATGGAGTGTTTGAGAACTCTTAATAGATGGTAAGCTACAAAAACCCAAACAGACATAGTGTAAAAAAAAAAAGACTATTGCTGCTTGTCTCCTCCAGTTTCCCTTTGAACAACAATTACTGAATCTTATTAAATGCCAATTAAGTATGATCTCATTTCTTGTGCTTCATAAACACAAGATCCAACACAAACTGCCTCTTTGAAAATGTTGACACCAGCCTCATGAAGGTCCCATTAGAAACATTTTCCCATCCTCTGTGTTTACAGTCGGTCTACAGCCCCTCCCTATAGACGTCGTATTGACTAAATGGTGTTTCGTTGCGATCTTAAATTATACCTTTGCGTGTTATAATGTGACGAGTGTTGAGAACAGATACCCTCATTGTTTTTGGCCCATGTTACAAGCTGGCTGTATTTGGTGGCTCAACTATGCCTTTTTTTTTTTATAAGGTCTGGGTCTTGGGTTTCCTGTTGACTAACTCTGCGGGTTGGCGGTTAACCTTGAATGCTTTTTTCTCATGACAACTCTTATATCGTACCTCCTGTGTATTTCAGGTTTGAAGAAATTGTCAAGAAGAACAAGGTGGAATACCATGCTGGTGGTTCCACCCAGAACTCGGTGAAAATTGCCCAGGTTAGTCTTTTCTGGCCTTCTGAAGTGTGCCTGAATGTGTTTTGAATGTACAGTAGTATGCCTGTAACCTTAGATTTGTCAGCTAGGCAGCCCAGGGAATACAGAGCATAGCTGCACGGCACGTTGACATATTACAGTTTTAGGCGGTGCAAATTCATCAGACCTGCCACGGAAAGAGAAAGGAGGAAGGGGGGGGGGCAGATTCATAATATTTGCAATGTTATCTAGTTGGCCTAATTTCCTGAGACATATCAAACATCAATTAGGGAGAATTACAAGTAGATGCAATTAACATGTCACAACAAATTATATCAAACAAACGCTGATCTTCTCCCTGGCTGTTAGGCAGATTTGAGCATCTAAAAGAAATTGGTGATTGTCCAAATCTAAAATGGCAATCTGAACTCAAGATTATTCACTGAATGTGTTGTTTTTTTAGTTTTTTTTTTACACTGACTGCAATAAGTCTGTAAATTTGACATGCCGCGATTAGCTGCTGATAAGGCTTTGGTCTGCTCACAATAAACAAAGGAAAAAGCATCCAGCTGAAAAATAATTCTCTTCCAAGGAGAAATGAGTGCAGAAGCTAATTGACAGGCTGATGTTTGTGAAAGCGCAGCCATTTCCTTGTGTGTGGGTTTTTTGTTTGTAAGTGTCAGTACAGTGTGTAGTTTGTGTGTGTGCAGATGTGCGTGTGTGTGTGTGTGTGTGTGTGTGTGTATGTGTGTGTGTATTTAGCAACAAGAGAGATACCGAGAGAGAGGGAAAGGAAGGCAGGCAGGCCCTCAGGCTGCCAGCATCTCCATGCTTTGGAGACAGTAAACATCCTTTCTAAAAGAGATGCAGGGCTGTGCACCTCCATGCAAACACTCTTTAATTATGAAGATCAGAAGGGTTTGCATAAGCATCACTCACTCAGAGACATTAACCGCCAACTTCATTTTATTCTTTGAGCAACACCACCCCCCCCCCCTTTCCAAAATGTTAAATCTCAATGCAGTTGTATTGTGGAAACTGGTGGGCTCACTCTACCCACTCGAAACTGTTTGAGTCAGTTACAACCCTGAAAATTCGGATTGCAGTTTTTTTTTCAACGCAGATTATTTCCACCCCTCTCATAGTAAGTTGAAGCCGTGAATTCAGTTTGGTCTGCCTCCTCAGTTAAGATATAGACCCTGACAAGCAGTTTTCATGTTTTATTTAAGAAGACATTGAAGGAACCGCCCCAAGGTATGTATCAACTTCCTTGTGAAATGAGCTGGAGAAGGAGATTTTTTTGTTGCTCGCTGCCAACGCTGGAGAAAGAGCCCCTCGTGTCCTCTGTGCCCTTTTAGAAGCATTCACTCAACTAAATTGGTCCCATAATGGCATAGCGGACCCAAGTCAAACGGTATTCTACTCTGTTTATTTGGTTATTTACCCCCTTCAGAGAGAAGATGTAGAGCTGATTCTGAAATACTCAAGATAACAAGAGTGTTTCGTCCCACACCCAGAAGTCTCAGAAACATTTTCTGTCAATATATACCTTGAAGCACTGCCTTTTCCACATTTCACTTTCAGGTTATGGTGTTCTTTTAAGAAAAATGTATAATGCATAACTGGCTCCCAGATTATCACATTGTAGCACCTGCAATATGTGAAACTTCAAACCCCGCTGTATTGTGGAAGCTGAACCTTCAAACACGAATGATATGCACTGCAGCACTGAATCCACATCAAAGGGCCTAGTGACTAAATGAGATGCTCGATCCAGGGCAGGTTTGCTCAGGAGCACCATCGCCGCTGGAAGAGAGAAATGTTCAGAGGCTTTGCACAGGAATCGCTGCACACGCTGGGAAAACCCAGGGTGTGGGAGGATCAATGCCTTGCCAGTAGAACACTCCTTTCTCCAAAACCCAACTGCTTCATTGGAGGCTGTAATAGGTTAAATACGCTCGCTTCATCTGAGTTTAGATTTCTGCACTATCAAGGAAAACCTAAAGCTCAGCTCTAAGAAGATGCAGAATCAATGCTAATTGGATTTGGTGAAACGAGAATTGACCAGAGCGAAGCTTAGATGGATAAGTATTGTTTTCCTGTAACCACTGTGTCTGCCCCACTCTTTGATCGAGATCGTCTGCTGCAGGGTTTGCTAGTCGTCAGTTGGTTGTACTCAGTGCTATCTTTAGCAGCAGGACCTTTTTTTTTTTATATACTAATGCATTACAGCTCCAGTCACAACTTATCCATATTCACAGCACACTAGAAGTCCCATGGTAGACGTGTCAACACGTTTGTCTTTCCTTAGCTGTGCACCACTGCTCCTCAATACGCGGCTAGATCTTGTTTGGATCAAGCCGGCGAAGTTGCAAGCTTGTATGCAGAGCTCTCTGGCTCTGATTTCTTTAGAAACATGGAATGGTAGAAGTGGGTTGGGGGTTGATGCCTTTGCCCGGGCTCCAACAACACCATGCCCTGAAGGAGCATCCTGCATAAAGGCTCACCTGCTTGGAGCTAGCAGGGCTGTAAGGTAACAAACACCAGCCCTCTGTCGCTTGCTCCCACACAGCCTCATACATCAAAAGCTTCTGCACAGATAGCGTGAGGTGGAAAACAACAATCATATTTTTCATACAGTTGAGGGGTAACATTGTGGTCTTTCTGGGCATGTGATCCAGGATTTGGTGTCGCCAAGCATGCATGGTGTTTATCACAGGTGACAGAATTGGTGGGGGGGGGAGTCAGTTGACTGGAGGGCTGTATCAAGAAGCAGAGTCAATTCATTTAGACAGAACATCAAAGTCCCCCAACAGCTCCTTAGGGCCCAGAGATTGAAGTCTGTGAGCATAGACAGGCTCATAGGGAGTTATTGCTGCTACCAGGGCGCTAGATTATACTCCGAATGCAAATGGCATGCCTCTTGTAAACCGTGCGTATTCATTATGATCCTCACAAATCAGGAGCACTGACATATTTCATTTCTTTGCACTCGAAGGGTACTTTGTATTTTCCTCCCATTCACCATAGGGACAAATTGCTCCGTGTAAGTGCACTAGCTGTGAACTTGCCTCCAAAAAGTCATGATTAAGCATGTTCTCGCTCTCTTTATTTAGGTTTTTGTGTGATGTTTGGAGTCTACATCATCAATTCACGATGATGTCTTAATTATTGTTCAGAAAGTAAAGGCTTTTGAAAAATCTCCCGTCTCTGTTATGGTTATGATGCCTGTTTAACATTTCCTCCGACTTTGTCAATCGTGGAAGGGGTGAATGGGGCCCAGCCTTGGATGTTAGCTCAGCGCTCTTAATTGGAAACGCATGTGTACCGTACTGTTGAAAGTTCTATTTAAAAAAACAGAAAAATCCCACAGCACTACTTGACTTCGAAAAAGGTCCTCACCAGCTCATATTTTGTAGGAATACTTAAACTGGGTTTGATGTCTCATTGTAGGCATTGACTTATTTCTTGGGGTGAAAATATTCCATGACCTAATGTTTGGCTTTACAGCTCGTTTTGTTAAATAAATAAAGAAAAGCAACTTGCCTCCATTTCAGCGGACTAAATGAAGAAATGCCTATGTCTGGTACCACTTAGAGGAAGGAGGACAGTTAAGGAGAAAGAGTGGAGCTTTTGTGTTCAAGCTATGTGGTTGAGATTTCAGGAGGATGTGCTTTCACATTAAAAAAAAAAAAGTCATTCACAATTTTACTTGTTTGCTTACTGTTTATTTCTTACATTCTTTTCACACTTTGCGATCTGTTTTAGGCAAATACTCTATCTGCAAGGAGACTTAAGGGGCGTTTAAGACCTTCAATCGCAGTTCATTCTTAGGCTTCTGGGACCTCAAGCTTTGATTTTTGTTTTGTTTTGTTTTGTTCACATTGAGCGTGCATGTGAGCGGTGCTTGTAGTTGTATAGATCTCAGTGCAGCTGTGCTGAAATGAGCATACTAATGACTGATTAAAACCCGAACCCTGGTGAGCCTTTGAGTTTCACGCCACAGAAATCAAGCCTCCCAAGTACACGCCTGTTGTTAAAGCAAAGCCTCTTGTTTGTTTCAAGACAGGTTAATTGCGGCACCGCCGTTAGCACCAGCTCTGAGCTGTTTTATGGCACCCAGGTCTAGCCTATTCATCCCCATTCCCAAACAGAGGAAGGTCACAGTCTATTAAGCTGTGTGTGTGTGAGATACATGGAACCAAATGGATTTTTTTTTTTTATTCCCACCTCCTCTCCTCCTCGACATTCCAGGTGTGCAAGTGCGCACTTGAGGAGGCCTCCATTGTTTTCCCTTTCACAAGCGACAGAAGAAAAGAACGCCTCATTCACTTTGATGAGCGATGTGTTCATGCATGGGCTTCAATGTCACCCGCCATGAGGCAGCTGTGAAGTCGCAGCTCATGTCTGTGTTGCCATTTACTCAATGATGAAGTGGGGAGATCTCTGTTGGTTCCACACAGTCCAACAGCCCCCCACGCCACACACACACACACACATATACATACACACTCCTTTTGAGAAAGTGATCCTCTCATCTCAACTATATTGTGACTGTATGTCACAGCTAATACCAGTGTGCGTTAAATCTCAGGCTCTGTGATCATAATGATGAAGGTTGACTGTGCATCAAGACTTTTGGGATTTGTTAACAGCTGATGGCCTCACAGAGTAGCGCCTTATTTCCTGTGTTTCCTGGAATTTGACTTTCATATGAAAATAATTCATTTTTCTCCTTGTGTTTGTGTTACTTCCGTGCGAAATGGCACCGATCCTTGTATAGGTGACATATTACCATCCCTGTTGAAGTTAATTTGCCATCAAATTTGCGACTTAATTTGAGGTGCCAAAGGGAAGACGTGGGGAGTAGATTGTAACTCATAAGTATGCATTGGAAAGAGTGTTGATTAACATTAAGGGCTCGGGAGACAGACACACTCAATGTGTATCATCTGGCCTCAGAGGCTGGCAGTGGAATTGAATGTGATGTCTTGCATAACGTGTCCTTGCTTTAAGTCCTTGGTTGTAGGCTCGCGAAGAAAGGCTATACTATTGGCCTGCTTGCTTTTGTTTTGGCTGTTGTACACTTGCCCGGGCTCCAGGCTAGTTCTGAGTGAAATCTGAAAGGACTTGTGAAACAGACAGTCGTGTACATATCTGGCAGCATTCTCATGTCAAATTACGGAGTGATATCTCACACAGGGCACTTGGTACGCCTGCCACGTTGCTTTATTCTGCAGTTCAAGTGTAGAGACTTGCGATGAAAAAAAAGCTGTTCATATGGCTGTGGAATGGTTTCCGAGCCATTCAGACAGTAAACAATGGCTCATTAAATGAGCTATTGGTTGGAATCATCTGTTGACATAGGTCGAGCAACTGATGAATGAATGGATGATTGTGCATTTTATACAACTGTTCTACATTTTCTTGTGATTATTGAACATGTGCCCCTCTCTCATATTTCTCCTGCAGAATGGCTGTGGCAGTAGTATTTATTTGGCACATTCTCAGCATGCTCCCGCTCTTGTGGTTGAAGTGTTGCATAGCAACTAAGAAAAACAGCTTTAAATATTTTGGTTAAAAAGGTTTTAAGAAAATAGAGAACAGCCTGCAATTACTGTTCATTTTTCCCAAGTTCATAAGTTTAAGGAGCTCTAGTATCGTGCTGCATAATAAAAGAAATACCAATTTAAGCTTCATACTTGCTGGGTAACATTTGGAAATAGCGTTTCTAGATTTTGTCTCCCATTGTGCCAATTCACTTCAGTCATATATTATTAAATTATTGTTATTTTATTTATTGAATAAATGCTGGCAGTTATCTGCAGCTTCACTAATTCACAACTGTTTTGAAACAAAGCTCACAGTGGTTTTCAGAGTGGAGCTCGCTTCAGTTTTCAACCCAACTGAGTATCTATGACAGGATGGAAAATGTGTAGGTGAGTGCAAATTTGAAGTGATGTGCCTCAGGAAAACGGATGGGGCTGGAGGGATGGGGATGGGGGGGTGGAGAGAGAAGGCTGGATGACGCACAGCAGGTGACAGACAGACACTAATAGTAATGGCTCTTATCAGTGCTTCGCTCGCTCCCTCTTTTCACATGGGCTCTGACATCCTCCTCCTACTCCACCCCCTCCATCTAGCAGGGGGTGCTGGGAGCTCGCTGGGTTGTGCAGCCCGCTCAGACGGAAAGAGCCTGCCAAACACCGGTCCCCTCACATATAAATTGCATCATTAACATCGCCTAGATTATTCCAAGTTCTCCCACCGGGTTTATGGCAGCACTGGCTCAACTCAACTATTTGACTCGCTGAAGACATTTGGGTTTCTTGAGTGAGCTGTGCTCAGATCTGTGGTGAAATGCAAGCTAGCTCTATGCTCTCTTAAGGTTTTAAACAAATCCAAAGACTTCCAAAGGCAAACTGTGTATGACTTTTCACTCAGGAGGGGCTTATTATATAGTGTAACATGCTTTTATTTCCTCTCTTGAGTTGTCGAAATTCAGAATACTGGATTGTCGTGCAGACAAAGAAAGACTGACTGCTATAATAGGTAACATCAAACACTGCTTGGCTTAATAATTGCCTTTTCTTTGAATTGCATTATAGACGACGGTCCGTAATCCATTGCACCTCAGAGGGAGGTCCTAAAGCTCAGTTGACATCTGCAGTGGAGCTGGACGGAGCTTGCTCCTCAGATCAGTTGGCAATTAACTCTGTAATTACTAGCCGAGGTCAGGGTTAAGCTCTGAGTTAAAGGTTAGAGCAGCAAACATTTTTATATGATCCTCTTACTCTATTATCCTTCTTCACAGCTACAAGGTTTTACCTCAGGGGGAGAATACATTACATAAAGCCTCTTGGCAATTACTCTTCAATGATTATCCTCATGCTATATAGTCCATATGATTAATCTGGAATCCCCTCTGCCCCTGTCCAACCACAGGCTTGGCTCTGCTTACCATGCAAGTTTCATTTTCACCTGAACAAATGGCTCCTTTAGACAAAAAGTGCCAACCTTTTACTTTTACTGGCTGCTTGAAAAAAGAGAGGGAGAGCACAACCTCCTGCAGTAATAACAGATATCCCAACAAGGGGAAAAGGAGGGGTGGGGTCAGTGTGGTTGGTGGTGGAGGGGAGGTGGGGGGGGGGGACGCTTAATAGTGTTGAATAAAGGAACATTTATTTTTGTGCTTCGGCCTGTAACAGCCTCAGGAAATAGCTCAGTCTCTTGATCGGGAGCAAATCCTATTAACTTACAGTGCTCTCACTCAGGGTAATGGGCTCCACCTTGAGACTTGGGAGAGCACTTTTCCCTCTGACACGCTGATACCAGTGTCTGGAGGGCTTGGCGTTGGGGAGTCTAGCACTAGGCAAAGACTAATCAAGTCAAACAATCTGCTGGGCTAAAGCAACATGAAGTGAGGATGTTGATATCCAACTAGCTCATTCAACAGGCCCCTTCACACGTTCCTAACCCAATACCAAAGGATCAGTGCACGGGATCAGTTCAAGATCAGGTTATTCGAGCCCCTGAGAATTGTAAAGCGATCCCCAAGCAGCTTTTGCTTTCTCAGGAGTGATCAGAGCTGTCGGCTCTGGTATAGACTGCAAGAGCCAGGCCAAAGGGAACTCCTGGGGCCTCCATTCATTTCTATCCAGCAAGGAGAGGACTTTGTGTGTGTGTGTGTATGTGAGAGAGAAGAACTCAATTTACAGTGTGTGGGTAACCACTGTCCAAAAGCCAACTTGTAGAAAAAACTTCAATATCTTTTAGTGAAAACAAGGGTAACTAGGGTAGCTCTAGTTTATTATTTTCTGTCAGGAATCTGATCTTTTAAAATGGCTGTAGTTAGTTTAAAGCTGCCACATACTGTAATTAGCTTACTGCGAGAACCTCGGGAGAAATGGGAGCGCTCTATCAAAGCATAACTACTCCAATTAAGAGACTGCACTGGATTGAAAATCGTCTTTGTGGGTGGCAACATATTTCTCCTCTGCTAAAAAGAAGCAAATTACTCGTTTCCTCACACATCCCACGTGTTTTGAGTATCGGCACCTTTTTTGAATCCTGCTAAACCCTCATCCGAAAGTGTTTCTAAAGGCCCAGCCAATCCAGTGTGTCTTAAACATGACCGCGTTCAATGCTATGTGACTCCACTGATGGATCGCCTCAGTCTGGGTCCACTCATAAATCCATGTTCAATGACACGTCTTCTCCTGTCACCGTTACCCCTTTGTGCCTGCTGTCATCCAGCTGTCTTATGTCTGCAGAGTTACAGTGAGCACCTGTCAGATACAATTTATGGTGAGCAATTTGTTGTGTACCATGGGAGTTACAATTTTGTGAGAACTTATTTTTTTTTTTTTTTTTTCTTTAAAGCATATTTGTTGCACATTAGACATTGATGTTCATCTTGCAGAGTATTCCTGCAGAGTTGGCCTCCAATGAGCTGTCACCAAGCTTTGATTGAATAAAAGGAAATGAATGTGCAGCAATTAGATGTTTGTTCTGTGTTATTGTTGTACGTCTGCACCACTGCTGCAAGTGCTCCCAGCTAGGATTATCGTCCCTAAGAAGGGGAAGCATTACAAAGTGACAGCCTCTCATGTCGAACAAGTCAAGCTGATTCAGTGAATATTGAAGAGGTTCCCACCACATGTTCTTGTGCATGTTAAGGGAGCAGCGTTAACCTTGTTTTGATTTGCATCTCCTTAGCAATTAAGATAATATGTCCTAATTAGAATTTTAATGCACCGCTGTGAGATTTTTGATAATTGTACAGAATTCTCCGTGGTGATTTTCTCTTTGCCTGCCTGTCTTCGCAGATGAATTCATGGCTGATTAGATCACTGCTCTAATCAGATTTGAGTTACACTGTAAGATATCTTCCCACATGTCTCCGTCAAGCTGAGCTATTCAGTGTAATTGTGAAACAAGTACCCCTCAATGTGACAACACATATGCTAGCTAGTGAGTTTACAATCGTACGCTCCATAGCAAATGGCAAGTTGCTCTAGAGAAAATAGTCGGCAGGGGTGGAACTTTGGTAAGATGCCGGGCACTAGTTCAGTTGTGGTTATTTGTCTGCCAATTTTATACATTTTTTGGCCTGGTTATTGGGGTACTGGGCAGTAGTACTTGAGTACAGTCTCAAGAACACAGGACAAGGACAAGGACATCTTGTCTTGTAACTAAGTAAGTAAGTAAATAAGTAAGTAGTAAGTAAACTTTATTTATAAAGCGCCTTTCGAAGAGTTACAAGGTGCTGTACAATGAAAACATTCAAGTAAAATAGAAGGTTAGAGGTCTTGGTCACTATTGGTTGTTGACTTGACTTTTTCCCTGCCTATCTAAAAATAGTTTATTTTTTCCCAGCACTACAAACAATTTGAGGCACCCCCCTGTACAAACCTGTGTATGTATGTGTGTTGTCTTTAAACATCTATGCTTTGATTTATCATTTTCCATGCATTGATTGTTGAATTGTGTTGGCTATAGTACAGGGCAGATTTGTGTAAAAGTGGCTGGTGCCAAGGTTTTGCTGCCCAGATTGATCAATACACCCCAAAGTACAAGACTGTGTACTGTGTAGTAGTTTTGTTTCAGCAGAGTACCTGGCCCCATACATTAACAATAGCTGTCTTATTTTCATAGTGTTGTTCACAACAGTGCTGAGTTTCCGAGCTTCTTGTTTTCATTCAGCGCAGGATAGCAGCCAATATTCCCCTTGGCCTTTCGCTACGACAGGACAAACCAGTCAATATTGGCAGGAGAATATTTTTTTGTCCCAAGTTACCGCAGCATCAATACTTCATGACGTTAACAGGGGCCAGGGTGAATGAACCCTGCAAAGAAAAAAAATCAACCTGAGACCCCTTTGTGGTGTGAAATTGCCCACCACAAAGGAATTAATGACGGATCCTTCCAGCATAATTGTCTAATTATGCCGGGCAGATGGGGCACTGCTTTAACTAGGACACATTGTGCTACCTCTCCAGACTCTCCACAACAAAAGGCAAACCAGTGTGACAGCCTCTTCAGCAGCGAGTGGGAGGGAGAGCGATAGAAAGAAAATAGAGAGAGTAGGGGAGAGGAGGGAAAAAAACTGGGTCTGTCACCGAGCCATTCCTCCACTCGATATGTTACCACAGAAACAAATGTATGGTGTAAACACTGCGTGGATCACAGCTCCTGGGAGGTGAATCACTGCAGTGTAATGAGGTTGGTTTACACGCTGCTTCTCAGCTTCCCACCCAGGCTAACTCAATACTTAAACCCTCTAATTAAAGAGAATCGGCCACTCGATAATTGATCACATTGGCTGCCTCGGCATACACCACCACCGTAAGGCTTCACACCACTGTTTATTAGAGCTGTCTGCCTGCTTTGTCTCCCGGGGAGGAAGAGAGAAGGGAAATGGTAGGGATGGAGAAGGGGGCGGGGGTAGGTAAACGTGTAAAGAAATGTAATCTCCATCCCTGAAAGCTGTTGTTAAAGAGGCAGCGGATGGAGTAAAATATGACACAATAGATCACATGGGTCATGGAGGTACTTGCGTGTTACCATTCTCTCTTATGTCTGTTAGCATTACAGTTATTAAAGGGGCGTTAAGTAATCTATTACTTTTATCAACCTCTGTAGGAAGCCAGCAGAAATTGCAGCAGCAACTGAAACAAATAATAAAGTTGCATTTTCACAACTAAGTGAAAAGAACTGTCTTTGTCGTTTTCTGTGTTGGGATGCTTGTCGCTCACACGTAGCATTGTCCTCCATCGTTGAGCAGTAGGTGGGGAGATTAGAATCAATAATTATTATTATTTTACAGTCTGTTGGAATGGAAGAGACAGTCTTCCTGTAAAATGTGACATCACCAACATCGTGACAGGAAAGCAAAATTACAAAATTGCTGTTTTGATTGGGTTCACTGTCAATGTATAAATACATGGCTTGGATGGGTGGATCTGAGCACTGCAAGTGTGTGTGGGTGTGTGTGTTGTTTTTAGTCTGTGTGTGGGTTTTTTTTCCTCCCCACGTTTGCCTTTGTGTCTGTAGAGATGCCACTTTGATTGGCCGGTTTTTATCTTTACCATTGAGGCCCAACAGGTCACTGGGTTTTGAAGCAGGCAGCCAGTCAGTAATTACCAATTACACCACGCCAAAGGGAGTCCGTGGAAATCCATAAGTCAGGGGTCCTGAGTTTCAAAATTGATTTGTGGAATGTAAATTAATCATACGGGCTACGATTGGGACTAAGGGAGTGCACCGAAGATGTTTTTGTGGATGAGGAAATGGGGTTGCAGTAGGAACATAACATAGCATGCATTTGTGGTAAATGGGGCTATAGAGTAAAGGCGTAGAATACACCTGCAAAGCAGACAGAGTGGGTTATTGCAGACGGTCCTGAGCACCAGGTGTGGTGGAGTGGAGCAAGATGTACGACTACAGTCAGACCGCTGAGCTAATTCTCTACTGATAGGTTTTTAGCCCTTTGTTTGCTTGACTTCATTTCTTCATCGTACTATAGTCGTCATAGATAAAGTAGTAGAGTATACCAACCCCAGTCATCATTTTATATCATTGAAATAACATAGTGATATATTCCCATTTTAAAAAATGACAATGAAATATTTCTTCCCTGATTTTTATGCACACCGTTATTACCTTATGAAAAGCCTACTAGCTAAGGAAGTGCCTAAGAAAAATGTATGAAGGCAAATTGCTATCATTAATATATCTAATAATTCACCATTATTAGATGTAAGTCTGTGTTACATCTAATTTATATCTACGGTCTTTTGAGCGACCTGACCCCGACCCCAGGCAAATAATTATAGTTTTTCTAAGCTTGACGTTTTTGCACAGAATGACCTGATCAGTCTGTCATGTCTACACTGGCAGCGACCCAGTTGGCACCTTACCAAAGAGAAACGTATTATTACAAAGTGGGTGTAACTTCCTAATGCCAATCACAAAGTGCTGGTATGGCACTTATGAATTCCTGCGGCTGGCAGCTGTTAGCGATTTCTCAGACAACCTTTTAAAGAAACCTGGTGGGGATTTCCCATTATTAACAGTTATACAAACTCGTCTCCTTGCGTGCACGCATACACACACACACACACACACACACACACTCCCACGGAGTGACTTTATGATGCACATAACGGAGAGGACTTTAACTGCACCTTGCTTTGTCCTCCAAATGTTCTTACTTGCTGAATGGAGACAGCTGTGTGACCTACTGTATGCATTTCCCCTTGCTGAAAGAAGCTAGCATACCAAGCATATTCCTGTGACATTATCACACTCTTATTAACACTGCCTATATCGGATGCCATAACCATTAATTGATGTTGTGATGATGGAGGAAATGGCCCTGATTTTTATACTGCAGTATATAATATTGTATGGGCACACACAACTTGGTAGCCTCCTGCTTGCTTTGTCTCACTGCAGAAGGTGAACAGTGAAGTTAAGTTTATTGCACTTGGTATCTGGCTGTGCTCGTTGGTTTTGATTTCAAGGGTGTGAGGTAGACACACCACTTCCCCCTGGCACTGAGAAGATATCGGTGCTGTGTTATTGTAGAGATGACCTTGGTTCTTCTCTAAAAGCCTTCTGTTGGTACAGATTCCTATAGGCACAGAGCCCTGTAGTGTTGACTGAAAACCCATTGAATCTGCTTAGCCAAAGCCAACAGGGCAGAGAGGTGTGGATGCTGTACTGAAATTGGTTTGCTTTTTACTTTTAAAAGTGAAGCAGGCTTCCTCCAGAACGCCCCTCTCTGAACAGTCCTTGTGACCAGAATCGACTCCCTGTGCTCCACTTTGGGGTTTTGGTTTCACAGGAATTAAAATGTGTGTTTACACTGTGTGAGACAAATATATGAATTGGATTCGGATACTATACTGTATATATTTGGGTTATGAAAACCCTTCAGACAGTGATATGTGATCATTCCAGTAAATATTCAATGTGGGCTGAGAGTTAGGTGAGTCAGCCTTGGCCGGAGCTCATTTTTTTAAAAGATTATTATGGTGACTGTAATTTCAAGGAAAAAAATAGACTGAATGAGATCGATTCAGGTTTTTGGCAGGGGGAAAGACTTGTTGGCACACAGAACAATATCTAAATAGAATTCACATTTTTCACTCGATAGATTTAACTGGAGTGCATTGTCCTCCTTTCTGGCTCAGCAACCAAGCTGTCTAGAAATGTGAAAGGCACAGCCGCAGAGTTTCAATGTATTAACATTATTGGCACATGGGGTGTTATATCTGGCTAGGAGAATCCATTTTGAGAGATGTTTTGATATATGAAGTGCATCTGCCACAGACCTTAGTATTTCTCTTAACCTGCAAAGCGTTAAATAGGCTAGTAATATTTCCCCCTTTCTTGGGTTTATAAAACACACAGGATACAGAACCAAATCATTAGCATGGATGAAATCCAGAGCCCTAATGGTAACCAGGCAGACTCAAGTGACATTGTTATTACAGCGATCCCTCGGAAAGTGAGGGGGGCTGAAAATCTATATTTGATTTATAGGGGAGCTTGAATTTATGTTCCAATTCTCAATAGGAACGCAACTGATCTTTGCCCAGCTTCTCACAAGAGAGGGCCCCAGAGCATCTGGTCTTGGAAACATCTCCGTATCAAACGGAGTTCCTCCTAGTTCTTTTTCACACTGCTTAACCGCCAGGAATTTACACCTGTAGGGGATATAGCATTACTATGTCTGTTGGACTGGATTCAAGTCTGAACCTTGAGAAATTATCAAATGATAATACCCAGTGAAATAAGCGGCTCTTTGTGGGAGATGTCAAGCAACAGGTCACAAAGCGCACTTAATGTGCATTGTGTACTGAGCGGCTCTTATATTCGCTGTTAGGCTTTCATGAATGCAAAGATAGAAGTAAGTCATTATTTACCTGGGTTTATTATGTATTAAACACTATTTTATAGCCCGAGTGTCTGCTCTATATGGCCGATGATACGGCATAGATATAAACAACTTTTATTTGCTCAGCTCAAGTGCTGTTATTTATTAGGAGTTCCTTCTTGAATAGCACATTGACGACGGCAGAAATATACCGCTCACTGTCACTCTCTCTCCATCTTGTGAATGCGCTATTTAATACTTGAAACATTGTATCCTCGCGTTATTATCTGCTTGAAGTGATGATACGAATACCATTCTTTATGGTTTGGTAATAACTGCCTTATTTTTCATAGGGACGCAAAGCATTATTTATCACTGGCTGTGTTCGTGGGGATTAATGATGCATAACTCTGTCGGAGTTGCCTTGGCGTACGGCAGCAGCTGAAGGAATCTGGAAGGTTATCAGAGCCATAAATCTCAAGTTTTTCACTGTTGTTTGTCAGGATGCACTGTAGCAGCGCGTAGTTATGACTGTTCCAGCTTGTTCTCTCTCTCTCTCTCTCCCTATAAGCTGTCAGGAAAATAACACAACTTGTTTAAGCTGCCAGTTGATAAGGTGGAATTTGATAGCACAACCTAAAGGTTCAAAGCGGGCAACTGTTCTTAAATCTTCTTCCTTATTACGTTGACTCTGTCTGCTTCCAGCCGGGTATAGATGGGTGTAGATAAGGAGTGCACCGCACACACTCGCCACCTCTGATGTTCGTTATCGGCAATGAGGACATGAGCAGTCTGTGCAGTCTTGCATTTTAACTGTGTTTTGTCAATTGCCATCATCCAATTCCGTTATGTCTATAAACGGAAAATTAAATTAGGTGTGCAGACTGTTCTACAAGATCAATCTATACCCACCCAATAGTAGCAGCAGTAGTTCTTTCATCATGGCTTATTTTCTGGGTTTAATTTATTGAATAAATTGCCCCTTTAACTTGCCAAGCAGGAGGAAGCCATCCATGCATTGTCCATGATCCGGGCAGAGAGGAAGATTCAGTCTATTAGTGCAATGATAGGGCCTTTACTGCGGCGGGCTCACTGATTGAATGGCATCCTTCTCAAGGTCAGGCCAGAGTTAAGAGCTATTTTCTGCTTACCTGTGCAGCCAGCCAGCCACAGAATCTGCACACAAACTGCCTTTACACCGGCAGGCTTAGTAAGCGGAGAAGCTCATCGCTGATATTTCCAACTGGTAACATGAAGAGAAACCTCTTTGCCTGCAGAAAAGGACACAAAGGAATGAGTAATCTGATAAGTGGGATCTTGCTACAGTGCGTGAAGACATTGGGAATGTTGTTTTCGATCTTTGCCAAGGGCCAAATCATATCCGCCCATTGTGGCCCCGTCAAGTAAAGGAGTGTGTTAAATGTGAATCACAGCGCAGTGAACGCACAGACAGGGGTCAGGGGGCCAGTCTGCAAGCACAATTGTTTTGTCTGCTTGTTTCTGAAGAAGGTGGGATGTCTGCTGTTGTTGTCGGTCTAGTTTTCCTCAAAAACACAAGCATCTGCTTCAGATAATGCAGCATGAACACCATTAACAGAATGGATGGTGCTCATGCTGCAGGATTTAAGCTGCTTATGCTCAGACATCTACAAATGATGTGATCATTGTTGAGCAATATAGTGTGTTGGTGAGCTACCAGCAAAACACACAGGGAGATTAGGATAGTGTCTGGAATGGATACTTTTGCCTGGACAGACGGAAAGATCTTCATTATCGTTTCACTGATGGTAAATGATCTCACACGATGCAGTCAAACACTGATTAGAGCCCGCTTCCTCACAGCAGCTAATGTTTTGAAGTGAATTTTCCGCACTGCCACATTGAATTTAGCCGGGCCTGACCTGTGCTAAGCCCTCCACCGGGGCTGTCATTTGGCGTATGTTCCAAAAAAAAATCTCCTCCATAACACGGATCACCCGCGCTGTCACTGCACCCAGGGGGGGGCGCTGCCACCGCCGCAAGATCAAAGCACCGTGCAAATCCACCGTACTAGGTAGTTGGGGGAGGCGGGTGAAACCGATTTCACCTGTGCACGGGGCGACAGTGGGGCGCAAGCACAGCTGCACTCCCACCAGCTGGAGCCCACGTAGCACAGATAGGATTAGAGGCTTTAGCTGCAAAGGTCTCTCATCATCTCTCTGCCTGAGCCTTGTATGGCAGCAACCCCCGCAAACACAAATGCCACTTTATGATCACTTAATAACACCCCCCCCCCCCACCCGAATACACACACACACACTGAGTAAATCAGCTTGTGTGTTTTTATAGCCCCCATTGTCTCTGCAAATAAATAGGAAATCCCCGCTGTCTGGGACTCCCAGCCCATGAATCTGGTGTGGAGGCATTTTCTCCCCCACCCCCACCCCCCCCCGATAGGTATCACTGTAAGGCCTGCCATTGTGAAGCTGCTGCCTAGCTCTGTATCAGAGCTCAGCCCCTCATGCCTGCCAGGTAAAACTGTCTGCCTCTATTGTGGCGATAGGGGAGTTTGGCTCTGACTGAGACAACATCGCCTTGTTTATCCTGTAAATAATTCACCCCTCCTGGGCAACAGAAACCAAATCAAGGCTGTGTGTTTAACAAGGGAGGCAAGGAGTGAAAAGTGGGGAGGAAAAAATCAGGTGTTTCCTTTTTAGATAAACTCGGCGCCTGGAGACAGCGACTCATCCCTTATTCCTATGCAGCGCAAAGATGCTGCTGCAAGATGTGTTTCGGGGGGTTGGGGTGGGGGTGGTGGGGGGTGGTGGGGGGGTGGGGGTCTTGTGTGCGTGCATGCTGAACTTGCCCTTTGATAGTGAAGAAGGTGCAGAGATACTGTCGGGGACATTCTTGTCGTGTTTAACATCAGAGCCTATGGAGTGTGTCAACGCATCATCCAGTCTGATGCTTATCATCAGGGTCTGTTCCTGGGAGCTGTCACCTCCCCGCCTGCTACCCTGCCTGTGACACACACGGCGTGCGTTATGCGGACACGCACAAGCACTCTTGGTTTTTGTCGCGGTGTTTGTATTGTCTAGTATCACACCCGTGGGGTAGTTGTGCCGGCGTCTCGCGGACCCACACTATTTATCTCTCTGTCACTGCCCTGTAGCGTCCCCTTAGTTCTGGAGTGTGTTGTCAGATTCAAAACATGGCTGATAACACGGAGACGTCGGTAGAGCATCGGTTGTCTTGATTCGGTCCTGCAGCCAGAGCCTAAAGGTGGCACGGGAGCTGCGAAACAAGCACTATAAGAGCAGGCTTGAGCAATGATATGCCACCCCCGTGAGTCGGTGTGTCAGCAAGGGATGAGCCAGGCAATGATCAGCGAGCAATGAGGACTTTTGAAGATTATATTGGGTTGGATACCCATCGGGCTACATGCTATTGCTTTCTCTTTGAGTGTTGATTGCGGAGAGGAGAATGTGGTTGACTGATCTGAAAGGAAATTACTGGGGAGAGAGCTTATCCATGCCTTTGACTGATAATCAGCTCATTATCGTGTTGATCATTTACAGCTCTCTCTTCTCTCTCTCTCTCTCTCTCTCTCTCTCTCTCTCTCTCTCTCTCTCTCTCTCTCCATTCTTTTAGCTGTGTCACTGAAGCAGAGCACAGAGACTGTTAATGGCTTGGCAGGGAGCCACAGTGGTGAACAGAGTTAAAACAACCTTGCTAGCCCTGGCTAGCCTCCCCTCTCTCACACAGCAACACATCACTCCACTCCAGGTCCCCACCCCACTTATCAAACCTCCCAGGGAAGCAAAAAAAAAAACACCAAAAAAAACAACCAACAACAGCGACAACAACATATGCAACCCCAAACGCAAGCAGTGCCCTAGCACCCCAACACGGCTAACTGTGCATGAAATTGAACTGATAGGAGTTATTGACCAGAAGGCTCAGGTCCCTAAGAGGAGAAGGAGGAAGGAGGAAGGAGGAAGGGGGAAAAAGCCTTGTGTGTTACCTGATTGAGTGAAAAATCCTCGGCCGCTCGCTTTTGATGCCTGGTATTTTACAGGAAAGAGTGATTTAATGGAAGCTGCCAGACCTCATCAATGTCAGCGCTGTTGGTGGGGCCCCTTCGCCCCGCCGTACTTGATATAAAAGTGCTGGCCGTGACAGGTCCTGATTGACAGATGTTTGCTAGTTGTTTTAACTGCATAGTAAAAGAAACAGGGATATTACTCCTCTACCTCTGGCTCTGGGGACGGGCTGTGGAGTGAGATGAGAGAGCAGAGTAGACTGTCACAGGCCACCCCAGAGTGCATCACCCTCGCCCGCCGCTATTTTCGGCCTCCATAAATAGCCCTATTGAATTTTTTTTGCCGGGGTTGATAAGCCTATAATTAATGTGGCCATCATTAGGCACGGACATGTTCTTCTCTAGAGGACCCCGCTGGTGAGGTGAAGCGAGGAGAATGGAGTCTTCTCTGTCCTTGTTTTAAGCGTGAACTGCAGTGAACCGAGCGCTGCGAGAGGGGCCACGCAGGCTAACCGTGGGTGGAAATGGGAGTGACGGCCGGCTCCCAGCGAGGTGGAGAAGGCACTGCTTTGCTGCGGAGCTGCAGGATAACACGCAGCATCATCTATCAACTCCCTCCTCCCCCCCCCCCCAAAAGCCCATTGTGCGGCGTCTTCAGTAGATCTGAATTGCATTGGAATTGCATCATTAATAGTGCAGAAATGATTCCCAGCAACTCTGGGAGAATACATTGACCCCTGAGGGAGACTAGAAACAAGGCAATGTTTTTACAGGAGGAATATCTAACTAGAGGTCCCATTACCACTTCATCAATATACAGCGAGAGAGGGAGCGGGAGGGAGGGAGGGAGGGGGAGTGAGAGAGAGCAAAATAGAAGAGGGAATGTAATAGCTTATAGTGTTAATGGCGGTCTGAGCGCTCAAGTTCCAAACATCCAGCCGTCCTCATCTCATCTGGGCTGTGTAATTGCCCTCCTGGAAGCTGCCACGCGAAGCGACGGCCTCCATAGTGAAGAGTGGCAGCTGTTGGATGTTGAGGAGCTGGTCTGGGGTCAGCTCCCCAAGTGGGGGCTTCTTGCAACCATGAGATGTCATAATTAATAGCTATCTGGGGGCCCTAGGGTTGGAGTTGTGTGGGGGGGGGGGTGGATGGGTGAGATTATTTGGGTAAATGGAAGCCAAACAGAAAGAAACGCCAGACTTATTCTCCACTTAACATAATGTATACTTATCATCACTTTGCCTTTAGCTAGTAAGCCCCCCGCGCAGCCGTACACCCCCCCGCTTTTCAGGGATGTTTTTCTCGCTGTTTGTATTAGGTTTCCCTTCCATCTCTATCTGTACCTAGAGATATGCCGCTCTGGTGCATCCTGGGAACTTATTAATCTTCGGGGACCAGCGTTCTCCCTAGTTAAGTAAATATACATGAGCTGCTGTGTGAGATACAAGCTTCCAGCACCTTCAGGAAAAAATCTGTTACTTCAGCTCCTCTTTTCTCGCCATCCCTCTCTCCTCCCTTTGTCTCTCTCTCTCTCTCTCTCTCTCTCCCTCTCGCTCTCTCTCTAACATGCCGCCTGGGGCCAAATCTCTCTCTGTCTCATCTGCTGCTTAATTTCACTGGAGCGGCCCTCAGTAATGAAGCGCCTTGATGTACATTTGCCAATTTCTGCCTCTGCCACTGCGGTATAATTGGGATGTGACTAAGCATGAATACCCAGCGCAGGGTTGGTTGACCTCTCGGCGACCCCAGCGGATAACGCTTTTGTCATAATGGAGGTATTATCTCTCATAATCTGGGAATGGAGAGGGGATTGTCTGCAGGGTGCCAGGGATGGATATGAATTGATCTAACTCCCCGCTCTTGTGTAGCACCAAAAAAAAAAAAAAAAACCCGGCAGATATTTTTTTTTTTTTTTTTTTAACATGCTTGTAATGAAGACAATTTCTTCATATCTATTGCTGCTTTGTGTTTATTGGTGCAGGAGAGGAGCTGGGGTGGGGTGGGGTGGGGAGGGGGTGATGATGTGGCACTAGAAAGGATTGCTGTGTGTGTGTGTGTGTGTGTGTGTGTGTGTTAGTGTGTGTGTTTCTGTGTGTGTGTGTGTCAGCCTTTTCCCTGCGTGGGTGCACTGTGTACTCATGCACATGTTAGTGTGTATGTGTGTCTGTTAATGACCCTGTAAAATGACAAGCTGAGCTGGCAGTGAGAGTACAGCCGACGGTCAGAGAGAGAGAGAGAGAGAGAGAGAGAGAGAGAGGAGGTGGAAGAGGCAGATGGGGGGGGGGGGGCTTACACTGTGATTCACCATGCTGTCATCAGAGGGACGGGCCCCTGAGTGGCCCTCTCTATTCCCACCTGAGAGGCCTGCAAATGGAGGGTCCGCGCTGTCATTATTTACAGCCCGCAGCTCCTAACCTTGGATTCGGAGCTCATCACAGCTAAGGGAAAATCAGATTGGACTTGACGTGTACCCGAGCCAGTGACCTTGATAAGTGTGAGGTGCCTGCAGCAGGAGGTTGGGGAAGAAGAACTCGCTTCTGTCGGCTTTCACTGTGGATTTCACTGTGTGTGTGTGTGTGTGTGTGTGTATAAATATATATATGTATGTTTGTGTTTGTGTATTTCAGCAAGGTGGGGCGGGCGGGGGGGCGCATGGTTGAATGAATGAACCATGACTCAAGATGACACACAGTAAGCCTGCCTGTGGTCCCAGACGCAGCAGTCATATCTGGTGTTATTACTGCTCATTTTGTTTGTGCCTCGTAAAAGTCACAAAAACCTACCTGATCGGCCGTCTTTGTAATTGGCACCCTTGGTCTGCAAACACACCTGAGCCTTGCTTAAAGTAATGTATTTTTTCCACAGTGATTCTTTTTTTTTTTTCTTCTTCATCTGAACTAGTTACCTGGAGAGTTGGGGGAGCATGAAATAACAGTAGAGAGCATCTCAGGACGGGTGATGAAAATGCATTTTTCTTCCCCTACCGAGATGCTATTTGGTTGTGTGAAATGATTAATTTCACACATATACAGGTCATCCCTGAAAGCAGCAACATCTCATTCACAAGGGGCCCCCGTCAGCAACAAAACAGGAGGCTGCAATAAAATGAGCAAACATAGCAGCGTGTACGTCAATAAATCTTTGGAGGTTAAACCTGAGTGCAGGAGAATTTGAGCAGTCCCTCTCATCAGCCCAGGTAAAAGTCACTGAGTACATCAGGACTGTCAGGAACAAGAAATAGCCGACGAGTGTCCCGTGGTAGCAGGTATACACACTCTCTCTCTTGCTCTCTCTCTCTCTCTCTCTCTCTCTCTCTCTCTATCCCTCCCTCACAGACTGCCTGTGTTTGCGTAAGTAGGATGGAGCCTTGAATTATGGGGTTTGTGTAAATAAAGAGATGGGACTGTTTTTAGCACAGAGGGAGGAAGGAGTGCTTGGGTAAGAATAGTGTCTCTGTGTGGAGTGGGATTGGTCCCGGGTTGTTTATGACAGCTCGCAGCCTTCATATATATTGCAAGCAGTGTGTTTGCTGTTTGTGTGCCATCTGCCTCAGTTGAACTTGACCCCCTCAAGCAGTCTTATTTTATAAACTGCGCCCATTGTAACCGTTTTTTTCCCCCCCTTTGCACCCCCTTTTTTTAGTGGATGATCCAGAAACCCCACAAGGTGGCCACCTTCTTCGGCTGCATCGGCACAGACCGCTTTGGGGAGATCCTGAAAAAGAAGTCTGAGGAGGCCCACGTCGACGCCCACTACTATGAACAAAACGAGGAGCCAACTGGTACCTGCGCAGCCTGCATCACCAGGGACAATAGGTCAGCACCCACCAATCACCTCTGACCAGGAAACGACCCTCTCACTCACGTTTTGAAAGAGTCATTTTGGCTCATTTTCCGTCTGGGGGGCAGTTGATTGACTCCTTGGGGCTGGAAGTTATAACAGGGAATCATAGCTCGGCTCACACATCAAAAGGAAAAGAACAGCTTGAGTGTGTTTTTCCAGACCCCCACTCAGTCTCTGCCGCCCCAGTGGGTTGTCATCCATCTATAGGCTGACACTAGCAATGTGTTAGAGATGGCTGGGCTATCCCAGCTCTCACCTGTCAGCCTGCTCCGTTGTAAAAAGGGGCTTTAGCGTCTCTGGCGACTCTCTCACGCTAGCATCATCATCAGCACGTTGGAGACAGCAGAGGTCATAGCCTTCTACCCCTTCCCATCTTACACACACACACACACACACACAAAATAACGCTAGCAGTGCGGGCTCCAGTGCATGATAGACCAGGTGTAGATCAATAACCTCCTTCGCTAAACACTCCCCTTCTCTCCAGCCCTTCATCCACTGCTACTGGAGGTGTCAGTCAGTCAGCGGGCTGGACCCCGACCGCCCCGAGAGCCGGCCCCACTGAACGGTCTTAGCGGGGCTTGTTTGATGTGGGCTCTGACACCTGAAAAGGTCAGGTGCCGTGCTCTGGGAGAGGAGCTCTGTAATATTTCTTACAGGTGTTTAACAGACAGCTCAGGAGGCCAAGAGGAAAGGTCGCCGGCAGGGCCAGAGTGGGAGGGTGACTGCTTTGAAGGATTAGGAGCCGGCGTGTCACAGCCCCCAGGCTTTGATTAGTGTTAAAAAAAAAAATCAGATTTTCTCATTGAGCTCGACTGTATAGACTGTATTTTTTGACTGGCATAATCCATGCGTCACCCTGAAAGTTCCCCAGTCTATTCCAGTTACCTCTGCAATGTTTCCCATACAGTGTTAATACCCACCCGCAGTGTGGGAAACACTCTGCTCAGTAATGTGACTGTGGTATCATTAGGTCTAGCTGTTATTTGGGAGCTCCGCACACAGCTCATGTCTGATGGTCTTACCCGGTAATGACACTCATTTTACCTGTCGTGATTGCGCCGACCTCCCCAGTCCATTACGGGGGAACTCACGGGTCAAGCGCAGTCCCAAATCCTGCCGTCGTCATCAGGCCCCGATCTGCCTAGCGCACGGCTTGCTCTTTCCTTTGACGCTAACCATGACGAACAGCTTTTCTCAGCCAGGCCATGTGAGAATGGACTCCCTCCTGTACCAGCACCCTCCCCGTCATATGGTAGCCTAACTGTTTCCCCCTAAGTAGCGATGATGGTTGCACTCATTTTGATGGCCACTCATAAAGAGACTGCATACAAGGACTCGCTAATGAGCAATGTTAAGATAATGCCACCTGCTTCACTCTCCCATTCCCTCCCCTCGCCGTGCTCGACTCAAGTGTTCATTTAGTAATGCATTTCTGTTGTTTTTCCACCTACTACTTCCTGGGGTGATATGATAATGTGAATCATTTTGTAGGTGGCTCAATGTTTGCCTTGAAAAATCCCTCTGCCGACGTTAATCTCGCCTTCTTTTTGCTGTTTTGAGATAACCAATTTGAAAGCAGGAGAACAAAGAGGGCTAGATGACTTTATTTCACCTTGGTCCAGACATTCTGAGAAACCATTATCATCCTTTTATATCGTGAGAGAACAAAGGAAAGTCTGGGGCCCGAGTGTTTTTAGGGATGTTTTTGAGACAAAATTAAGATGGATGATAAGCGAGGCGGAAGATTTATGGTGTCTGTCTCAGCAGGTCCCTTGTTGCTAACCTGGCAGCGGCAAACTGCTACAAAAAGGAAAAACACCTGGACTTGGACAGCAACTGGGAGCTGGTGGAGAAAGCCAAGGTCTATTATATTGCGGTAAGTGAGACCCTCTACATTCAAATGACTGTTCCCCAACTCTGTTGCCAGAAGAGGACAAAATGTTAAGAGGCTTTATTCAGGAAATGCCTCAGTGCGCCGTCTGCATTGTCAATATATCCATTCATCCTTTGTCGGGTGAAATGAGCTATGTTACCTATTGAGACAATGCAGCGCCATTCTCCCTTTTCTCTCATTGTCTTTGTGTACGAAGCCGTAGCGCAGTGTGAAATTGTTATACATGTAATGCATTCACTCGTTTGTTTTTTTTAACACGCAGACAAGCCAACAGGTGCTGCGAAAGTGTGAAAATTGATTATACAAGTTCGTACCCCCTTTACCCCCTTCCACGAAAATCTTCCCCCTTACAGACAAAACACACACATATAGACTGAGAAGGACAGATGTGCACACACACACACACACACACACACACACACACAGACATCCATACCCAAACACTCAAGCTGCACCACTGAGGTAATGTCTTCACTTACTGCTTCTGGGGTAGAATGGCCAGCTATGCTCATGTTTCACTGTTAGGGATTACATTTAATTCTGGCGGATCAACCGTTTCTCTGATCTCAAGTCAAGATGATAGCCCTGAAATTGCGCTGCATTCCACGTCTTTAAGCAGTTCATTATCAACATAAATCAATATTATAGCGTGGCCATCATCTTCCACCTTGGCACATTGCCTCACTCCCAAACTGCACCTCACAATAGCGCCCCTCCCCGTTGTCGCTGAGCCCTCGAAACTTGAGAGTAATGTCGTACAATGATGGAGGTTTCGTAATTAGCCGCCCAGTCGCAGAAACAAACAGCGAAAAAAAGCCCTCAGTGGTTGTGCCAGAAAGCAGATCACTCCGTCCTCTGGAGTTTTGTGTGGTCTCATTTTTAGCCTCTGCTTCGCATTAGCAAACACGGCACATCCTCTGCAAATTGGCAGTTGGGTTTTGCCCACATCCGACAGTCTTATGCGAGGGGGAAAAGCTTCCGTGGGATTGGGGGGGATAGAAGGGCCACAATTGGGTGTTTGTCAGTGCTTGGAATCTCAACGCAGTGTTCAGCATCCCTCCTGGGCCTCTTTGTCAAAACAGGGGGATCATTCGCTTTATTAGAGTCCCATTCGCACTTCTGAAGTACTTAGCCAGATACACTGCCACAGCCATTCCCACTTAATACTGTGTGGCGTGTCTAGACCAGCGTTCACTAAGGCCTCCTCTCTCCATTAACCTTGTCGAGAGCACTCAGATGTATTTACCCAATTTACAGCCAGATTGTAGATTCTCTCTCTCTCTCTCTCTCTTTCTCTTGCTGTACCAATTCTGCTGGTTATTAAAGTGCTTTGTTGATTTTCATTAAACGACTGTTGGGTGGTATACACGGTCTTGTACTCTCTAATCGGTAGATTCAATTACCGAACTGCGTGTATGTGTATGTTTGCATGTATTTGTTTGCGCACGTGTGTGTGTGTGTGTGTGTGTGTGTGTGTGTGTTAAACAGGTGATTGATGATTCTTGGCTGAGGCTCTCAAGGTGCCTGCTACTATGTGGTGTGATTGGATGAAAACAGAATTATTAGAGGGCTCTCGCAGCCAGTCTGGCTCATCCAGCAGCAGCAGCAGCAGCAGCAGCAGGGCTGGTGGCAGACGCAGAGCAGGGAGGCAGCACTGCCATTTCTCACAAAGAGAGAGAATGTTGAACTCCTGCCAAATGTTTGGTGGCAGGCTGTTGCTAGGAAATCTGGGTCCTTAGGCAAATCATTGCACAAAGACCAATAACAAAGGCGTGAGGGGGAAGAAGGGATGGCTAAACGCATGGAAGGCAGTGGATGTCTTTTTTTGTTGAATACCAACGCTGCTGCAGTGTTTATTGTCGTGTTTTGTTTAGTTTTTTTCCCAACCAGTGTAACATCAGAAATGGAGGGTGATGCATTGTGTGAAGGGGAGATGAGTGACTCTAATTGGTGGGGGTGATGTGTGTGCTGGCCCAGTTAGCCTCGTCTCCCCCCCCCACCTTCCCCTTGCTCCCTCTATCCTTCCATCCCCATCCCCCCTCGGCCCTCTATGGACATTCTCTTCCCACTCTCTCTCTCTCTTGCTCTCCCTCCCCTCCACCCTGCTCTCTCTCTCTCTCTCCCACTCCCTCACACACACATACACTCGCTAATAAACACACACTGCGTGCATGCACACATTCTGCAGCATACCACTGGCTTGTTTTTCTTACCACTGAGCGCTTTGCCCTGTAATTTGATCTCCACTGCTTGATGCGTCCTCCATGATGCCACTTTGAATTAACCTATGGTTCTACAGCTCTCCTTAGCCCGGGCTAATAAAATGGCCTCTCGTAACTTAAGCCATTTACATTCAGGGAAGGGAGGTCTTAGTCTATCTCCTGGTCATGCATGAAGCAAGTACAGGCTAATAGAAATGGAGAAGAGGGGAGACGTACAAGACAATTGACTGTGAAAAGGCCCGTTAATGACTGGGCGCAGATGGTCAGAAATAACCCAAGGATATAGGAGACACTCTCCTCTGCCAACTCGCTTGATACAGAGAACTCACCCAATGAGAGATTAGCTGCACCGCTGTTAGGTCACACACCCTTTCACAGCTATGGAAGCTGTTCATTTATGCCTTAAGCCAATAGCACAATCCACGTTAGCCGGCTAGTTGTTCGCCACACCTAGGGAAAACAGCTAGCCCACCTTTTTCAAACAGTGCAGCAACTTGAAGTAGCAATGCCACACACTGTTAACACTGGCACGTTGCAGATAGTATTAATTGGCAGTTGTAGTCTTGCCCTTACTGCAGGGGGAAGCTGAGTTCAGCTTCAGTCACTGTAGCATAATATGCAAGGAAAGAGAGACGAAGGGGAGGGCAAAGGCAAAAAAAAAAAGCGCAATACTGGCACCACAAGCAGCACGTCAGCCTGCTACACCCCAGAGTGGCGCGTGTGCACACACACACACACAACACACACACACACATACACACACACACATGCTTGCTCCGCCCTGCCAGCCCCTGCAATTTGCAGCCAAAAAAGTGAAGGGAGAGGTTTTCCACACACACAACTAACTGACACCTCATCAGCCAGCCAAAGGGCTGATTAGCACAGAGGTGACTGCGGCTGCCTCGCTGTCCCCTCCAGCTCACAGGACCACACTGTCCTCACGCTGACCTTGAGCTTCCTCTCTCCTTGTTTTCTCCACTCTCCTGTCCTTTCCTTTTCCTCTCCTTTCCTCTTTAGCTCCTATATTCTGCTTTTACAATCTCTCTCTCTCTCTCTCTCTTGCACACTCTCTCTCTCTCTCCCTTCCTTTACTCTGCCTTTCCTCTCCTTTTCTGTCTTTCCTCTGCCTCTTCTCTGTCTTTCCCCTCCACTCTGTACTGCACCACTCTGCACTGCCCCTGTCCTTCCACATAACCAGGGAGAGATCACGAGGCAAAATGCAGGCAGTGGAGAGAGGGAGGGAAGAGAAGGGGGTGTGGGGGGGGGGGAAACTGGCAGGCTCCCCCTTTGTCTGCAGGCGATCAGTTACAGTCTTGGTTGCTGATGAAATTTAATCCCCACCGCATTTACATGCCAAGTTTGACTTCTGGCAAGCCTTATTAAATAGATTTGTAAATCATTTCATCTTGATTAGAATCCGTCCTCAAGGGATCAACATTTTTTCGCCTTGCTTGTGTTTTGTTATATGTACAGTCTGTGCCCACTGGTGTTAAAATTTGAAAGTCAACCCTTGGTACTATTATTTTTCTGTGTGTGTGTGTGTATGAGTGTGTGTGTGTGTTTCTGAGGATTCGGTTTAGGGGACAAAGAACGTTGGGTGCCAAGTCCCGTCCGTCACCGGCCAAGCCACTGTGTCAGCATGTCTCCTATCTCTGGAGGTCATGTTGGTGGGCGAGCGACTGCTATGATGTGTCTTCTCTTTATTAGCCTGACACCCCAGTGTCTTTTGCATGGAACAATGTCATTTCAAATTGCGCCTAATCAGATGGCATTTTGTAATTGCCAACAAGCATCTTATGAATATTAATTCCTAATTGTTCAATTACAAGCCGACTGCATCGTATTTATTGGCTTATTTATTTATTTATTTTCCCCCTGCTGGCCTGCGCCAATTATAGGATTTCAATCTTGAAGCAATCAAGTGATAAGGGTGAGGCGTTTAGTGTTTGCTGTCACTATGTAATTCTTGCGACTGTTAAACATGCATCTGGGAGGGCTGCGTTCGTCAGAAGGCCCTACATGGAGGTGCACCTGCCTAATTGAGTGGTAATGAGCTGTCAGGAGTGCAGGCTTGGTGATTGGCTCTCAGTGGGGTGTCCTGTGCCAATGGGACGTATGGGCTGGTCCTGCCCTGCTGGAGGATAAGCCAACTCCACAGCCCTTCAGGCCTGGATGGGTGGAGTATACTAAATTAGGGTGGAGAGGCCAAATGACACTGGTTGTCGAGAAATCCAGCGGCTTTCACTCATCCATGGGATTTATTTAGGTTGCATGGAATTATCCTTACTCCCGACATGGCTTTACTACTTTCTTCTCTGGCAGATTGTTACATTTATTTGTATGATTAACTGCAATATAAACACACTGAGCTTTGGAAAAGCAAAGACATCTGAAATTGTAGGGGGCGGGTGTTTATAAGGCACAATGTTAGAGTTCACCTCCTTTTGTTGTTATGGAGGAAAGCACCATGGCATAGTTCCCTTCACATCGAATAGTGTTTTCAAATGGTTTTGATCTGAGTATTTTATGTGGGTTTTTTTTTAGTTAGAAACGTGTGTGTAAGTCCTTCAACTTGGCAGGGAGTTGGTTTAATTTAGTTTGAGCTTCCTAATTTGAACAACAAGAAATAATTGCTTTAATCCATTGTATCTTGAATAAATGCCTTTGGGGGGGGGGGGGCAAGTTTTTGGACTCTGGCAGGCGTCCAGGAACTAGTCCATATTACTTTACCAGCATGCAGTGACTTTCTCCTTGTACACCCACGTTACCTTGTAAAAACAGTTTTTCTTTTTCAGCAGGGAAAACACCATGTCCTTTCACCCTGTATTACTTTGTGCATCTGCTTCACTGGAAACAGTCTGTTTTTCTCTGCCTCGCTATAAAGGGGATGAAATAGTTCAGACTTAATGATATTTCTACTTTCCATCACCCACTGCATCAAAGCGGTGTGTGCCTTTTATTCATGAGACTAAGGTGTAAAACCTAGAATAATGTGCAAACCCACACTGGTATGTCGTTGCCACTGTGAGAGCTCCATAGCTTAATTGAAGAATCTGAGTAATTATTTGTCAAGTAATGTTGAACAGAAAATAAATAGCCACTCTGCGGCCATGAAATGTGCCTGATGGCCATGTGTTGATACTCTCACCGGGGAGACTAAAACCTGCTCTGCTGGGTAAGTATCTGATTAAGATTCACATTATAGAACCATCGGCGCTCTAGGATAGTGTGTCTCCTGGGCAAAGATATTGAGTAGAGTTAAGTGTCAGATGTTGTTATATCATCACACTGGAGCATAAAGCTCGGACTGAATAAAATGTGCATAGAAATATTCTCTTTACCACAAACCATCCGCAACTCTCCGGTCAGCTTGACAGTTCCTGAAACCAGACGACAAAGGCTCACCACAGATGCGTGTCTCTGCGAGGCAGATGCTGGACACCGTTCTTTGAGAATTGTTTCCTTCTGCAAGGTTTCATTTTTCCCTTTTATGTAGCCGTAATTTGTTTATGGTCTGTAATAAGCCAGTGCATATCTTCCTCCTGCCAGTTTGGCAGAGCTCCATTCTAAACTGCCAGTATTTTTTTCCCTCTCCCCTTTTTAAAGGAGACTAATGACTTCTGAGGATAATATCATACTTTGTAATCATTTGATCATTTATTAATCAAAGAGCCTTTTGACAAATGTTCAGAAAGTTCATCAGCTGACTACTGTTGCCTGGATTTCCATAAGCATGGCTGAGGTTAGCTCATGCAGTGTGGAAGTGTTTATTTTTCATACATAGGTCCCACTCCGATATAGGCTAGCTGACCTTATCTATTGTTTCTCAAGTGTATATTGTAAGCAGCTTTGGAGGCTTTATAGAGACTTAGCCGGCAGGGCTGCCGCTGCTCTGGTGGAACATTTGGACCTCTGGCAAGTGTCAGATTTTCAGCAGCACATTAAATCTCTTAACCCAGTTCGCTTTTCTTCCCTTCCACTCCCTCCCTCTCTCTCTCTCTCTCTGTCTCGCTCTCTCTTTCTCTCTCGCCCGCCATGCTAACAAGCTGGCTGTGATTTATTTTTCATGTGTGGCATTGTTGGCCTTTTTTTTTTTTTCAGCATCAAAACTCTTGTGCCAGTGGTTAGCCTGGTGCCCAGCCTCAGTGGGGCAGAGCGGAGATGCAGCCAGAGCAGCTGCACATCCAGCCCCGGCCCAGCAAAGTCCTCCAGTTGTACTGCGATGGGCTCTGGTGGAGGCCACAGCCACTTTGATTAGCATGTCCATCGTTATTGGCTGGCTTGAATGTCATGCACTGTGAGCCCAGTCATCTAATGCTGTGGCTGGCCAACGGGGCCACTCCCTGCAATTACTGATAGGGTTGTGTGTTCCAGTGTGGGGGAAAAGGCCAGGGAGAGCTCCAAAGTGCCAAATGATTGTCCTCGATAAATAAAAAGCAGACATCTCCTTTTTGATGTTATATATGTGCGTGCCTCAGTTTCAGATGCTGTGGTGCAATCACATTTGAAAGCATTTTGTGCTCCCAACATAACAAGGGGGGACCAATCAAAACAATAACTGTGGTTCCTTTTGACAAAGCCCTTGGCTCACAATTGTCAGAAGATGTAAGCTGACTCATCCACACAAGAAGGGCATGTATCCCTGGGAGCGAGGGGCGAAAAGCTATGATGAATCTTCCCCTCTGTGTTCTCCTCTCTCCACTGAGGCTGCACGGATTAATTACATGACTAGTAGCTAGTTTAGTCCCATTATTTATTTTTTCTAATGAATAATTTTATTCCCCGTCTCTGCCTAGATTTTATTCTGCACAGGATTTTTAGACTTCAGCCCGTGGAAATAAGAATGCATTGATTATTTTCCATCTAGCAAATATCCCTCCAACTGAGGAATAACATGCCTTCCCCCTAATTGGTTTGTTTATCTTGAGCAACAGACTCTGGGTTTGTTTGGACTCTGGCTGGCATCCACACACTGCACCGCTCCTCAGCATGATTACTCACCTTGGGAGGAGGCTGCTGGAGCAAGGTTGATGTTCCCCGCATAGACATCAGGCTGTCATTCTCTCCGCTTATGTGACATCATTTGCCAAGACAGATTTGTTACAGGAAAAATAAATTCAGGCCTAAAAAAGGGATTGATTTAAGGACAGGCTGCTAGTGAAAAAGGCGACAGGAGGGATGGGGGCTCCCAGAGACATTTCACCACTCAGAGGGCTAGGGCCGGATCCAAACAAGCTGCCAACAGAAGATGGATTCTGGCTTCATGTATAATTGATAAACTGTATGTTCTAGGTGTCAGCTTTAAAGAGGGAGCTAGGACTATATCAGGAAGCTATTTTTCCTCTCGGAGGCCGAGCATCATTTTTATTTTGTCCTCCCCCGTTCTCCGGCTTATCTTTTCAGTTCAGGAAGCTCCGTTGAAAATTATCGTTTGCTTTGAAGACAACATTCAGGAAGTGGAGCTTTAAAAGCACATCCTGTTCTTGCACCTATTAGGACTGCTGGTCCAGGGCAGATAGCCATCTGTAAAGTTGACTGTACGTCCTGAGTTATCAGGATTAGCCATCTCACTCTTGACACCTAGCGCATTAATATTAGCTATGGGAGACTCGATCCTGCTGAAAGCAGCATAAAAGGATTAATGCAGTGCTTATCCTTTTGGAAATAATGCCCTTTATTGAGCGGATTTGACACTGTAGAGGCTAATGATGACATTGAATGGATCCAGAAAAAGTAATGGTGCATCATCCCATGTCATGCAGCTGGAATAGGCGCTATTTGCATTCCGCCAGCTCAAACTGTATTGATTTTGCTGAAGGCGTTCAGTTGTTTTTCCTCTACAGCAGCTCCTCCACAAGAAAAAGTGCTACTCAATCATCAATGTCCTGTAGCTAATGACAATCCTTCCCCTGCAGGCCCAATGACATGCTTGATCATTCATTGTCATACTGTATGGTACGATTTCACCTCTGAGCACTTTGAGCTGCAGCAATTACAGTACATGAAACACAATATGGCAGCCCATCTCCCTCCCAGCCCGTCACGCAGAGGCTCTGGTATTAATGTGGCTTTGTCCAGTGACTTTGATGGTGACAAATTTGCATCCTGCTAGTCAGATCTATGAGTGTTACCAGTACAATGTGTTCCAGTAGACCAGAGGAGGGTGGGGTAGGGACTTTCCCCTTAATTTACCTTTTTGACTAAACATAATTGTTGTGAAAAGCAAGTTTTTTTTTATTTTTCTACACAGGAATCCCTTCTCTGAAGTGCTTAAAGTGACTTGATTCATGTTATTTTTTATATTCCCTGTCTACACTTGACTCTGAATGCTGCCGGATTGGCTTGGCTGGCAACTAAACAGGATATGTGACTGCATGGGGTCCCCGGGTCCTACACTACAGGAGGAATTTAAATCAAGCAAAAAATGATTGTAATTCACTGGGGGAGAGTCTCCTTGAACCCCTAACATGATTTGATTATAAAGAGGTTAAGGGAAGTTAAACAACTATAATAATAAATCTGTCAAATATTTAATAAGATGTGCCATTTTGTATTGGAAATTATTACACTGCGGGGCAGGCAAGTGGCTATCAGGGGCACCTGAGAACATTTGCTCTGTTCTTTCTGGTAAATTGCTGTTTTCCCTAGGTGTTTTTTCTTTTTAAGCTGACAAGATAGTAACCTTATCAATCATAGCTGCTCCCCTCTCTCCCAAGGACTTGTGTTGATATGTTGTAAGTGCTCTCTCCTCTCGTTTCAGCGATGCCTCCCTGTCTCCTAATGAGCCGATAACGCCCCAATTACGGAGCAAATCCTGATTTCTGATTTGCGTTTCTCCACACTCTCTGGAAATGTACATGATTTAGGTGTGTGTCCTTTGGTGAGATGTTGGCCTGCCCTCCCCAAGTGTTGTCAGGGTGTCTGTGTGTGTGTGTGTTTGTGTGTGTGCATGTGTAGGGACACAGGAGATGGACAGATTAGATTAGATACAGTAGATGCTGCACGGCCCCGGCCGTTTGTGCGTAGAATGTGATTTAGTTGTAAGGTTTCAGACAGGCTGTGGGGCTGCTCTGGGCTCTGTGATGGGTGAGGCGACAGACTGACAGTGACAGTGGGGTGGTAATGGCTCTGAATGAGAAGGAATGGCCCCTCTAAGGCCCCCTGCCAGTGGCAGCATACAGCAGCCCTGTCCAAATACACTGCGAAATGAATTCTTCTCTACACCTGTGTGGTTTCATCCACAGACCTAGGAATCCAGGCTATTTATAGTTTTGCCAATCTGAGGAGATATAGTGAAAGAAATGAATTTATGAATCCCAACTTTCATTTATTAAGTGTCAGCTGTTGCAATAATGCCAAAGCCTATCAGATGTCGAGACATCAGTGATCACTGGAAGTAAGGGATGAGAGGAGGTTGTATCACATTGACAGGTTTTGAACGGGGCCGATCAAAGTCAAGTCTCTGGACGTGTGATCTGAGATCTGAATCTATCAGCGTCAGTGCAATGCGAATTGCATATGAAATCGCAGTTTGTTTTCATACGGCAACATATTTGCCTCCGTCGCCCTCCGTGCCCCTCCGTCTCTGAAACTGAAACATCATGTCTAGAACTTTGGCTGGGGAACACTGCAGTTCATGAAAAATGCATTCACTCAGCTCTTTTTTCCAACTCTCCGCCTCTGATACTCGTGTCATATCATATCCATGTCATGTCAGCGTGTGTATTAATTATGTAGCAAGCGGCAGTTGAGGAGACAATATTGATGCATCTCAACTAGAAGTCCTATGTAGATTACTCACACGTCACTGGGAAATATAAACAAGACGAGGAGAATTAAGGGTGAGAAGACACTTTAATGCTCGGCTTTGTGAGTAAATAAGCCAGTGTTTACAGGAAGCATTCCAGCGGAGATATCTCTTTTCTCTCTGCCCATTTCCCCCCCCCCCCCCCCCCCCCCCCACCCGGGCTACATTATATTCTTGGGCCCAGCCACTCCTCTGTGCTGAGTCTCACTCTATCCAACCGTTGTGGTCACTTTTTCCGGTTCAGTTGAGGTGTTCGACCCCAGTCATCCCCGCCTGGGTTTAGTTTCTCTTTTAGTCAGCTGCATTCACAATCACACAATGTGTTGTCGACAAACGGCACCCAGTAGCACCCTTGGAGGTGTCCCAAATTGCAAAGGTAATTTATTTCTTTGCAAGCAAAATTATGCATGAGTAAGAGGTCATATTGTAATGGGAAATTGCTCAGCAGTTGCCAGACATTGTTCAGGATTTCTGCCTCTATTTACGAGTCCTCTCTGCGCTGTAATCTTATGGCGCTGTCGTAGCACTTGAGTATATTCTCTCACCGAATGAATATCAGGAGGGGAAGAAGCTCTGGATGGCTCCTCTTGAAATACAGCTGTTTCCCTCCAGTCATCTTCTCCCATAACAAATGATCTCTCAGGATTAGAACCACTACAAACATTTTAAGGATATTAATCTTCTTTAAGGACCTCATTCAATGGGTTGAATAAAAAAAAAAAAAAGTGTTATGTCTCATGCCAAAACGGATATGTGCCTTCCCGTGCAGATATAGATTAGCTGCATTATGAAATCAAAGCATGTTTTAAGCTGGTAACGTAACCCTGTCGTTGCCAACGATTGAGTCAACATTGATCCAGTGTGTTCAGTACTGCTGGAGTGATTTTTTACAGCACCGTGATTGCAGCGGTTTGGCAAGAATAATTGAAAGTTCAAAGCGTTGATCCATGAGTATAGCCTGGGGATAGGTTTCTGGAGAAGCTGACACTTCAGACGTATTATGAAGCCATCATGTCTAATTTGCACAGGCCTCTTTTGTAATTTACCCTCAATTCAGAGAACACTCCCCTGCTCCGAAGCACAATGCACACTCCGCTTGCATTGTTCACGCTCATTGGAAGAGACACTGAGTGAATGGGTCTTGGAGCTCAAATAATGTGCAGCACTGTTCTTGTCATATTTGTTGGTGTGTAATGGTTCCTGATTTGTAGTTTCCTGCAGTGGCTTTTTTTTTTTTTTAGGTTTGATGCAGCGCAGACAGTACTGCACAGTATAGCAATCGTTTTTCTGTGCCTGCAGTCCAAGCAACTTGTTTACAACTCACTATTGAACTGACTCGCGATTGAAATGCCTGACAGATAAAGGACCTCGAAACATTGCAGGGTCTGTGTGTGTGTGTGTGGGGGGGAGAGAGGGGAGGGGGAGGAAACCTCTTCAGAGGCAGGGCTGGGGTTTTCCACATGCCGCCCAGGCATTCTCACACATGTTGAGTTTGTCTGTGTGCATCTTTGAAGATGCAAATGTGTCAACCACATGTAACCAACCACCCAGAGAGAAGCTGAGATGCTCAACTGCCTTTCTCACGGCTCTTAAATGGCTGCCAGTGATCTTCAGCAGCTCTGTCTGCAAAGCTCGCAGTTGTATTTTATGCTGGATATTGAATAATTTGTGCACATTTATCATTGAGCTAAAAAGTCGCTATAACCTACAGAAGACAGAAGTTCGATTGTTTCATTTTATTACCTCTCTTATGTAGAAAACTATTATAGATTATCTGTGTAAACCTGATAAATCATGGTAAAAAAAAAGTCATGCATAAGCCAATAATAGGCCATTAATATAAATTGAAAGTCGGGAAATGGATTAAAAAGTTATTGGTGTTCCTTTTGTGAGACTACACTCATGTGTGACATGACATCCCCGACAGACTAGCTCATATTTTCACATACCTTCTCAATTAAGAGAATATTTATAGCTCAAACTGACAA
The DNA here is from genome assembly GCA_034670405.1 of Hoplostethus atlanticus. Lineage (NCBI taxonomy): Eukaryota > Metazoa > Chordata > Actinopteri > Trachichthyiformes > Trachichthyidae > Hoplostethus > Hoplostethus atlanticus. Next base: position 2,234,709 of record JAXDDX010000044.1, on the reverse strand, counting down.
GCCGGCTTCAACTTCTGGTGTGAAAATGACAGCACATCATAGCTCGGCACATCCTGACTGAGGAGACGTTAGTAAATTATTAATGTTTTCCCTTGCACTGTCACCTATCATTGCAATATCCCTCTGCTCTTGCATTTGAAATGTAGCTCCATCACCCGAGTCCTGCAGTGAGGCAAGTCATGTTTCTCGCTCTCATTTCAATATCTAACGTGAAAGGTCGGAGTGATATATTCAGCGCCGACTTACATGGTACCAGTTCAAGACGGTACACTTTCACGAGGGCCCACCCAGCCTGTCGAGCAAACCGATAATGAATCAATCTGTGCGAACGGTGTGAAACATTTATAGGTGCCCCCTGCGTGAGGCCAATTAGAGCAGCCCCAGTGGCCCCTGCCGTCTGAGCCAGGGAAGCCCCTCGCATTGTCATATCAATATTCCTCTGCTGATCTCCAGCTGAGACGAGTCCGGCTGCTCTTTCCACACATGCTAATTTGCATTCCCCGGCATGTGTGGGAGATGCCAGGCCGGCTGCCCCCCCCCCCTCACCCATCCCCCCTCCCTTGTTCTCGAACCTACTGTTGCCTCTCTTTTTTTTTTTTTTTTTTTGAGAGGGAAAGGTTTCTTTATTCCTGGCATGCCAGAGAAGGGCCCTCTGAGGATTACATTGGCTAAGCCCTTATCACTCCAGGAAATTCACTGCCTGCTTAAAAAAGTGGTAGGAGTAGAAAATCAAGGGGAAGTGTTATTCTTTTTAAGTTTCTCCCTATTCCCATGGAAAGTTATTACGGGTTTGAAGAAAAGTCCTTTTTTTGGCACTCAAGTTTTCTCGTAACTGTATTTCATATTTCACCCCTCTTTTTTTTCCAAGTGGCTGGTGGAATTTTAGAAGTGGAAAATGTGTGTGTGTGTGTGTGTGTGTGTGTGTGTGAGAGAGAGAGGGAGAGAGAGAGAGCTGTGCTCACTGGGAAGCGATGTTAAACATCCAGGGGAAATGTTTGTTATTCTAATGGGATACCACCATGGTAACAGCTTCAGAGACTCCCAAGGCTTTGTGTGGAGTATATGCACGCTTTCATCAATCTCCCCTAATTTCTTTGGGGATTAACGAATATAATCAGTCCTTTCTCCCAGTCATCACCTGCTTATCGACAAGAATATGATGCTGAAATTTAGCAGAACACAGTCCTATTGGATGGTGTGATACATGGGCCATTAATATAAATCACAAGTTTAAGCGATTCAAGTTATTAGTGTTCCTTTTGTGTGACTACAGTAGTGCTGCATGACATCCCAGACAGACTAGCATGGGTTTTCCACATACCTTCATGAAATCCTTGCAACTGAGACCAAATACTTTGGCAAGTATTACATCTGCCTTCACTCTATAAGTTTTATATGTTTCAGATAGAGGTAATGAATTATGTTATTTCCAGTTTTAATACCTTTACAGGGATTAAAAAGCAATAGACTGAACTCATTTACAAGACTGAAAAAAGGAAAACCTGTCGGATGAGGAGCCCTCATGTTTAAAAGGCTCCAATAACCCGTAAGCCCTTCTCAGTTTTATACCTTTTTCTCTCCCTCTGCAGATTTCCTTAAGTGGCTTATGTGAATTGCAATTGCCACATTGAAGCTGGGAATATACAGAATACATTCCTCCCCGGCCGTGACCAGCTAACAGCGCATTGAACTTGTGCGTGTGGTGATGGAGAGGTTTCACACACAGTACTGTAGTGCTCTACTCACTGCGCTATGGGAGTATAGCCTGACCTAAAGCTAAGCCCCCAGCTGGAACAGCCTTCCATCAAACCCACAACACTGCGCTCTTATCTACTGGCATTTGTGTCTGATACAAATAGCCAAGAAGTGATATAGTTGGCTACATGTCATATCTGGCATTGTAGTATGCTCTATCTGCTCCCCCCTCTGTGAAATATAATGCTTTTAACTTACCAGCTTTTGCCTTGGCTATTTTTTACAGCTGTAGCGGAGACAGAGACCAGTGTGTTTGCTCATCTTGGCCAAAGGCCAGAGGCTCTTTCTGATATAATCCCCACCATCGATCAGACTTTGTTTACTCTAACATGGTTTCTCTCCCCTCCAGCAATTAGGAGGCAACCTTCCACCTCCTACCCCTCAAACCAGCTTTATACGTTTATTTTTTCCTTAAGTGGTAATTCTTCATGTTGTGGGTAAGCTCTGAGAAGTGTGGGCGTGTATTAAGTAATGGATACTCTTCAACCGTACAGTGACATATTGGATATGAAAGTATGTCTTAATATTTCTTTACTTATCGATTTCATAACGTCTTTGAAAAGGAATCCTCCAATCACTAGGCGTTGGCAGGCGTACTCTCTTTGTACACAGAGTATCGTCTCGTTTTGGGATGAGTCACACATTTGGAGGTCCACTCAGAAAGTATTATTTTAGAAATGTGGATTTGGAGGCCAGGGATTGTTCTCCTGTCTGTCTGAGAAGCACTTGTCAAAATAAATCTGGCAAGAGAGTGACTGGTCTTCTCTGTGGTCTTGGCTACAGAGGTTCAGCATCCATACAGACAGGAGACCAGTTCACTACGTTGATAATAGTATGATCAGAGTAATGTTGGTGTGTATCATCTTGTCCTACAGTCACAATGATTTTGATCACTTTTAAATTTAACATTCATAGGTACTTTTAGCAGACTTCCTTGATTCATTGATTCCTTCCTTCCTTGAGCAAAATCTGAATTGTGTTTTTTTTTTTTGGTTTTGTTTGTGACTTGAGTATGGTTCATATTTCCTGGTTCATATTTCCTGGTTAATCTAGCTCAGTTTGAGAAGCCGTCCCCCAGTGGGCAAAGCTCTTAGTACACTAGTGATATTTCAGTGCTTGGAGGAAGAAAGAGTCCTGTGTTTCTGAGTCCAATGAACAACACCTCCTTCACAATAACTCACAGAGAGAATATAAGCACAGGGATGGTGAACGACTTTTTCAGCGGCATTATCTTGCATTTACTTTAAAGCTGTTGCGATGTCTTTCAGACTTTTTTTTTTCTTTGATCACTAAGATTTTGAAGTCCTGCTGTGGTTTTTCCATCAGCTGTGATTAGCTGTGTGCAGGTGGGAAAGTGCCTCCTCTCAACAGTGAATTGTTAAGGCAATTTGAGTTTCAACAGAATCCAGCCCCTCTTCTTAAACAACAAAAAAACACAGCAACAACAGAATCCTTTATTTCTATAAAGATCCTGCGGAGAAAGATAATGCTTTGCATTGACATGACTGGTAAGCTTTCTGGTTCTGTGCACCGTGGCACCTCCCAGTCTGTTTTTGCCCCACGCTCTTCCTCTGTGTATGTTTACATCATCTGTGTGCACTCAATATTTCTCCTCCCTTGGTCTGAAGAAAACAAAGACAATCAGAGTTGGCTCCTAGCGTCACCACAGTGCTGGGAAGATAAAAACACAGGGACTGAATAAATGAACTCTAAAGTTTCCTGGCCTCGGCTGTTACTATATTTCTTACTAGTCATTTTATATAGCGATGTCTTTTTTTTGCGCAAATTCCACAGTGCATTGGGTTTGCTTGATTTGATTTAGGACCTGCAGTTTCAAGGAAATTGGGCTAAGGGTATGAAGGTTCACACTTCTTGCCTCCAGGCAATTGATTTTTGCGAACTTGATTTTAGTGGTGCACCAATACCAGTATTGAGTATTAGCCCTATTTTGTATCACTCCACTGATGTTAAGAACTGAGCACAACACTATTTTATAAGGCTGAAATGGAGTTAGCAGGTCCAAAATTAGAGGTGGAAATCTGTTTATGTTATACTTACATAGTCTGTAGGTCATAGTCATAGTCTGTAGGTTTCTATAGAATAGAATACCATGGCCAAAATTGTCAAAATAAAGAAAATCACTCATATTGGTAATCTGTACTAGCAAGTACTCATAAAAACAAAAAACGTATATTGTGGTTTGCGCTTTAGGAAGCTGCTGCGATACTCTCTGCGACTCTGTCTACTCATTTCAAATTGTAATTTGTCGATTAGGCGAAAAGCTGTTGATAGCTGTTTGTGTTTTCATCCGGGGCCATCATATTACAGTGGCAATTAGATGATTTTTTAAACAGCCATGAATAATTGAGAGTTGTGCCATGTGCTCTCCTGTTTTGCTGGTGTTGAGCGCACACAGTCACAAGTTATTATTAGACTGAATTTAAGCAGCCCCATGTCCTCAACTCTAAACAGTGGGTACCAGGCTCCTGCATTGAGTTTGACAGCCTTCACACAATATTGTGCAGGAGTGCTCCCTTTGCTTCTCATGCTGGTTAAATGTAATATGGCAGATGGATAGTATTTGGAGGCAGAGCGGGGGTCTCACCCTCCCTCTCACTCTCTTTTCGCCATCTCTTGCCAGTACCTCAGACATTTCAAGGGGGAGAAATATGTATCAAATTAACTCCAAGCAACAGGGCCTCCAAGCACCCTGCCCTTGTCTTTTCAGCAATCAGAGCTTTGTTATTTTAGTCTTTCAACCAAAACCCAATTTGATTCAATGGCTTCAGCAATTACCTGCAATTTTCCAACCTGGTGCACTGGCCCTCACTGGAGTGACTGCGAACAGTGAAAGATTGTCTCGTCGGTTCCTCGTCCTAGTGTTTAAGTTAAGTGCGCTAATTCATTTACATCCATGGAGTGGCACATTTGGAAATGTTCACTTCTGTGCAGCGGTGTTGGGGAATGTCTGCGGAGGTTTGGTTTCTGTCTGTGTGCAACCTCTGTAGTCATTGAAACTAGAAACCCCTCTGCAGTGTAGACACCCCAACACTAAACCCCTGCTTTATACATCTGACCCATATATTAATATGTCCTTCCAAGCCAATTCAGCAGAGAAAAGTCTGAAGTCTCAACATCTGTTTCCACATAGGTGTTTTGCAGACTTTTATTCCATTTTCCATCAACCCCCACCAACTCCTCTTCCATTCCTCATCCTGTACTGAAGTAATGTAGGAACTGCAGGAGCTCAAACTTGAGTGTGTGTGTGTGTGTGTGTGTGCACATCAGTGATGTTTCTCCTTCAGAGGTACTGAAGGAGAGAGAACTGCTCGTGCTAAAATGCTAATTAAGTGCAGTGTGGCAGACAAGGACACTTGAGAGTGTATGCATTAGCAAGTTTTAACTCCCTGCAAACCAAACAGTTTGTTCTTGCCTAAGCTCTCAGTAATGGAGGCAAAACAACAGTAGAAACCAAAGTGAAAATAAACTTGCTCTGGATCGTGTGTGTGTGTGTGTGTGTGTGTGTGTGTGTGTGTAAAAGAGAGAGAGAGAAGCACAGTTCTTTACCGTGCCCCTTTTTCATTACCAACATAACATAGTTTCAAGAGAAGAAAGCATCTCCACTTTACTGGAATGATGTTTTTTTTTGTTTCATCCTTCAGAGGTAACATATGGTATCTGTAAGGGAGAGTCAGTTTGTGCTACGTGCTGAATTATTTTGTGGATTAGTATTGGCATTTAAATGCTCTTGGCTTTAAATCTTGTCTGTTTTAGATCTTAAGTACATTCCTTGGCATTCCCTCTCCCTCTCAGGCTGGCCTCTTACCCTGGCCAACACATTTTTGAAACTCTGGAGCTTAACAGGAGAGCAAAAGCCAGCCATCTGAGGAGCCCCTGAAGCTGATCTCACATTACTGTTAGTGAGATACCACTCAAATCACACTAATTCTTTCAATGTTGTGATACCGGCAACGTTTCAAGCTCTCGTTAGGGTTAAATAACCTTTTTCCATGCAAGTAGTTTTCTCCATTACTTTTATGCAGTGGAGGCATCTGAGGTTAATGTAATTATGTTCTCTGATGGCCGTACAAATTGCAGGCTGGTAGTGTGACACACACTCCCCTGAAGTGTTCTGCGGTTGGCTCTAATGTCTTGTTGTATCCACGCTCATTAGGATGACCTTGGCCAGGTATGTTTGGTTATTGCCGTGACCTTCTAGTTGCATCTCTATATTTCATATATATCACAAGAGACCTCCGTAACATCAGGGGGTTAGGAAATCTGCTTGTTTGGAAATCACGTAATATTTAAACCAGAGGAAATTTTGAGAAATAAATACTGTAGCAGTTAGTAAGTAATGTCTCTGCCCAGTTGTTAAATCCAGCGTTTGTGGCACATTTATGTTGCCCTGGAGAGCCTGGCTGACACGATACCCCCTTTCCTCGTCTCCAAGTGGCCTTTAAAAGCACGGAGTCCCTTAGTTTCTAGTGCAATTGGCCTCCTTCCAACTCCTTCAGAAGAAGTGGATGAATTCCTAGATGTCTGATAAGGTTCACCAGAACATGATTCTTAATGTTAGAGAAAGAAGAAGAAGAAGCAGATGCTATCACCGAGGTCGGATTGCTGTCAGATCAAACATTATAAAAGTGCCGGGAATGCTGAGTCACGCCATGAGTTTTTATTTTTCTCTCTCAAGTCCATTTGTTATCTTTTCTATTGGCTTAATCGAACTTCTAAATGAAACCAACTGGCCATTCCGATACAAACAAAACATCATTAGCGCTGTGAAAATCCCAATGGCTTTGCTGCTTTCCACACTCATTTTCCTTTGAAACTGCTTGGAGGAATATAGAGAAGCCTTAAAAGAGCTCCTTTTCATCCTTATTTTTTACCCACTCAAATTTACCCACTCAAGACACTTTGTGGCACCATTATGCACTTACCTTTGTTTGTCCTCTCTTTCTCCTGTCTATCGAGCGAGAGACTGACACTGATTCCTGTGCTCCCCTCATGTGTGAAGGTCTGTTTGTGTGTGTGTGTATTTGTGTAAAACAGCAGGCCTTTCGAAATGGGGGGCGTACAATATATCCTGGAACGCTAGCATGGCGTGCCAGAGGTGTCTTGATGGAGATGGAGTCATACTGAGCTAATGAAGCTCCAAACCTTGGCTATCGATCCACCTCGCAATGGTGCTTTACAAAGATAACTGAGGAGGGGAACAGTGTGTGGCATCACGCACGCTCTGATCTGTGTGACATCTAATTCTGTGTAATGAACCCTCTGCACCAGAGAGCATGATGTGGGGCTGTCTATGCTAATGACAGGGAGATCATGGCTGGGGCAGCCTTTGAACAGCTTTGATAGAAACACTGCTGGTGAGCTTACTGGGCTTTCCAGACAATGAGGAAATTATCACTGGAACAAGCCTATGATCAGGGGACTGAATGAAATCTAGCCCAAATTTAGTGACCGTATTTACACTTTGCAGTGAGGTGACAGCCGTTGGTATTCTTTCCATCATTCCTCTGAGTAATGGGAAGTGTCAAGCAAAAGTGTCACGATACAGTATTTTAAACACACCCCTTACCCCAGCAGAATTAAAATAGACCTGGAAAGAAGCTTTTTTTTCCCATGACCACCTCTGGTGGTGCAAATGAAAATGCCCTTCCCAAAATAGATCATTTTTACCCTTCAGATGTCCACCTTTATTTTAAGCCCAGTGACACCACGCCATCCATCACACCCAGCCTTTCAGATGTGAAGAGCCCTGGGAAAAACAGTGATACAATGCAAAGGAAGTGTGACACTGCTGCTGCTGCAGAGTGAGACCTCTATGGTTAGATTACCACAAGTTTTATCTCAGACTAGCATTTAGACATTTTCTTTGTGTGAGTAAAGTGGAAGTCATTCCTCTTTTAGGGTAAACATTGAAAATGGATGTGTTACCTTCCAAGTCTTTCCTCAAATTACTGTCTGACATGGCCAAACATCGCTCCGCATTATTGTTTGCCAGGAAAATGCGTTTGTGAATGCTTTATTAAATGTTTTGGCTGGATGGAAATTGTACGAAGTGTACCCAGCACTTTGATCATCCTGACCTGGAAATGTGATAGTCATCTCACTTCACAAGGCTCCCTGACACCTGGGAAACTGGATCTGGTATTCTTGATACATGATCTGCACCACAGCACTAAAGACTCAACTTCTCTTATTTCTTAGTCCGCAAAGACGATGTACTGATGGGAACTGGAATGTCACATGGCTCAGACTTCTGCTTTTACCCACAAGCCACCAAAGTGGCAAAATTTGGAGCTTGGTAGAATAAAATGGGCTGTATTGTTTTATGAAAGGGAATCCTCAGGCTTTTCTGTTGCTTCAAGCACAGAAACTTTTCTTTTCTTTTTTTCTTTTCATTTTCTGGGCATCAAAGCAGATGAATGATTTTTGACAAAGGATTTAGAGAGATTACATATGAAAGCATACACTCTTCAAATGCCTTGAAGAAAAACATGTGAAAGTCAGATCCATAACTAATTAGGTGGTTAATGTTAGTATTTCACTGTTTTTAAAAATACATGTACATAAATGGATGTAATTGACCCAAGAATCAACGCAATGCAATTCAGGTTCACAGGTCTTAAGTGTTCTGTGCAATCCAATGCGATGGCATTGGCAGTGATAGTGTGGTTAGAGGTAAATTACATAGAGCCAGTGTGTGATTAGAGAGGCTGTGGCATGGCTTTTAAAGTTCACCACCCCTCAGGATATTTGATCGAGCCATGGGCCTTTGATCAGTGGTAACATTATGGTAACCATGACAGTTTATTTTCAACTACAAAAAAGCCATTTGTGTCAGGAAACAATCTCCCCTCCTCTGACACATTGGCACACTGCAAAAGGAAAATGTCAGGGTCAATGATGGGCCATTAGCCCAGAGTGAGTACCTTTTGTGTTCCCATGCCCATTCAAAACACCTTTAGCCTACAACAGATGGTACTGTGACACAGCAACCACAGCCACTGACCCAGTCCTAAACCTGAAGACATTTCCCAAAACTACATCAAGGTCAGTATTATAAAGTAATAAGTCTGACTAGAGAGTGAAAGACAGCATGGATGTGTAATAAAGTATTCCCCCGCTTAGCACCACTGCCTTGTAATGCCTTGTACATTTGATTGACTACACGGTCACCCTCTATTCATTGGTATTATACCCTATTCTTTTTCATGAAGGTCGATCCTCCATTGCTGCAAATGTCATACGTGCTTTAATGAGAACTGCACTGTTGCCCACAATGGAAGCTTTTCAGCAAGATTAAATGTATCACCATGCAGAAACTTCTTTTTTTTTCCCCCCTCCTTTCCCTGCCCCTATTGTGACACAGTGGTTTTATAGAGAAGCTTGTTGCTGAAAAACAAGGTTAAGAAGATCAGTATCAAAGGAGGAGTGTTTTGTGTGGTTTGCAGGAGAGTCTCGCTTCAGGTTTCAACCTGAAACACAAAGGTGTTTTCTTACCTGATTTGTATTCATTCACACAATGAGTGGACCTGCCTCTCTTGTTTCCAAGTAAGGAGAGTCCAGACGAGACTTTTGTTCCCTCTATCATTGGATACGTGCATGTTGCTTCCTCCAGTACAAGCCTTGGACCCCAGCCACAAGCTTTGTCCTGGATGGATTTTTCCTGCCGTTTTCCTCTTCTTTGTTGCACTGTGTATGTTCCAAGAAACCATTTCAGATAAATGCTTAAGAGAGCGGCTGCTGGTTTTTTTTCCCCTCTTGTGTTATTTTAATAATACAATGCCTTGTCACCCTAAAATTGCCATGTCAGAATCAAAAAGCCACAAATTAGCAGTTTTGAAGTCTTTTAGTCCAAAGGAGCCTGTAGTCCACTCTGGCCCATGTTCTGCTCTCAGACCACAATTGATGCTGTCTGTGCAGTGGAGCTGTGGAGATTGTTTGGGTTTTTTTCTTGGGGGGGGTGAGGTCAATGAAAACGCTGATGATGTGAGTGAATATTATTGTCTTGTTTGCAGGGTTTTTTCCTGACCGTGTCCCTGGAGTCGATCCTCAAGGTGGCTAAGCATGCTTCCGACAACAACAAAGTCTTCTGCATGAACCTCTCGGCACCTTTCATCGGCCAGTTCTTTCAGGAGCCCTTGATGAAGGTCATGCCATACGTCGACATCTTGTTTGGCAACGAGGCGGTAAGTGAAACAGGATGTTTGTCAGGGCCTCTAGGATAGATACTCTGTTTACTAAGTTGAAAACACATGGGGGGGGGGGGGGGGGGAGTGCTTACATTTCGAACATTTGATCCTCTCACCTTGTTGAAAGGAAAATGAAATGCCTTGTCCCCTCTTTTCCTTCTCACTCCTCTCCTTTCTCTTCAATAACCATTTAACTGTTCACTTAGCCACTGCCCCATAAAGAGATGGATAAGAATTAGTCCAGTAATCATTGATCTTAATCGCGTCACCATTTCATGCCAGTTAATCTATTGATTTTTCTCGGCTATGTGGAAGTGAGTAGCTGGTTGGAGGTCAAGTTGTGGTCACAGACTGTGTTGCTGCTGGGAAGTATCCTCTAACACGCCAGGCGAGCTTAACTTGGAGGTACCGCCTAGACAAACTGCACCTTTGGGGGGGCGCGGGGGTGGGCACGGGGGAGGGGGCGGGGGGTCTCTGGATTGAACTCGCCTCCCCACTGCTAAAGCTACTAAACAGAGCCCTTGCTTTGGGTTGGAGATGGGGTCCACAGACCAGGATAGAATTGGAAGAAACTGCTCAGCATTTGAGGATTTATTGCTGTTGCTGACTTCAGCTTTTCCCTCTTTTCTTTTCTCTCCCTCCATAAGCTCCGCAAGACCTCCCTTTTGCATATGCACCCCTCTCTCTCCCTAATTGCCGTGAGGAACGATTCTGTCTCCTATTCTGTGTACATTTTGCAAACGTTATGTATTTTCGGGTGGGTGGTACTGTAACTGTATGCTTAAGAAGTTTGCTCACACCTCCAGTCATTACAGTTTAATGACTGGGGATAATTACAACATTCGTTTGTTGAAGGAGATTATCTTTGTGAGACTCTGTCAGGACTCGCTCTCTGGATTGAATCCAGTTAAGTAGCAAAGTAACAGATTCACTGCAAATCAGAGCAGATATTCATCACTAAGCCCCTCCAGCGGTGAGGGGTCTATAGGACTAATGCCTGGCTCGAGTGTTTTGACTCCTTTTGGCCTTCCCTGTGTTGGACTGCTGGGAGGAGTGAGCAGGTTTGACTGCTCATACAGTCAAGCCCCGGACCTCCTGTTGTGCACAAGCCAGACAAGGTTGGCGGTCATGCAGCGGTGCATGGTGAGTGACAGGCAACAGGGCTGCCTCATCCACACTCACCCCCGCCAGCCCTCCTGGCCCTGCTTTCGGCCCTGCTACGCCGACCCCCCACCCCACCCCACCCCACCCCGCCCCCCGTCCTGCCCCCCCAACCCCACCCAGCCCCCGGTGATGGATCAACCTCGGCCCGTGATGCTTTCATAACAAGTCACTGACAGTCAGGATCATGCAGACTGACTCCCATAGCCTTGTAGAATATGCCATAAGGGTAGGCTAATGTGTCTGCCTGTCTCTGTCGGTCTTCCTCTCCCAGAGTCACAACAGATGAAGCCGCTGTTTTGAGCTTTCACTGAGTCACTGATGCATAACAATGCATGGTTGGGAAAATATGCTTAACAAAGGTTTCTGAAAATGACTAATAATAATTTTGGGTGAGAGTGAACTCCTTTTTCTTGAGAATTAAACACTGTTCAAAGTGAGTCCTCTAATGACCATGACTACAACATTATTTCAGTCGGATCACAATTCTCTTTTGATCGTTTGAAATTTCAAAACAATCCTGCAAGACCAGAGACTCAAAAATGCCAATAGCCTCTGTGTTTCTTTTCTTGTTTTTGCCTGCTTCTGATGTTGAAATGTGTCTGTGCTCCTGACTGAAGCTGCCCTGGGTAATTCTGCTGTAACTCGATCCTGCTGGTACTTGTTTGAAACCTGGCATCAGCAGGGCCTGCCTGCCTGCCTGGCCTATCGGCAGCCTCGTGCTTATATAACAGTCTCCCATCCGTCCTGTAATTACTGCCTTTTTGGGGCATAGTGTAGTGTCTGCTCCTCTGCTGTTGGGGAGGTGGATAGGCTAGCGACGCAGTTTCTATGGTGCCAGGGCCTCTGAGATGGTGGGGACGGAGGAGTCTGCAAGGCACAGAGACATCAGACGCTACTTCACTTAATTGGCAAACATGTCGTGTGATAACCTGGGAACAGCACAGGCCTAATTGAGTCCTCCTGTGCTGTCCTCTTCTGACTACCTGACATGGAACCCAGGGCATAACATTTCCCTCCATTTAATGGCTCCAGTTAATTAGCCCTGAATGAGGGAATCATTACCGCTGGAAAAACCACATGCCAGTGGATTCACCGATAAAATTAGCCACAATTTGCTTTTGCCATTTGAGCATCAGAGATAAACCGCACAATGTGGGGTGGGGGGGGGGGGGGGGTGGGGGAGAAGGATTGGACCATTACTGCCGGATTTGTATTGTGGAATTTTAGACATATCATAGACAAATGGAACGATTAATTGAGACTGAATTAATCACCCTGACTGATGTTCCGTAAGCCAGGATTCATGGCTGTCTCAATTTAGATCATTTCAAGGACTTGGGCCTTTTTTATCTGGGCAGCAGGAGTAATAGCGAAATGGTTTAAAAATGTGCTTCCCTAATAAAACTGTACCGCAGATGAGGAGCTTAGATTTTTTGCCCCACAGCCAATACCCCTTCCTCCCGCCTCCTCTCCCCTCTGCCATTGACATTATATACCACCCCCATACAGGAGCTCCACATGCCTTCCATTGCTGTCCAATCCGTTCTGCAACTCCACACTCAGAGGGAGCTTATTTATGTGGGTCCCAGCCCTGTCTTCCAAAACGAGAGTCCACCATTTCAATTGAATACTCAATAGGCGAGCCAGTTCACAAAAGTGGAAATGGCATATGGCTATGTATTAATGTACTTTGCCGAGGCAAAAGGAGCCATCATCATCCCTATGTTCAAGCTGTTTTTAAAGAGCATTTAGCCTGCCATCTCCCCAGGCCATGAGAGCAAAATGACACACATTTCTTCTTCCTCTGTACTTTGTGAGTGGTCCTTGCCTAATATTTTGTGTGGTTATCTTGCTTATTTTCCCATCTATCCCTCAGCACCTTTCCGTGATCTAGGTGGAGCGATACAAGCAACTCCACAGAAGGTTATTGTCATGAAAAGCCCCTCAGGCATTTTGGCTCTCAGCCCTATTTTTCTCCATCTGCATGCAGTGTGTGTGAGGTGGTGGGGGGCTCTAATGATTTTTCCAGGACAGACTGAAGTGGGTGTGTGAGTATATGTGTGTGTGTGTGTGTGTGTGTGTGTGTGTGTGTGTGTGCATGGAAAAAAGGCAGACAGAGATACATGGGCAATATGGCGTCATTTCTTAACATCTCCGTAGATTCTTCATCTGGCTTTGTTTGTTTGATGGACTGCTAGGAAGCCTTATCTCTGTGGCAAGGCCCGTGGCTGTTTATCGCCGCGGTGACGTGTGCAGGACTGTGGAAGTGCGTGCTCTCTGCTGTCAGTATGTGTGGGTGATGGCAAGTTCACTAAAGACCCCTGAGGGTATAAGGGGTGTTCTTGCAAAAAAAAAAAAAAAAAAAAGAGAGAGAATTTCCCCTTGACAGCTCACCCACAGCAGACTGGAGATGTGCTTCTCAACAGTAGCTTGGGGAAAATATTCCGTCTCACCGCCTAAAACAAAGATGTGAGATCCAGATTAGCGTATTACCGAAACAGCTTTCCTTGTAGGCTCTCACTCGCTTGCTCTCCCTTTCTTCCCTCCTGTCAGAGCTGTCTGTGGAGAATGGGAAGAACATGAGACATTAACCTCCATGTGTTTATTCGCAAGGCCCCACAGGCCAACTGGGAGGACGAACACAGAACCATCTCTAAACCCCAGTCAAGCGGAACAATCACAATGTGTCGTTGGAGGAAAAAGACACAGAGTATTAGCTCCCGCTCTCCTTTTGTGTCGTTCACGACTGAATTTATTTGAATGTACCATTTCTCTGATGAGTCACATGCGTTTCGTCAGTGCTGGAGTACATTGACCTTCAACGTGACGTACAGTCAGGGACTTGCATGAGTCATAGCACGCATTAACCGAGGTGAATTGCTAAATGCAAAGGCTGCCTTGTTTTTTAATTGAATACTAGATCATAGAAGCATCATTACAAGATATTGCAATTAAACAGTCAGCCTCTTTATCCATGTATACACACAGAGAGAAGATTTAGTATGGCACAGAAGTATTATCTCTCCAGCATTTTTCTGTTTTTCCTGGCCTGTCTGTTTGCGAGTCATGGTACTTTGGGAGCCAGCATGGCTCCACCAGAGGAGTCCAGCTAACCACTGTAATTGTGCCGTGCAGAAGCCGCCTTCCCCAACCCCAGGATTGAACCATGAAATATTTGAAAATACTGGGGTTAAAAGAAGGGGGTCTTTGGCAGTGCAATGTGAAATGTGAGACCATAGAGCATCTTTAACAAGGAGGCAGATAGAAATCCAGCCAGCCGGGCAGCCAGGGTACACGGTGGAGTCCTCTGAAGGAGAATAATTATGGATGTAAGAGGAGATATTGCGCTGGGAGCAGATCAATAGTGCCCGCACTCTGCTGGCGCTGAGGCCAGTGTATTTCTGTCACAGCGGGAGCGAGTGCAGGATGTCAGCTTGTTGCTGGAAGGACTCGCAGAAGTTTGAACACCGGCGGGCTTCCCGATACCCTTATAGCCTTCATGCCTTTCCTACTCCTGATCCAGTGGAACTTGGATTCTGGCTGTTTGCTTTCTCCCCTCCCCAATCTTTTTATCCACATTGAGTAGGTGGAGAGGGCTGTCCTTTGTCTGCTCGTGATTGTATTCCTACAGTCCAGGGAATACAGTCATGTTTTCCAGTGTTTTTTGATGGACTCCCCTCTAGCCTCCCTATGATAAAAAAAAAAAAAAATCTGGATGGGAAATGATGTCCCACACTGTGGAATGATTCCTGCAGATTTTCAAGTGACACAGACACGCAAGATCAGCATAATCTAGCCACCCATAATACCAAATTAGCTACATGCCATACAGGAGGGAACCTATGGGCTTGTTTTAGAAGCCTCACTTAGCTCAGTCTGCCCATTGCTCCCACTTGAACTGAATGAATTGGTTGTTTTTATGACCTAAATTATTGTGGGCCTTTTGATTGCATCATGCCAAGTATTTCCTTCTAGAAAAGCCCTGCAGTTATTTTCCTCTCGCCGCAGCACCTATCACATGCTAGCTGTGTGCATGCATGAAATGATTTAGGCTAGATGTTGAAGGGCCCCCGCTCCCGATGCAGCTTTTCATCTGGCAAATGGCCATCCTATGCCACATCAACAGATAACGCATTGGACATCATCTCAATTTTTGTACGGCCAATTTATTCAGACAAAGCTCACATGTCCCTTGCACACACAAATGGTTTGAATTATTTTGAGAGCTTTTTTTTTTTTTTTTCCTCCCTGAGTTTTTCATTGTCTGAAGCATGCAAATCCCCCCGGACCAGATCTTTGTTTCTCATTAGGAGGTAAATAGAGCAGGCCAAATGCTCATATGTTTATTATACACAGGAGGGCACGATCACTGTTCTCTAATTCAGCACAGAAAAAAGCTGTTTGTTTTCTTGACCTTTTGTTTGCAGAGACTGCAACCAAATATCTGTTGGATATATCAGGTAATAAGCCACGAGAAGCTGATGGACTGTTAGAAAATTGGGTACAACCTCATCAGAAGTTTTGATAACACACTTTTCAGGCAAGATTGTATTTATCTAGCATGAACATGAATGTGTAATTACGTAATTATAGATATGCAATTCACTAAATACATGGTGGAGCACTGAAAAATGAAAGCCTGCCAAAGACAACTATGCATCATGCATTATTACACTACATTGGTTTGAGACTGAAGGCATCTAATGGTTGTTAATAGTTCCTCTAATTATTGTTATTTTTTATTTTTTATTTTTATTGCATAGAACGTTTTTCAAATGTACAAAATGCTTTACGTAGAATAAAACAGCAGAAAAAGACAGAAATGCAGCAAATGTAAACATAGCAAAACTAAAAGCAACAACAAAAAGCGAATGGCCTTATTGGACTACAAACAAATCAATAAAATTGCAAAATCATAATGTTAGCAGTTAAAAGCAAGTTCATAAGTTTTCAGTTGTGTCTTAATAGATGTTAGACAGTTAGCTACTCGTATTTGTTCAGGTAAGTTTTTCGATCACCTTTTGACTTTAGACTTGAACAGTTGAGAACTTTGTCTGTAGACTACTAGATCTTTTGTACAACTGGGGGATTAAAGCTGGGCTAAGTCATCTCTTGCTTTAAAAGTAATCAATAAAACCTTAAAATTGATTCTGAAATCAACTGGAAGCCAGTGTAAGTAGAGAATGAGGGTTATAAGATCTCTTCTTTTCAGTTCTAGTTAAAAGCTGAGCTGCTGCATTAGCTCAGAAGAGATCATCCGCCATTCTCCCTCCTTCTCATCTCATTCCTTGAGAGATAGGCAGTCTCTGGTACTCTGACGTTGTGCGCTGACCCCATGTTAAAGCCCAGAGGTGAGATGTGTGATAGAGGCCCTTAGTGCTGATAAGGCCATCAGGCTGATAACTAACTCCCCCCAGCACAAAGCTGCTACTACCGCTGCCATGGCTTCCATTAGCACCACCAGAGGAACTCGATGCATGCTCATTCCCTCCCGCTCTATCGGAGGTTACATCCTGTGTTCTGAACCCCGTATGCAAACCGCTTTCCCATGCTGAGATTGCTATCAGCGGAGATATTTATGTACTGCACATGTTTCCGATTGTTTAACCTTTGGACCTGTGCTGTAGGTATTGGTGCGGTCCCCGTGGGCTTGGTAAGAGACCTCTCCGCTGCCCTTGTAGACAGACTGAGATAGATGGGAGCAGAGGCTGTTACTGGAGGTGTGTAATGGAATGGCAGGCAAGGGCACTGTTGAAATTGGCCGGATGAAAGCTTAGGTCAATCCTGCACTTGGTTGCTATCACGTTTAGACAAACCTCATCAAACTGGTTTTAAAGAAAGATGTTGATGTCTTTTGGGGTTATTTCCTTGATTGCACAACTATTTTACCTTATCCACTTGCATTACCCTGTTATGATTTGGAATACTATCCGAGGTGTTTGCACCCCCTGTGGTGTTGATACATAATTTAAGTATATAATAAAACGGCACAGCTATCAATTTCAACAAGACGTGTGTTGTTCCTCCTGAGTGCATTGATTCAAACGCTGCTCATTATCAGTTATCAACTTCATTACGTAAAAGGAACAAGGAAGGCATTTCTCTAAACAAACGTAATGAACATGGCCTCAGGTTGACAGTGAGATTTGATGAAATGTCAAAAAGAAAACCATCTCTCTCACCGTACACAATACATTGAACAACGGTCTAAGTGGGTCTAAAGTAGAGGGGAAATAACAGATGTGCAAAATTCTCACTCGCAGGTGTTTTCCTTTAAATTGCTTTTTCACAAGTTTGCTTCAAGAGATCAGAGGCACAGCGACGAGGAGACAAATTTGAGGAAATGCATTTGGGGAGTTTTGAAGAAGCCCTAGTTTGGAGTCAGACTCTCTGTGCATGCCAGTTGTACTTGTCAACAATAAAGAATCTGACTTGCAAATCTTAACAGTCACACAGAGTGTAAAGAAATTAAATAGGTTGAGATGAAACGCACCACTTAATGGCTCGGTAAAAACAAAGTAACGCCATCATCTGTCGTCGAGTAAATTCCCAGAGGCAGTAAAAGTGACTTCTGCCTCTCTGTAGTGTGTTGTTAGCGCGTGTGTTTATCCCTGTGTTTGTGGCATGTCATGCTTGAGCAGGAATGCTGCATTCTCCTGGGAGCGTCAGGAGGACCGGGTACAGGTGATTTATTCCTCCTAATCTGTCCTCCACAGTAGCAGGCGGCTGCTCTCCTTCCACCCCGGCTGCAGGGAGGTGCTATCGGCTCGCATTATCATATTAATAATCACCTGCAGTACTTATCGCCGCACACATCTTTGGTGTGGCAGCTTCCTGTTCGACAGCACCTGGCCTCGTGCTGGGGGTTGACACTCCATTGACAAGAGGCATGGTTGTGACCCCTCAGGCCACTTCAAGGGCACCCACATTCCCTACTGTCGCCATTGCCTTGATTAGTTATTTATTTCCCACCCCACCCCACCCTAATGTATGCTGTAGTAATCTGGGTGGAAATGCTTGAGTTGAATGCCAGATGTTGTTTTTTTACTGGGCATTTATGAAAGCTGTCTGAATCGGTGCACACTGCAGAGGAGGATGAAAACAGTGAATATGTTGTACGCCATCGTCCCTACATCTGTTAATCGTGATAAATGGCTGAATTATGATAGATGTCATGGCCTGATCATATTCAGTTCAGTTTAAAAGGATGGTAAGATCTGTCCAGGCGCTGATCATTTTTATTGCTCTTGCGTGCACAGCTTGGTCAGAGAGCCTGTAGAAAAACAAATGTGCAACCTTGTCATATTGTGTTTCAAAATAAGTCTGCAAACAGTGGAAATCAGTTCTCCTTTAAAATTGTTCCAAGCTTAAAAATCAGATGCCTTCGAAAAATAAGCTCTTATTGAAATGCCCAGAAAGGAAGAAGAAAACACAGGTCTTGTTGTAAATAACGTGTCAGGGTTACCCTCCTCAGTACATACCGCCCCCCCCCCCCCCCCCCCCCCCCAACCCAATGTCAAACACAATTCAATTTCTGCCTCAGCATCAGCTTGGGCTAACACGGTCAAGCAAATGCCTATTTTCTGAATGGCCTGGGGGAGTTACGCTTTTCAGCTTATCAACTTGTATTAACCTTAGCACTGAGGTTTGCTCTTTGATTTAGATTCTTTGGGAAACTCTGAAATGGGATTTTTTTCCCTTGCTCTCCTTCTGTGACATATGCTCAGCAACTTGTTACACAGAAGAGAAAAGAAAAAAAAAAAGCTTGTTGTGGTTTGTTAACAGTATTATTTTAGCTTGATGGCCAATAACGTCTCTAACTGTACTCTTTTCTTTTCTTTTCTCCACCTATCATGGTGCTTTTAACAGCAAACGTGACATGTTTAGACCAAAGAGAATTGAAAGGAAATGACTGTTGTGAGATATTTGCGATAAGGTAATGGTTTGAATGTCAGTAGTAGTAGTATGTGCAGTTTCAGCAATTTAAGTTCAGTCAAAAAATAGAATCCATACAGCGTGGATAACTTCATGGAGGATGCACCCATACCATGCCTACTCAGAGCAGATCTAAGCCATGCTTGTTGGCTCCTGTCACTTATGGTGTCAAGAAAAAAATAGAAAGTGTGAAGCTTTGAAAAATGCCCTTTTGCATGAAGTGTGTATTTCCTCCTTCATTTTGCTTGGCAAGAATTTGTAGGCTCCCACCCCCCTGACTGGGCTTTGGATTATTAGCTTAAGCTCTCTAAAAATATCCCTTTGACTGTATGAGCCTCTGACAGCAGCAACATCTCGCACATTCTGATAGCTTTATACTAACTATGGCTGCAGAGGGCTCACGCTCTCAGCCCGGCTTGTTATCTTTTACCTTGTTCACACAAGGAAAGAGAACGAGGATCTCTGCTTAAGAATAAAACCTAGAACTGATCACCAACAACAATCACCTAGCAAATGAGATGCTTTTTTGGGGACGAGGAGATTTCACCCAGATGTCACTTGAAGCACTCGTCATTGTAGTGACAGCTGTAGAACGACATGGACCATCAATTTGGTTCCACAACCACAGCAAAACACCACACAGCGAATGCACTACATACACAACCTAACCTAACCTTTATTTCACCATCTTTGCCTTTTATTTCACTATTAGCTCACCTGTGTAGTCTAAATAATTGCATATTTACCAACATATTTACCATACCAATATATTAGCTGTAGCTCAGCTCACAGTACCGAGTATTTTTGATGTAGGCATCCATAACAGCCCATAGAAATTAATAAATTCCTAAAAGGGATTACACTGCACACAGGTGGCTCATAGAAATTGCTTCAATTATCTTTTCTACTAACACCCACTCCCTCTTGAAAGGCTTTTCTCACTAATGTTACAGTTGCTAACTAGAGAGAGAGAGGGAGAGAGAGAGAGGAGAGGGAGAGGGAGAGGGAGAGGGAGAGAGACACACACGTCTGCCACCCAGCAACACGGTTATTCAGCCTTCATTCACGTGTCTTTTTAAAGGCTTTCTAAAGACTTTGAGATGAAATATCTCTGTTTTGACAAGACATTTTTCTAGCTGCTCATGTCCCTGTAAGATGCCTCATACTTGTCTGTGATGGAATGTTCCCGACGAGAAAAGTCAATATGTGGTTGTAAATAAATGAAAACAAACGTGAGACCTAAAGCCCTCAATAGATTGAAGAGAGGCAGAGAAAAAAAAACAGCTCACCTTTACTCATTAAAAAGGCCTGAGTACAGCACCTAATTGAGTAGCGCCTCTCCTGCCTGTGTGTGTGTGTGTGTGTGTGTGTGTGTGTGTGTGTGTGTGTTGGGAAGGGGGTGTGGTGAATTGACATACTGCTGGCGCTGTAATGTTGATCCAAGGCAGAGACACGTGAAGCTTTCCTCTCGGGACCAGTAACCTTATTGTTCCATGTCATCTCCTCCCCTTCTGTTTGAGGACCAGGTTGTCAGCCTCTCCCCAAGGTCACGCGAACACCAAACCCCTTTTCATATAATTGGATCATTTAGCACCATAGCGTTGACTTATTGCCCCGTCTGGGGTCAAAAGTGAATTTATTGCATGAAGTTGTCTGTCACGATTTGTGGCGTCATATTGTATTGACATGCAACAGCTTCTGCCATTGATTCAAATATAGGGGGAAGTATAGCAGGTGCTGTATTTTATGTTACCAGCGTTGAATTCCAGTGTTGGGGATTCCCCCTTGTTAACATATATTTTTGGTTTCAGTGGTAGTTTCATGGCTGGAGGCTGAAATGGTGTTGTTATCTCATACTGCTGTTGTAAGACGAGATGAAGTGGGGCAATAGATTAAATGGGTGGGCTGCATGCCTAGTAAATCAGGAGTTGGCATGGCAATACCAAGTTACTCATTCTCAAGTGACACTGCCACACATGTGAGTAGCTCAAGGAAGTGAGATGTCTTTACTTTATGCCTAGAGTGTGACATCCTGCTGCATTTGCGTCTCTGTAATTAACTGCTCATTTGTGTTTTTATTTCAGGAGGCGGCCACTTTTGCCAAAGGGCAAGGCTTTGAGGTGAGTTGACCAGCAATTGCACACTAAACAGATCCTAAAGGTTTATTTTTGCTGATAATGAAGTTCTTTTTGGACAGTGATTGATGTGCTATTATACTCTCCAGGCCTTGCAGCAGTTGCTATGGAAACCTGGCAGTCGTCATGGTTTCTTTGTTCAGCCAGCTCTCTGTTATGACGCACTCTGCTAGGTCTGCACCCAACATCGCCTACAGATGTTATTTATTGAATTTTGAAAAGCCTCTTGGGAAGCTGAGAAGTTGGGCATGGTTTCAAGCCTTCCTCTGCAGGCTTGGGGCTCGTCAGGTTGCCTGGTTAAAAAGCCTCCTCATTAGCTTCATTGCACCCAGGGATGATATGTCTTCCCTTCACTGCTATAGCACTACAACAAATTGAACCGCACAGTAGTCTTTTAATAACCAAATTACAGCCACCTGTGGTTTCAGAGGATGTAAATGAAAATTACAGCGCTTGTTAGTCCATAGAATGTACAGTATGTGTTTTTTAGTGGAGCTCCCTCTTCAGTATAAAATGAATCTTCACCCTTTTTCTTTTACTTTGCACATTCTTAACATTTCCAGCGCTGCTTTTTAAATATGAAATCAAAAACACAAATAGCCTGTGTGTGTGTGTGAGTTTTGAAATGGGCTCAGGTATTTTAAGTACGTTCTCCCTTTCAAAAGGTAGAGCTGCCTTGAATATGGCTCTGCTCTGTGTGAATAATTGTCATCCAGAATCACTAACGGTGTGATCAACGTGACCGGAATAGAAATGCAATCCTGATGGCAGTGACAGGTTTAAAAGAGGAGAAGGGGTGAAGGCGGGGGAAGGGGGGGGCGGTGGGATGTGGGGGGGGGTGCTCACATCACAAAAAAATGTATATAAAGGGAAAATTGTAGACTCTCCTAGTAGTACAATTCTTTGACATTTTCTATGTCAACTTGATTTGCCAGGACACTCGAAATTGCATCGGATAATTTGTGATTTTTCATATAACATGAACATAACAGTATGTACTTATATTTCTAGATGGTTAGAGTTCAAAGAGGGTTTTCTTCTCAAATTTGTCATTTTCTCTTGTCACTTTCTGATGGCAATTTTACTTGGTGTGTACGAGCAATTCCCCATACTGTAGTTGTGCACTGACAAGTTTCAAAATGTCAATATATACAGGCTCCACTACTATAAGTGACTAAACCTTTCACTTTGAATTTGGGCCCAACACATATATTGGTACACCAGTATTATGGGCTGAAATTTGTCCTTCACAGATTCAGCGGTATCAGCATATATTCTGCTGATAATGTACCAGTAACCAGTAAAAAACACAAAATGTATATTGGTAGAATTACAATTAATTATTTCACTAGCAAAAACTAGGAAATACAAGTGTGTCTCAGAATGCTATTTGTGTCTTGTGGGGGTGCTGATCATGATTTAAATGAAATGGGTTTAGTGGTCAGTATGGCCTGCGTCAATTTTGAAAGTCAAATTTGAGGGACATAATTGGATAATGTTTCAATCCCTCCCCAGTTATCCAAATTCCCATATGATGCACTTTGAATGTTTTAGTACGCTGTGTATCATCAAATTATGGATAAGTAATAAAAATGTCATTGGCAGTTTTTCAGCTGAAATGCAGGACAAA
This sequence comes from Hoplostethus atlanticus, assembly GCA_034670405.1. Lineage (NCBI taxonomy): Eukaryota > Metazoa > Chordata > Actinopteri > Trachichthyiformes > Trachichthyidae > Hoplostethus > Hoplostethus atlanticus. The sequence continues at coordinate 2,211,883 of JAXDDX010000044.1, read as the reverse complement.
AAACTTGTCCTGTCCCAAAACGGCAATCAGTAGATCCGAACACATTTAGCCTGATTGTGATCTGTTTCCTTTAAATGCTCAAAGAAATATCTGCACAGCAGCAGTAATTGAATCTTTCCCTGGCAGTGTTTCGCCAACAGCCTGCATTGGAGAGGATCAATTTCTCATTGGCTTCAATACAGAAACCAAATTTAACACCCTTATAAAGCTTTCATATTTCATGGTTTGTTGATTTACGTCTGATCAATTGCCTCACAATCCTAGTTATTGCTATTTGTCAGCAGTAAACCAAATTGACCATGTAATTTGTCAATTCATTTGTTTTGCACTCACGTTGAACATTATTATTTTTCTGTATTGTTTTGCCATAGGAAGTTGTCAGGTGAGTGATCTATTTCTACCAGGGAAAAGTGTGTGTGTGTGTGGTGTGGGTGTGGGTGTGGGTGTGGGTGTGTGGGTGTGGGTGTGGGTGCGTGCGTGCGTGTGCGTGTGCCCTGTTCAACAACCGTGACGCTTACCCTACCACCTCTGGCCCTAGAACCTTTTAGGTCCTAAACCAGAGTATAGTGCCTTTTTATGTCAGCGAACATAAAACCAAAGGGTGACAATGTGCCTGAAGTCTTGTGTGGTTTTGCATTCGGTGTCTGGAGGAGTGATTGTGGTTACATTGAGTCACAGTGACAAATTGCTTTTTTTGCCATTGCCTGCTAACAGCCTCTGTATTAACCTCACCATTAGCACTTACTTAGAGTGTTACACCCATTTTTCCTCTGCCCAAGGTCTCCCCGGACCTCTTAGGGCTGATTAAAGGACGTTTGGGAAGCATTTAGAGGTATTAAACCTCATTGGCTTGAGTGAGCTAGTGTGGCTGGTGGTATTGGGCTGGAGCCTATCTCTTTGATTACTCCCATCACAACAGTATTTGCTTGCCCTGAAGGTTCTCATGTGCTAGCTATGATACTGATGCTAGGAAGGGTGTACGACCCTTAATGCTAGCTTTCAGTGTGCTGTATTACAGAAATGTGGAGTCCACCCCACTGTGAAATGGTGATAAAGACATTCCACCTGCTCATAGTACATCATGATGAGTTAATAATAAAGTAGCACTGACAGGTGTGGGTTTTTTTATCCCTCTCATGATCAAAGGCAAGCACTCTGGAGAGTTCTGTCGTCTCCAGGCGAATATCCATTCTGTGCAGATGCTGAGGAGAGATGGCCTGTTTCAGGAAGAGAATGATACAGTGCATGCACCACCTATCCCTTCAGCTCACAAAAGTAGCTTTATCTGACAACAGCGTATCTTCAGTTATTTTCATCTCACTTAGGGAATATGACGCTCTAATATTTTGCTTTAATTCTCATACAACCGCATCGAAGTAACATTGAGCACTCCTATTGATCTTTTTTTGAAATGTTTTCATAGCTCATCCATTTTCATTATCACTTGATCCCTCTGCCAATATTGGAAAAAGCTGACCTGCATTGGTCACACTTGTGATCTTTGATTAACTCCCCAGAAATTTCTCAGCTTCTCATCACTGTATCCATTTGGGTAGTGTTAAGCTTTGTTCCTTCAATCCAGTGGTCCTTTATCTTCACAGACGGATGACATTGCAGAGATTGCGAAGAAGGCCCAAAACCTACCCAAGGCAAACAATAAGAGACAGCGAGTGGTGGTCTTCACCCAGGGCAAGGACGACACCGTTGCAACTGTTGGTAAGCAAATATTTTTCATTTTTTTCCCCACTTTGTTTGCTTATCGCTGCGTTGTCGCATTAAGTACAACTTGAAGCCACCCCAACTTTGGCCCCTTTTGGACATCTTTATCCTTTGCTTAAACCTCATATCTCAAAATTGCAGAGCGTTGCCTTAAATAGATGATAGATTGCTGACTGAAGAGAGCCGAATGGTATCAGTAATTTCTTTGAAGTTATCCTCCAATATTGACACCAGATGTTAAAAAACCCCAGAATGCTTGCACTACATTCTGTCAGTTCAGAGCATAAAAGAAGTGTGCAGGATGTAGAGAGCAGGCATTGATTTGTGAAGTACTTCTAACTTTGCCCTGGACAGATTCCAGACCGGTCCTCAGCAATTTTTAATGCATCGAATCTTACATGCTGCCCTTTTTTTTTCCCCCAAAAAATGCTGGCAGCATGACCTTGGGGAAAGGTTGACAACGTGGTCCTCAAATCAATCCAATTTCTTTGATACAGGGCATATTTGTTAGTGGACTTTAAAAGGCAGTGTCATCGTAACTGAGCAGGGGTTGCAGGGGTAAGCTATGTGGGGAGAGATGATAGTTTCCGATTACTGCTGGGAGCCTCTGCCTTTGTTTGGAGCCACAGGGTGTCTCTCCTCATTGCCCTTGCAGTTCAGACTAGTGAGACGTGTACAGGGAAAGATGGCCTCAGGTAAAGACTCCAACATATCACTCATCACTGGGGACTGCAGAGAAGCACAACTACAGCAGTACTGTTAGCACTCCTAGACACCAATACCAGTCTTCAAATGTGTTGGATTGAATGCCTTCCATTCCATACTGTTGGTAAGAATGGGAGAAAAAAAAAATCCAAATTGAAGCTTTTGCAAGATATGTTATCACTTTAGGCCATATTATGTAATGGAATTATCAGCATAGCTAGATAATGTCACTACAGGTGTATTCTTCATGATTAATGGCATTTTTTCAGATAACAAACAAGCTGGTTTTTCATAGCGTACATTATCAGCGTGGGATGTTATTGGAAGTAAATTCCCTTTCATTTCATCTCATTCAGATTTGAAAGAAATTTGTTAGTGGAATTCTCGAAGCCCGGCACTTAAAAAGAAAATGAAGCCATCCATTGTCTTGGAGGTGTTTCGTGGTGATGGATAATTCCTGCCTGCTTCTCTCATTGCTCCTGCATGAAGACAGAGCAGTGTGCCTCTGTGAACCTTATATAAAATACATGATGAATGCAGGCGGGATGAAAGACAATGTGTTTCAGATGTCATCTACAAAGGCAAACAAGATAAATGTCATTGAATGTGCTATCATTGGGATGAAGCAGTTACAGTACTAGGTGCAGTGGCATTGGTGTGTATGAACATTGCTATTCACACCAGCCAAATAAATGTCAATGTAAAAAGAGAATTAAAGATTTTCATTTCCCAGAGGCAGGCGCTCTAATAAACTTGATCTCTCATTTTGTTTGCAATTTGTCCTCCTGTCAGGATTTGATCATTTGCCAGCCTCTGCGTGTCACGTTAAACCATTTTATAGTGATTAAGGATGGGAGAATGCTTTCCCCTGTGGTATAATTCTCCAAAAAGAGGTGTCAATTTGTTATTGTTATCTTTTTTTTCTGCCCTTCATTTGGAGACTCAACCAGTCTTTCATCACACTGCTGCTTCAAACGTGCCTTTTAAGAGCTGTGTGCAGGGGAAATGGTCCTTTATTTAGCTGCCACTGACACTGCTGAACTACACTGGGCTTTTGCTCATACACCCATTAAAGCACTAATTAAGATCATTGTGCCCTGAACCTTAACGGTGAGGAGATCTAATAAACGATCATTCAGAGGGGGTTGCCGCTCTAATCGCTGATAAGGACTTGATAAAGCCTGAGTCGGCTCCTCAGCGGGTTTTAGGGCTCTCCAGGGGGCAAAGCAGGCAGATTTTAACTCTGAAAAAGAGGTCTGGCTCTATACATGTTAATCACACGAGGTGTAGTCCGTTAAGTAGCAACAAATGTTGGCTACAGGACAAAGGCTTAATTTTTCCTTTTCTTTTTCAAAAAGATTTGTCACTGTGCACCAAACTTCAATTGAACCATTCAGCAGTATTATTAAGATTGAGAAATTTAGAAATTGTAAAGAAAAAAGAAAAGAAAAAAAAGGCCATGTTTGTGTTGCATATTCCAAAATAGAGGGAATCAATTAACAGCCTTCTCGCTGAGAATGACCTCTTCTCTTTTACTTGGCATCTCACGTCGAAGTGTTTTCTTTCATGTTTCACTGAAGGATGTCGGTTTGCGATGATCTTTTGCCTGTGGATACAGTAATTACAGGCATATGTATTTTTTCTAACTCAATTGTGAATAAAGATGCTGGTTGTGATAAGGAAACAGATTGAATGTCAACTTGCTCCTAACCTGTCATGTTTGCCAAGAAAGTGGTAATGTTGTTTTCCTCTAAGAGGCAGAGTTTGGCTGAAACGCAAAAGGACGCGTTCCAGAAGAAGTATTCTTGGGCAAGTTTCTCACATAGAGATATTTTATTTAAACTCTGCAGTAAATGCCTTTTGAGCAAAGTAGTCATTTATAATTTCCAGTGACTTGGCAGGCAACGATTTATTATGATGTTTTTAATTGTTGAATTTGTGTAGATAGTAAAATGTTACATTGCCATGGTTGATTTTAATGACCTGCCAACCATTTGCTCTACCTGCTATCTGTCAAAATGACATTGGTGTCTATTGGAGGAGACTCAAGTGAAGCATGTAATAATTTCACAGTCAAAACAATGCCGTATGTGCTAATTTTCCAATAAAGTTAAGGTTGCCTTATTTGCATCAGCTTTCTTACAGGAGAACATTTTCACAGTCATTGCAGTTGTATGAATTGGTATTGTTAAAAAGAATAGCCAATAATAAAAGGCTTAATTGATACTCATTTCACAGAGAGTCGCTTGTTGAAAGAATTTCTTGAGTTTAATCACCACCATTCAAGGGTTGTAATGAGGGAATTATGAAGAGGTGAATTAACAAAAGCGCACAATTACGGCTTTTTGTAAGGAAGTATTTGAATTCTTAGAGCTGTACAGTTTCACAGTATGTTACAGGTTAACTCTGAAAGCTCATATGGAAGGCTGGTTTGTCGTATATTTCCTAAAAAGCATCAGTCACTAAAATTAGCCACTAGTACTTAATTTTTAGTCTCTATTCTGCCAGTTACAAGTCGCTATTGTAGTCTTACTAGTTGAAATATAATGTATATACTAGTTCTGATTTAATAGTTACTACTGACTAATTTGTTTTTTAGTGGTTACACTCACTTGACTAACACTTAATAATAACAATGCAATCAGTACTGGTACTTCTTTTATAGTTACTAGTGACTCATTTAATTTCTTACTATTCCCTTGAAGACACTAGTCACTAAAAGTAGGCACTTATTTTCTAGTCTCTAGTCACTATTCTGCCAGTTTAAAGACACTAGTCACTAACAATTAAGCACTAGTGCTTATTTATTAGTCCCTAGTCACTATTCTGCCAGTTTAAAGACACGCATTTTAGTCCGACAGACTATTTAATTGACCTGTGCTGGTCAGTTTGTGTCTGGCACGTATGATAGCATTAAATACTCAATCAACACAACTGTAACAGGTGGTTGCTGACTGTCACGGCTGGGTGATTGTGTCTCTGTCATCGTTGTGCATCCAACTGTGGGCCGTTTTATTGTGTATTCCCTAAAATGTACTAGTGGCTAAATAATACACACTAAAATTCACTCAAACAGTGACTTGCAAAAATATTCACCCCTTGACTTTTTGCTGTGCTATTAAGTTTCAGGTTTCACTTTCAAAACACATTTATTTGTTTTGACCAATTAGCGTTGTTCAGTACTGCAACTCCGCCCCAAAGGTTCCTGATCCCCCAAAAAGTACTACCTTCCTAGCAGGAACTTTTTTTGGGGCCAGGAACTATCTAAGAGGAACCTTTTCGAGGTACAGTAACTAGTAAAATTACAATAGCAACTAGTAACTGGCAGATTAGTGACTAATGACTAAAAAAATAAGTACTAGTGGCTAATTTATAGTCACTAGTGCTTTTTACGGACAAAATGATAAAATGACCTGTTCTACAATCATACTTACCTCTCTTCGCATTCATCATCTATCTGCTGTCTCACTCATTTTATGAAACCAAAAAGTTATGCTAGTTCAGTGTCACAACAAGTACAGCAACGTTTCATTGACTGCAAATAATTGTACTGTTCTCATTACAGTGAAATGTGAAATGAGTTCAGCAAAGTGATGTTTTTCAGACATGCTACAAGCCAGTAACAACAGAGACACAGAGTTTTTGGCAGGAGTGTTTTTTATTGCCATTTCCATGACAGACCTTTGCCAATGAGCTCTTTGTTACACATGGCCGGGGAATCGGTACACTGTAACCTGAGCTAACATGTCAGTGAAATTTAATAATTTGCCTCAAAGAGGTTATGTGAACTTTCCCAAGCAGCGGAGTGCAACTATTGGCAATGATGATTGATGGGAGAGGAATGGAGTATGCTGTGATGTCTCTTGTGCCATGTTTCCAGTGGTGGTGGGTCAACTTACTGTAAATGCTGTCAACTGCATCATACAGACCAGTCAGTCAAAAGTGTGAGGTACTTGCACCATCAGTGTTTCAGCATTATGGTTGTGGATGTCCTTTATAATTGATAGCAATGTGCTACAATCCAATTTGACACATCTTGGGTGTTACAAGCAGGCACACTCTAGCTATTTTAAATAGGATTTAGAGTATTTTAATAAGGATAACATAAAACCACTCAGTAGTTTTATCACACAGATGAATATCTACTTCATGTCAGGTTACCTGGTTGCACTCTGTCTTTGAGTGAGACATGTGACTCCTTCTGTACCACCCACACTGGAGAATAACCATTTGTTTTTAAACTGTGTAAACATATTTACCCACTGATTTTCATTTGATGTCCTTGAGTTCACTGAACAGTAATATCCATGCTCAACAATTGCACCAGCTTTGGGTTTTCTGTTACGGCCCGTAGATGACCTGATCTTTTATTTGAATAGCGTGTAGCATAAGCAGAATCACAATTAATGATTTCAATTTTCTTAACTGTGGAATAATTGACAAACTATAATTTATTATTAGCACATTTATCATGTAAGATGTGCAGTTAATCATTTCAAGAGGGAGGAGGATTCTCAAGCTTCATCGGCGGCATTAATTAAGCAAAGTCGTTATGCTACTAATTAGCTGATCCTAAAAGGATCTTGGTCTATTGTAATTTATTATCAAAGTGACAATCAGCTGCTTTCCTGAAAATGGAAAACGGCTCTTTCAATCAAACATGTTCTTGTCGTGTGCTTGTTTTCATTATGGAAACATCTCACACTTTATCTGAGATACTTTTAACTATTTGTGTGATTACCTGACCTTCTATCAAGTCACGTCGTTCTGTAAAAGAGGTTGTAGTTAAAGACAGCTTGATGGAGTTTTTCCTCCCCATCGGTGTCTTACAGTACTTTACATGAATGCTATTAGGTGTTGAGCATATGCCAGGCTGCAGGTTGTGCGCCTGTTGCCCTGTATTACAAGGGCAGGAGTGTATTCAAATTGATAAGGCGGAGTGTCTTGTCTGCAGCTCAAATATTCTGTGAGCCAGAGTTACATTAGCAGGGGGCCTCATTAAACTACTTTTGTAGTTTTTTTCCTCATGTCTGCTTAAACTCCTAACCTCTTTTTCTCAATAAGAGGTCTGTCAGCCTCCCCATGTTCCTTTCATCCACATGTCAGTCTTTTGTCTCCTACACCTTTTTTGAAGGTTTATGTCGGCACCAGAAACCCTGGATTGTTTGAAGATTGCGTGTGTGATTTAGTTTGTTCTGACATAAGTTGCTGATTTAATGTCATTCTACACCTCAAGACTTGGTCATCTGGTAGATTTTTGTTTCTTTTTTTCCTCTCCTTCTTTTAACTGGAAGTTTCTTTGAAGTGCATATGCTACTGATAATTAAAGCAATATAATCCACTGAAGATATTAAAGAGAGCCTCATTTAATGGATTCCATTTTGAATTGAAACAACGTAACTGTTCTTGCATTGTTAGTTTTTCATCATAGATCATCTAAAGGTTCAGAGATGTTGGGACTGTGCATTCAACTCTTCTGCTGCTGTACATAAATGCATTTATCCTTTGTATTTAGCCATTGCAGGACATTGGAGTATTTTATTTTTTAATGTGTCAGTTAACATGGCACATTCAACATCTACTTGACCTATAGGCACTGAAAAGGAAATATAGATCAGTGTGTTTTCCACTCATCTCTATAATCTAGACATCAGTTTAATGCATGCAGCATGATGTGAGATTCAAAGCCTTTATGGCTCATAGTTTCATATACAGTCAAAACTCTATTCTCTTGACGGATAACTTTTTCAATCTGATGCCATAATTCAGCAAAGCAAACTGAGCAGTGTGGTTTTTTTTATTTATAGAAATGGCTTCCTTGTTCTATTAAGGCAAAAACTTTTACTTTGAGTTCCCGGATTTACTGGTTTCGAGTTCCTCAGCAGGAACAATGCCGTTTGTGTTGGAAGCGTTAGTCATTATCTTCTGTTTTAAACACGCTATGTATCCACACAAAACCCAACCTGTGCTTTTTGGAGTTTAGCTCACATGACCAAGCATCACCTGACTTTTTACTAAAGGCTATGTGATGCTTGGTCACATGAGTCACAAATGATGACCAAAGCCATGCAGAGTATGACCTATGACCTATGAATAATGTAATATCAAGATGCTATTAAGGAAAAGTAAAAACACTGGTGTTCTTTAATTAGCAGTCCTTCTTCCTGTGTTTGTCCCTACTGAAGGTGAGAAGGTGACCATGTTCCCTGTTCTGGACATCGACCAGAACGATATCGTGGACACTAACGGAGCAGGAGATGCCTTCGTGGGAGGTACAGCATGATCCAAACTTGGACAAATTATTCTCTACACAGCTTGATTTCTATGTCCATTCCCAATTAACCTTTGATACGGGCCACCTATGTGACATAGTAATGTCTCTAGATTATATGAGCGTGACATTTACCCTGCTGTTTTCTGAGATAATGAACGGTTAGTGGTTGACCTGCTCCTCTGTCCACCCAGGGTTCCTCTCCAAGTTGGTCCAGGAAATATCGTTGGAGGAATGTATCCGGGCTGGACACTATGCCGCTAACATCATCATCAAACGAGTCGGATGCACCTTCCCAGAGAAGCCAGACTTTCATTGATGCACCCGAGCACTGTCTTTTCCCAAGATACTTGTATATGTATGCCTCAAGATTTTTTGTGCCTCAAGAAGTTTGTGTTGCAACTTATATTTTCATAAACTTCAATCAGCAACTCAAATGTTTAAATACATGTTAAACAATGCAGTAGCTTTGTTTTGTATGTTGAAATATTATGGTTTTATTTAACACTCAACCGCAAAAGACATTTTGGATTTGGCATCACTATTGATAATTTTCAGTTACCAATAATTGACCATTTTAACTGGACAAAATGAGGGGGGGAAATTCTGGTGTTAATTACAGAAATAAAATATACAATATCAAGCTCATTCTACCAAGATACTACCCAATTGTTTCCAAAACTACTGACCTGGAAGATACAAGTAAAATAAATTATCTTTACATACGCACGCAGCAAATATAAAAACACGTTATAACACGTGGGGTTGTGTCTTTCCCCATCATGTAATCAATGAGAGGCTCCATCTCTGCTAATCATTTTTGATCCTGCCCACATGATGGACAACTTAACCCCCTTCATTAGCAGGACGCGGTCCAGGGCCAACCTGGTGTCCTGGTTCCGCTCAGTCGTTTGTATTGGTGCTTGGTTGGGTCCTGACTGGATGCTCAGAGTCTGGATCTCCATTGCATGGCTACAGGAGGTCATTTTTCTCCGTTAAAGGATTAGTGGTTGCTCTTCATGGCGATCATTAGAGGGACCTGAAAATTAGGCTGATCCTTGGTGCCCAGCTGTGCTGTCGCTGGGGGTTGGAGACAAGGATCTGAGGCAGGCCCTCCCCCTCCCCCTCCCCCAGTACGGCCCAACAGAAGTGTTGGGCAGTGTGTCTCAAAAGTGGCTTCAGAAGAACAATTCACCAATCTCATTTGTTCTACAAAGAAATCAACTATACCATTTTATGCTACCATGGAAAACAACCTGTTACATAATATTTCTTTGTTGTTTTTTAAGCATTATTAAATGTCAGGAGGAATCCATTCTCACACTCCCTGCACAATGACTGTGTTTCCAGCAATGAGGCATAGTGTATGCATTGATGCTAATCGGGGTCATCTAGGTGAAAACATTCTCCAGACAAAATGTTATTAACAACTTTGAGACACTTTTTCTTTTTCATCAGCATTTTTTAAGGTTTCACACAGATGCGCTTTGAAAAGGACCACATTTCTGATTGGGCAAGATCACACTCCATGGCAGCTGGTTCATTTGCTTCTCAAGATGACAGATGGCAAAACACAAACACAAAAAGAGGGAGCCATGATTAAGTAATGAGAATGCTTACCACAATAAGGAAACTACTAAACATACTTTTCTCACTTTTCCTAGTAAACTTTGCTTTACTCAATGAATGCAAGAGCTGGGAAAAATAAACAATAAACCAAGACATTTCAATTTCAATTTGTAATAGTTAAAATTGTCCCATTCTTCCAATCTACTTTTCCTTTTGTCATTTGAGGAGCCCAAACGTTTTGCCCAAATGTTTACTGCCAGTCTGATTGTATAGAAATCTCTTATCTATGAAGATTCTGGACAATGTACGCTGTTGACAGCTTTGAAGTAGGGAGGGAAAAGCTTGACTCTCTGGTATTTGCCTACAAATGTGGGTTCACGACCAGAATTTCTCCTTCGAATGCAGGCAAAGGAGTAACTGGGGCCCGGCCAGTGTTTTGCCCCACAGATGGGCAGCAGTGTTTGTGAACACCAGTGTGGCAGTTGGCAGGTATTGAGTAGGGGGATGGGCAGATTGCAATGGCACATGCTCCAATTCAAATTATCCCTGGACCCATGCAGCAGTGGAGGACCTGCTGGGGCCCAGGGTGGCATTCATTATAACCAGACACAAGCATGTTTGGCCAGTGCCTCTATCATGACACAGATCCTCACCTCATCAGATCACTACACTCTTGTCACTCGCTACCCGTATTACATAAACACATATTACAACAGCGCCTGAATAAAATGGCCATTTATTTGTATACATTTCTCACAAACGCTATCAGTTCCGAGATGAAAATAAACACGGCAAGACAAAACTAAATGATTAAAAAATACTGCAAATGAGGCAAAGGCATACAGCCTGTAGATAGAAAACACCAACAAGGTCATCAAGGTAATACACAGAGTATCTCATGGAGCTGGGACATAATGAGAGCATGACAAGACTACTGAACAAAAAATGAGTATAGCATGCAAATTTAAATTGAATTACACTTAAAATATGTCAGTGTCTTATAGAAGTTAAGTGGTTTTCATTAGGGATCTCTTCAAAGTTGGTTATACAGTACAGTGTGTGCCTATAATCCTATGGGAAATTGTCAATTATCTCTCAGATTACACATGTATTGCTGCATGTAAAACGAGTATTCTGTCACTTTTAATAATGCTAAGCACGCCATGAAGGAGAGAAGGTAGCACACACCTTAAGACTGGAAATTAAAGGGTCAATATTATTGAAAGCTCTCCTTCCTTGGGCATGATCAGTTAATTAGTGGATTATGTTGTCAGTGTATCATATCCCACATCCCATATTGCCTAGGGTACAGAGGTACAGTCACATCAGCTGGTGCTAAATAAAATAAAAAAAGTGATGATTTATGTGTTGATATCAAAATCAAAAACCTGTCTTCAAATTCTTGTAGTGGGCTTATCCAGTGCTATGCTGGAGAGGGCTGTGTGCTCATGTCAAGTTAAAATTGTCCATAGAGGGAATAAATGATAATACCCAACCTGTGTGTGTAATATTAGTCTGTTATGACATTAAAAATGCGTGGCATGTTAATGACCGCGACTAATCCTAAAACAGTAAGTGTAAAACGTCCTCATCGCTGAACGTGTTGATGAAGGGGAGAAAAAAGTGAAATTGACAGTATCATTGTAGGAGCGCACTAAAGGGGCGACGGTCCGCTCCACTACACTGAAGTAGGGATGTCTACAGTGGAAGAAGAAGAAGGGGGAGGGTACCACTTTGTCACAGGCTGCTATGTAGATTAACCTTTCAATTAGTTGTTATCAGGTCCTCTCTATGTCTCGGCGCGAGCTTTTCAGCCTTCGTTTAAGAGAGCAAATACCACGAAATCGCTTGGATATGTCGCTGCATGTTTATCCTTCGACGTTTCAATCATCCCGATAATGAAGAGGAGTATCCGAGGGGGGGAAAAACTTGAAGAGGTAAACTACCAGCAAATATTTACGGTAGCCTGTGCCCTCTTTTTTTTCTTCTTCCACACTAGTTATATGTTCATCCTTGCATGAAACTTGGCGTAATTTGCTTTGCCTCCTCGCCCACGGCAGCGGTAGGTACATCTAGCAAACCGATGTAAATTCAAGGAGGCTGTGTATTTTCCTAATATAATATGGAAAACGCGAATGGAGAGGCTGAGAAATGGGAGCAAAAGAAACTAGCGATACATAATTGAGGAGCAGTGATGAAGGAGCTACTCTCCCAATACTCGTGTAACTTCTTTTTCCCCCAGAACATCTTTTTTTCTCCAGGGCTCATTATTTTTCTCATTGGAAATATTTGATAGTTAACAGTGATAAAGAGGTCATGCTATCATGTTGCCTAGTCTAACACAGGACGTTAATAAATTCTCTGGCAGGCGTTGAGTGTACAGAAAACCTACTTTTTGCTTCATGGGGGGTTTATTTATTTCTCGTTTTAATGTCACATAGTTTAAATGTTAATAATTGCGAGAAGAACAGCTCTTGTCGGTGCTGGGGAAAAATAATGAAAGGCAAGAAGATACGAGATAAAGGGGCAAGGCGATAGCTTGCACACATTTTAGCCTGCAGTAGTCTATTTAATCCCAAGAATATGCTACCTGGTAAAAACCGTGCCGCTTTAAATCAATGGTCGATCCTTTGCAGGTTTTATGCAAACAAATGATGGATTTAACAAACAGCCAATTAAAGTCTAAAATGATCCAAATCACTTTCAAGTGTAACCAACTGTTTCAAGGAGGAATCTAAGTAAAGGTGGGCTGGTGTCAAACGCTTTGTAAATAACGTTAATTTTTTAACAGTTTTAATTAGTATTACGGTGATTATCTCTGCCACAGTGTATAACATAACTTGATGATAATCTCTCGCGGCGATAGATCTGTAAGTGCAAAAATCATGAGCGGTAAAGTTAAATGATATCAATTCATTACACAAGGCACCTTAAGAGGCGGGTCAATTGAGTGAAGTGACAGATCATACAGCCAGTGCCGTGCCTTGTAGAGTGAGCTCATACATAAAGATTGACATGTGCTTTATCAAACCAGAAATCGGATCTCGTCTTTACAGCCAATATTGAAGTTGCTAGGGAGGGCACATTAGTGTAGGTAAGGTTTAATGAGACTCCATTGGATTGTAATCAGCGTCATGTCGGATTCATGTAAACTACAACATTGTAACAAAATGGCGACTGTTTAGGTGACATCAGTTATGCTGGCAACATTGACATTATCTACTCAACTCAACGGAGACAACTCTAGGTTTGTTACACAGTTATTATCGGTTTCTTCATGCGTTAGGCTGGGTAATGATTTGCAGACGTACCATAAACATCCAATTGCAGCTGTCAGGAAGTGAGCATTGATTATGTGCAACTATCGTTAAAGCTCGCGCTGATCAGTTTGTCGTTGCAGATGTCGAGCTGTCAAAGTCGCGTGCGGACAACTAACGGTTAAACTTTACAGTTGATCTCCTCTACTATTAATGCATTTCTCCACATTAGACTGTCGGAGATTAGACTGACACATTGGAAATACCGCGTTGCGGAATAAGCGTTAAGATTTGTCTTTCGAAAAATAGATCTGAAACCGAAAATAAAGATTTTTTTTTTATATATTCGTCTATCGAGGAGACGGTTTACAGTTTCAAAAGCTTAGTAGAAGTTGCTGGCTAGCTGTTATAGTTAGTAGCCTAATTTAGCAAATCAGAAATTGACATCAGCATGTTTGGTTTGTGGATTATGGTATCAGACTATGGATTAAGTGACTCTAATTTCCTTAGCAGACAAGTCAGTTCCTGTATTTGTTGTTATCCATCTGTTTCTCGTGTTTTAGCACATACTAAAAGTTCTGGATTCCTCTGGCCTAGCCTTTTATTTCCCATGTACTGTAGATTGCAGCCTAGGAGAAAGTAACCCAGGATTCCCACAGTTTGTCAATTACCCATATAGTAATCAAATCAAATCAACATATAGTCACTGGTGAAATTGTGAGATGCTGGCAATCATGTGTTATACTTATTTGACCAAATTGTGTTTTTCCTTTAGATTTGAACTGGAACTTCAATAAATAATGCTCCAGGTCAATTGATAACTTTACCATTGTGGAATTTACTAGTGCCATCTTTTCATCAAGTTCCACGTGAGATACCCAGGATTGAGAAGAATATCTGGATGCTGGGGTGGAACATAACTTTTTGACCTTATCAAAGATGTGGATGTACCAAATGTTTAGCAGCAGAAAGGGGGAATCTGTATGGATCACTTTTTCGTGAATCTAATTATTCAACCATGGTAAAACTTGCAAACCCTCTGTACACGGAGTGGATTCTTGAAGCAATACAGAAGATCAAACGGCAAAAGCAGAGGCCCTCTGAGGAGAGAATTTGTCATGCAGTGGCAACATCACATGGACTGGACAAGCGGACCGTTCTTGAGCAATTGGAATTAAGTGTTCATGATGGCTCTATTCTCAAGGTTACAAATAAGGGGAGTGCATCATACAAGGACCCAGGAAATCCTGGGAGAGTTGGATCACTCCCACCTGCAAAACTCTCCGTGCCATCAAAGGGATCTATATGGAATTCAAGTGATCTGCGCCATATTGATTGGAATAAAATTATAAGGAGGGCCATTGAGGGCCTGGACGATACCCATGGCTCCTCGCTGAAAAACATTGAGAGGTACCTGAGGAACCAGGATGACCTATCAAACATTGTTGATAACCCTGCCTTCCGACAGAGGTTACGTCTGGCAGCCAAGCGGTCTGTTAACAACTGCAGGTTGCTAAAGAATGGTCCACGGTATAAGCTCAACCACGGAAATACAGAGGGAAGGGGCTCCAGGTGTCCCAGTGCTTCCCCCTTGGTCCTGTCATCAGTGACACTTCTCCCACATGAGAGAGACCAGGTACACTCACCATGGCCTCTGCACTCTCACTCCATGACCTCTTGCTAATTTCCACTTCATCTTAGTTTACACTGTGGCTTATGCTGATCGTCAGTCTGAAAAACCTGAAAACCATGCTTACAGTGAGTGGTAGGCTTCCAACAGGTTATGTAACTCTGGCCTAATGACGTTAGGGGATGTGACTGGCTGTTGGCTGTCTTGTGAGTTGCATAGCCTTAATGAGAAAAAACATGGATATTTTATTGGTAACTTGAACATAAGCTTTTATGAGGGCAAGTGGGAAAACCAGTTCCTGCTTAAGAGTGACCCAGTAGGTCCATAACATGTAAGGTAGGACAGTATTTGAGACCACACACAGCCATTGTGACCTTTGTGTTTCCTGAGATGCCCGAGAGAGGCAATAAAGGAGCATATAAACAAACTTTCAGGCTGCATGGTTTCCGCTGACATTGGCACCTAAGGGGTGCATTACAGTTTGCAGAGATTGTGTCTATCACTGGCACTCAGCAGTAACACACTGCAGATGAATGTCTCTAAAATGACAGCAGTTTTGCACTTGCTTGAGAATTTGAAAACACTATCAAGGGCAGGATAGTGTTGGATGTGAAATTGTTTTCTCTCTATAGTCCTAAAATGCACTGTAGAGTCATCTAGATAGTTTGTTGTGAATCACATTTTTTTTGCAGATCATATCTCAAAGCGTCTAAAGAAAAAAAGTGTGGTCTAATAGATGGTGTTAAAGTTCTGCATCTCAAATGGTGAACAGCATCAGGCTACAGAGACATCACTCTGCTACCCAACAGTTTCACAGTGAATAATCAGGAAATGACACCCTGATACTGCAGCCACAACTGTGACTGTGTCTGTGGTCAGGCCAAAAGTGAAACTGAGAACTGTTTAGAGACACAGTGTCCTGCAATGGTTTTCATAGCTGAAGTAGGCCCACTGTTTTCCATTTGGAACATTTCAACCTATTGCTCCCGGCTTGATGACATCACCTAGCCTAGTTCAGGTTTACCATTCACTTCAAAGGATGAGACATCTCTCCCTGCACAGTTCTTGAAGCACAACCAGTGTGTGTGTGTGTGTGTTGCGAATAAGAGATACTTGGAGGGGAAAAAAAAGAGCAGTCTTGATTTAGAGTTTATTAGATTCTGAAGAGACTCTGGCAGGAACAAAGGCAAGGAATGAGACTTTTTTTTTTTTTTTTCCCCGCTGTGTTATGCAACCACTTGAGCTCTCTCTCTACTAGCAGTGTTCTAATAGGACCCCACCCCCTCACTCAGGACAGCCTGCTCATTTGAAGCAGCATAATTTCCTGTAATGTACTTAATTTGGAATCCCCAAGTAAATCAGTAACATCTCTTCAGCTGTGTTTGTTTCTCTATTTTCACATTATGATTTTATTAAATCAATGAGCACTTTGAGCAATTCAAACTGCTATAGGTTTAATCACCAGGCTGAAGCGTATCCCTAATGGAAATACATTTTCCAGTGGCTTCTGGATTAAACTATAGAGTAGTCAGTGGAGACCTGTATTATAAAACTTGCCTATCAACTGTGGGCATTTTATCTGCAGTATGCACACACAGCACATGCTAGCAGTGATGTCAGCTTAAGTTCAAGCTCTATAAAAATGTGCTCTCCTGTATCTGTAATTCTGTACACACTGTAGAAATCAGCTAACATATTTATGACTTTTGTTTACCCTAACGCAAATTGTTCAACCATTTCAATGTGCAGTAGGCTCACAGGAAAGTTGTTTCTTCGTTGATTGAAAACGTAATATTAAAGATGACAAACGTGCAACTTTTCTACCAAAGAGTCATGTTGTATGACTCTTTCACTATCACAATAGCAAGGCCTTGTTTTTCATTGCAACATCAGCAGTGCATTACTAGAGTATCTGGATTCATTTAAACAGCATGGCCTTTCACGTAAAATTGTCTTTTTGCATAGACTAGTGACAACATGGAATGGCTTGTCATCGAGAACAAAAGCTAACATTTGGCCTGTAGTCTGTGCACAGACAGAAAGCTCTGTAGAGAATGTGATTTGGACTTTGATGAGCCCTGTTTGACAGACTTTCTCCAGTCAGTTCAAGAAAACATAGGGTGTAAGTACATTTGCAATATGAGTGTGCCTGTTCAGTGAGATTGTTTCCAGTTGTAGGGCTGACTAGCTTCTGTCTAAGCAGATGTGTTTTCATTTTTATAACACCATAACCTCACTTGAGACCGTATGAAAATCACTGACTACCGTTGAGACACATCATTGTATCCTACAGGTTTAGCCACCCCACAGAGTAGCATTTAGGTGTTGTTTTTATGTCGGGGCAAGTTTATATTCATGGCTCTGTGAGCAGCAATCGGCTTCTAATGCCAGTGCCCACTTTCAAATATTGACCTGGCAGGTTGGAAAATAGAGTAATCATTGATGTGGCAGTAAACTGCTTTCCCTTGCCGTATCAATCAATTGACACAACAGCCAGGAACAATGACCAAATTCCCTCTGTATCTTTGCTGTATTTTCCCCCGGGTTTCATTTGGATGGGATGACAGGTTGAAAGGATGGCCTTGTCACGTGCATGTTCTCCCTCCTTGCATCTGCAGGTCAGGAGGAGGTCAGGACCGATAGAGATTTGGAGGTCAAACATTTGTTTGAGGTCAGGATGTTGATCTGCCTCGTAGAAGCTAGGAACTAATTATGGGCATCCCCAGAGTGCCCTCCGAAGCCCCAGTCAATTGATGAAGCGTTAGTGCGTAACTTGATGATGAGGTGGGTTATTTATGGTCACACCCTGTGAGTGTTATTTTCCGTTAAGAACCTCCTCTCAGTGAAGGAAGTAGCAGTTTATTTGATGCCCCAAAGGAGGCTTGTGAATGTAATATTATATTTAAAGGTCCTTCGTATGAAAGACATTTGGTTTAGTCTAAATTTAGTATCATGATGATTTCAGGGCAGGCGTTGACTGGCTAGTATATGACGAGATGACAGTAAACCTCCCATGAAGTCTTGCCCACTGTTTCCTTCCTGAGGTCTGCCTCTCTTAGTTCTACGTGATCAATGAGGAAATCCTCTTAAACCTTGAGCTCATATTTTACTACTTCTGAACTTCTGAACTGAACTAAGCCCTTAAATGAGTGTTTGTTCTGAGACATGCAGCATCTACAATGGATCGTTGCAGCAACAATGAGAGCATGTATTATTATTGAGGTAATTTGATTACATGCTGGTTAATCCTTTCAGACTGTAGTACAAGCTTTAAGAATTGGATTAAGCCCTTTAACTATGATTACTAAGATCACTTACCCATTCAGATTTAATGGATAAAGGACGAGGATCTCATATGCATCATACCCCTGTGGATGAGATTTTTGGATTTTGGACTGTAAGAATTCAAATCAAGGATGATCTTTTCATTTTCTTAGCTTGTGCAGCTTAGCTTATCTATTTGTCTCTGATTCATTACATCCATACAAAGGTTTTGTCCTCTGCCTCAGTCCCTTAACTCAACAGTATGCCTGCAGTATGGTTAACTGACAAGAGAAAATGGCCCACAACAAACAGGCTCCCCACATGCCTGTGCCCATTGCTATGTTTTAAACAGTTTCTCTCTGTTTGTGTTCCCGCCCAGCTCCGGGTTGACCCTATCCCAATATGCAGTTTCTGTCTGGGAACAAAAGAGTCAAATCGGGACAAGCGGCCAGAAGAGCTGCTGTCCTGTGCAGATTGTGGGAGCAGTGGTAAGTTACCTTGTGCATCGCTTCAGTTAATACAATGACAGGGAAGTTCTCATAAGCCCAGCCCTCTTGACAAAGTTATGAATATGTTCAGGCAGTGAGGCCCTACGTTGTTACAAGGTCAATCTGCAAAGAGTGAATGTATGGTTAAACACAGTGAGGCATGATACTATTGGAATAGTAGCAGCAATTTTCAGCATTGATGGGGCAGATGCTATATTCTTGCTCCATATTTTGCACTTGGAGTGAATTCTTTCTCTTGAAGGGATTTATTGGAAGAACAATGTTGAAATTGAGTTGTTGAGGGGATCCAAATTGCTTGCAACCCATAATGGGCTAAAGAAGGGCAGATGCTCCATAAGTGGCCATTAGAATTTGAAATCACCCAAGTCATTTTCGCTCAATTCAGATTGCACTAGCTTCTTATGGAGCACACTAGCCAGAGTGGATCAAAGATCAACCATTTTCCGCTGCAGATTGGTGGCATTTCCTTTACTGTTCTTTTGTTCCAGACAAAATTGCTAACTCTCCATAAAATTACCTCTCCTAAGGAGTCATTTGTGTTTGAACAATTATTTTAAATGCCGTAAGGAATTGTTCTCCCGGTGACATTTTTATAGCTCAAATTTGACTAAGTAGCGTTGAGGTGGTTTTCATTAACCGCTCATAGTGTACACAAATTGTGCTTTCACTGTAAAACAGCTGTTTTACAACCATGAGAGGGAGCCGGGTGAGGGAGAAGGCAAGCTTTTACATGACTTTCATGGATCGGCCTCCATTAGAATGAGTGCTGCTACTGTTTCTGCCTCATTAAGATCAAATTATCTGTAATTAGTGGCTCAGATGTTTGATCGTACTGTTTTTAGACACAGCTTGTGGAAAAAAAAGAGTTCCGGACATACAGGCCCACCATTGTTGATGATGCAATATGTTAATATTTAACCTTCCTGTGTGAATAATGGGAAGGCTATGTCTCCAGCTCTGTGACACTGACAGTCAAAGATGGTGAAAATGTGTAACGCTAATATGCCTTTTTAATTACTTCTGAAGGGCATCCATCATGTCTGAAGTTTTCCCCTGAGTTAACCTCAAATGTGAAGAGATTACGTTGGCAATGTATTGAATGCAAAACCTGCAGCTCCTGTCGAATACAGGGGAAAAATGCTGTAAGTACTCTATTGCATAGTTCTTAAAAACATATTTTTCAGTGTTGAAGGCTTGAAAGTAGTTCCACTTTGTGTGTATCCCCAAGGATTTATTGGTATTCCCTAAGATTTGTAAACCCTCTCCTGTGCACGATTTGGCTTATTTTTCCTGAAGACCTTCAATGACAGAGGGTGTTACATGTATGCAACAGGGACATCCCTAACACATGACTCCTGTTCCCTTTCAGGATGAGATGCTGTTCTGCGATTCATGTGATCGGGGCTTTCACATGGAATGCTGTGACCCGCCGCTTTCAAGAATGCCAAAAGGTGAGGTGTTTACACTGTCTGGCTTCTAGGTTCCCCCTTTCTCCTGTCAATTCAAAGACTTTTCTTTATAGAGGGCCTTTTGGGGCTGTCACTCAGCACAGTGAGGCAGCAATGGCTTATTAGGAGCTTTGCATGCATATCAAATTATTCTAGCATCCCTGGGGAGATTTGCTATCTCTGGATTACAGTACCGGCCCTACAGCTAGGCTTGTAATGATTGTGCATGTAGTAGGACATTTGGCAGGCAATTCATAAAGTCACATAGCTTTGCTCGAAACAAGCTGACACAAAGTCTATTTCAGTGGACAGTGAATTGACCCAATGTTTTTCTTATGGATTTTCCTTTTGTGCTGAGTAATTGATTGTCATTGTGAGTAGGAGGAATTCTCGCCAGCTCATGGTAGAAAAGGAAATGTTTCAAATGAATGTATGTCCTCTGAATTGATGAACCCACCTCAGCAATGCTCTCTGTATTTGGACACACTCCAGGAACCTGGATCTGCCAAGTCTGCAGGCCAAAGGAGAATGGAAAGAAATTGCTGCACAAGAAAGCCGATCAGATCAAACGTCGATATGCAAAGCCTATTGGAAGGCCCAGAAATAAGCTCAAACAAAGAATGTACGTTTGCAATGATCTATGAGTATTGTAGTTTATTCTGGCTAAAGAACAATTAGTGTAGTGTGAACCGCCTTGTTGTTTTCCAGTGCATCCACACCAGTTATTTCACCTTATGTCTTTATGAATGTTCACTTTATATCTCCTTTTGTGAATTAAAATTTGGTTTGCATCTCCTCACAGGTCTGTAACCAGTGGTGACGGCTCCATGGTAGCACTTGGAGGAAGGGGGTCACCTGGTAGGGGTCAAAAGATTACCGTCTGTTCCACACCTTCATCTGGTCATGCTGCATCTGTGAAGGACGCCAGAGACAGCTTGGCTGTTGCAGACCCCTGTTGGGCGGGCGACGCCACCCAATTCACCACCTCCACCCCCACCACCACTCCCCCCCTCACGCCCACCTCCACCCCAGCTACACTCACCGTTAACAAGAAAACCAAAGGGCTTATTGATGGGCTTTCCAAATTCTTTACCCCCTCCCCCATCGGCCGTAGGTCGCGAGCTGTAACCTTAGAGTCGCCCAAGAAACAGTCTTGTTCTAGGGACAAGGGTCCACAGAAGCAGCCACAGTCTATTGCCTTCGTTGCTGACACCACTCAAAAGCTAACTCCCTCCCCTTCTGCACTTCCACCCCCTCCCACGTTGCCAGGACTTAGCCCCCCCTCACAGGTGTCCAACAGCTCAACCTCTGCTAACTCCCCCCAGAGCTCTTCCAGCCAGTCTAGTGTTCCCTCCCTGAGTAGTCTCTGCAATAGCAACCAACTTAAGGGACTCTTTGATGGACTCTCGCACATATATGCCACTCAGGGACAGTCGCGGAAAAAGGGACTACCTTGCTACGCACCGCCTAAGCGCATGCACCGTAAGCAGGATTTGTCCTTCACATCCAAAACAGGCCCTCAGCGCCTTGGAAAGAAAGAGTTTAATAAAAATAGGTTACTGTCTCACTCCACATCTGCTGGGCCAGGCCGACCCAGAGGACACCCATTTAAGATGGTCAGTCATTTCAAACGTAACCCCTTTCTTAAAAAGCACAGGACACTAGGCAGGCTGAGATATAAAGTGAGCCCTCAGAAGGGAGCCCCTTCACCAGGAAAGGGAGACTTGACAGACGGAAGAATTAAGCCTGAGCACAATCATGGTAAGCAAGGCTCTAACCTCCAACCAAGACCTGCGTCTCCACAATTTTAATCTTTTTTTAATTTTTTTGTTTTTTTAACTCAAAGCTTGACACTCGCAGCTATTTTTTTCCAGATTTGAGCTAATCTTTTCTTTGAGATAGGAGCTCATTTTGGCACCCTCAACATTTTAACAGTTCTCTACTAATCTTATGCCACCTAATTTGAATCCATTAAGTTTCTTAACCCAGTTTGGTTGCGTTTGACTTGGCTGCGTAATTTACGTGGCTTTCATCCTCTTGCCCGTCGGCTTTTGTCATAGTGCATGGCCCACTAACTCCCTCATGTTGCTCCTTGCTCTGTCCTTGACCCTCTGCAGTAGTGCGCCCATTGTGATCACTGCCTAGTAGTGACCATAGTCGCATCAGCACTCTTCCTCCCATTCCACCCTCTGTCACTGTCACCGATCAACTTCACCTCCCAACGTTCATAGACTCATACAACCCAATGATTCACCCACCTAGGTTGACTCAGAGCTGACATGATGATTACAGCCACAAACCCAATAAGCCTTACGTTGCACTGTCTCCACAGTCAACAAAAAAACACACCATGAAACACAAATGGAAGTATGTTTCAAGGGATTGTAAAGAATACACTTCATATGCACAACAGTCAAGTAGCTCATTTCCATGACTATGTTAATGACACATCACTTCCACTTGTAATGGATTTTTGTTTTTGGTGGTTAATTCGTGGTGTTTACTGCTTGCTTTCCAACATCAGTTGCTTTTCATGTCTACACTAGCTCCCTTCACTGCATCTGCTTTTTAATTCATGGGAAACTGTCTTGGTGGATGACTAAGCACATGAAAGCGGTTATGCAATTAGTGATTTAGTTTCACTTCATTACATTAGGGATTTTCATATAAACATGCAAAGATGATACATTATGAAATTCCTCAGAGACGTGGCCTCCAAAAGGCTCAGCAACAATACTCACACTATAAGCACATTTGCATAGAATGCATTTATGGGATTATTCGTCCACAGTTTCTTCAAACAGTCTGTCGTTGATGCACTATCTGGCGTGTTGATGTGGTATTATTGTGTAACAGGCTACAAGGGTGAGCTGTGTGTGAAGCAGGAGGCCCAAGCTGGCTTTGTGGCCATGTCCAGAGACCACGTCACAGAGGACGATGTGGAGATGTTCACACGCGTCCAGGAACTCTCTGCCCAGGTGAGAGAACTGGCATGTCTCAACACCGGGATCAAACACCTTTTGAACGCTATCTGGGATTTGATGCTCAAATGAGCAGTCGGCCGGTCGGGGGCACTACATTGATCTATTTGCGTCTGCTAAATCTCGTTTTCAGAGAACTGGATATTTGAACACCGACTCAGCACGATACCCCGCCATCATTGAGTTCGGGAAATATGAGATTCAAACCTGGTACTCGTCGCCTTACCCACCTGAATACTCAAGGTAGCGGTAATCGTTCATTTTTAAACAACAACTAATGCACATTTCTTTGTTAAAATCTATTTGAATTTTTTAAAACATCTTCTATTGGAGTACAAACTGCAGGTCTCCCTTTTGTCTTTGGCAGATTGCAAAAGCTTTATCTGTGCGAGTTCTGTCTGAAATACATGAGAAGCAAAAACATTCTCCAGAGACACACTAAGAAGTGTGGCTGGTTCCACCCACCAGCCAATGAGATCTACAGAAAGGATGACCTTTCTGTGTTTGAGGTCAGCTGCCCTTTACAGCAATAAAGCAATAACTGTATGCTGCATGAGATTCCTCTGGATGGATTCTGGGAGGGGGAAAATATAACTGTTTGAACAATGTCCTCTTGCTCTTTTTATTCCATGTTTAGGTTGATGGAAATGTCAGCAAACTATTCTGCCAAAACCTCTGCCTGTTAGCCAAGCTTTTCCTGGATCACAAGACCTTGTATTATGATGTGGAGCCTTTCCTCTTCTACATACTTACAAAGAGTGATGAGAAAGGCTGTCATCTTGTGGGCTATTTCTCCAAGGTAAGAATTACAGAGTGATTATATGGGAAATGAAGAAATACTGCACATCACTTCTGAATGGTGATACAGAGAGGCCTCGCTGTAATTTGTCAGTTTTTATAATGTGGAATTAATGTATTCACAATGGATTGATATTTTTTAATGAAAGCTTATCACTGTCTGTGTGTGTGTGTGTGTGTAGGTTTATCTGTGTGTGTGTGTGTGTGTGTGTGTGTGTGTGTGTGTGTGTGTGTGTGCACGCACTCTTTAGACAAGGACAATGGCAGTTGCAGTAAATTGCCAGCTTCAGCAGAGCTCTGACATACTTGATCTGTTTCTCCTTCCCTCAGGAAAAGCTTTGCCAGCAGAAGTACAATGTCTCCTGCATAATGATCATGCCTCAGTACCAAAGGCAAGGATTTGGAAGGTTCCTTATTGATTTCAGTAAGTTCCTTAATGCGTTTTAGACTACAAAATGATTTTTTTTTTCTAGATCTTTACAAAGAATTTCAGATTAAGGGGTGAATTTGTGGCTTGTGGCAAGGTACTGTTATTTGGTTAAGGCTTTGAAGTGGCTAAATCAAGAGCATTGATGTACAGTACTTAAGCAATCACGTATGATTAGGAATGAGAAAACGTTAGATTCTCTGCATGGCCATAAGTATTGGCCTCAGCATTACCTCAAGAAGCCTTTTGTTGAAAATGCCCCCATTTCCCACCTCTGAATTCTGATGAGGTATTGAGGCTGATTTTGGTTTTTATGTTTTACTGGCAAAACGCAACACATGTAATATTTAAGGCCTTGCGGTCCACTTATGAAAACAAGTGCCGCTTTGAGTGGGTTTCTGTGTTTAGGCAGCGGATTTGGCCAGTTTTGTCATCATAGCACTTTTATTAGTTCAAGGGTTTTCTCTTTGCCGAGGCTGTATGTGTGTGAGGAAGAGAGAGAGAGAAAAGGGGAGAGCGAGGGGAGGGTGAGCGGTAATGGAGCATTTGATTTCCTGTTCACTTTGGGAGCCATTGAGACACAGAGATGCGAAAGGATCTGTGATATTGAGAGTGTGCTGATAACAAAGACAGGGATTAAGGGAGATTGAACACAGCTGAGTTCTGAGCTCTTTGAAGGCTTTATTGGAAAATGTAGCTTTGGAGCTGGAAGTTGTTTAGATTAAGATTTTCTGTTATATTGGATTGTATTAGAGGAACACTTTGTCTTAGGTATCTCTGAGAGGAGAGCATTAGTGGTTGCCAGTGTGAAAAATGTTCCCTTTCAAATCATAATTCAAAGGATTAAGAGCAGCTCTTTTGTTTTGATTTATTAATGGTAATATACTTGTAAAATGACATGGAATGAAATATGACTTCTTCTATTAAGTTTATTTGAATATTCATTGCTCTGTGTTTGTTATCATTGGCTTCTCTTCTCAGCTTTGGTAATGAATATTGCCATGATTATTGAAATATTATGTGTTCAGTGTTTGGTGATTAGATTTGCTTGTTTGGTTCTCGGTAGTGGGTGCACATTAAAAGGCATTAATTAATTTCATGCTGCTCATAATGGATGACCCTTGACAGGGCTGCTATAAAACTAATTACACACAGATACCGTTTAGTATTAGTTTTTTTGTTTTGTTCATTATTTCTCTATAAGTACAGCCTCTTGTGAGCAATGACATCCAGCTGCTTCTGTGTTTTGTTCCGTAGTGTTGTTTCCTTTTTTCTCCACTCTTTCAACCTCCTTTGTTGCCCTTGCCAGCATGTATCATAGCCTCTGATAGAGGTTGAAGGAGAGGAAAACTGATTGCCTCACCTGCCTTTATACTATTTGAGGGTGAAATCCCAACCAGGGTTTCATGTCACATCCTTACATGAATATGTAATTCATAGGGGAGGGCGAAATTGAATTGCAATCTGAAATAACCCAGCAGCCTCTGGCTTGACTAAAGCATTTTGTTTTTGTTTGAATTGTGTCTTTTTAGGTTACCTTCTCACCAGGCAAGAAGGACAAGCCGGCTCCCCGGAGAAGCCGCTGTCAGATCTGGGTCGCTTATCCTACCTGGCATATTGGAAAAGTGTCATACTGGAGTACCTTTATAAGCACCCAGATAAACACATCAGCGTTAAAGGAATAAGCAGGGCCACTGGGATGTGTCCGCATGACATCGCCACTACTCTCCAGCAGCTCGGCATGATTGACAGACAGGATGGCAGGTCAGTTTCCAAGCCGCAGCCTCCTCCAGCCCGTGCTGCCGCTTCTGCATGCTGTCTGACTTATCCAGGCCAGTGGGTATTTTTAACAGCGTATCCATTAATGCTGCTGAATATTGACAGAAGTAAGTCAGGTTAAGCACCCCCAAGGACACAGAGCACCTGCTATCCCAAAGAGCCCGTCTGTATGCTCGTATTTAAGCACACATCATCTTCATGACTAGCACTTCTCTCTTTACTGGACATGTACTCATGGTTGTTTCTTGCTAGGATTGTGGTGATCAGAAGAGAGCGATTGATCCAGAGGGACATGGAGAGGCTGAGAGCCAACCCGCGTCTCAACGAAGTGGACCCCGACATCCTCCGCTGGACACCTGTCACAACCCTCAACGCCGTCCTGTCTGAAGAGGAGAGGGAGGCAGAGATGGATGTATGTTCCCCTGTTAGGCTGGAGAAACTGGTGCCTGCTACTCAATTGGAAACTAGGGATTGTGTTATTTGTGTACAATTGCCTGTGATGCTGTTGTTTGATGTCTGTTTGATTAGCTGGAGACTTCAAATAGAGGCCATTAATGGGCAAAGCATACTCACTGTCAGTAAGCATTTAATGTTGTGCAAAATTACCCTAAATCAGTTCACTACATAATTGATCGCACTAAATATTCCATGAAATGCAATCGCTCCATGGTTGCTTAACGGAAATGTTCCCTCCATGACCGGCAAACATCCAATCAAGAGGCTGTTCTTATTATCAGGAGAAACCTGTGGTGATCCATTTGTCATGATGTTAATTCCAATCTCTTGTTTTCCCATTAGCCCGGTTGCTCAGATGTTGGAGCCATGCGTGCGTCTTTCCCAGAGATAATGCGTCTTGTCTGTTTAATTACCAGGCTGATCGGCTGAAGGAGCAGGCCAGTTGCTGGGAGAAGGAGGAGAGAGAGGGCTACATGATGACTCACGGTAGCAGGCATCCTCCCACTAAGGTCTACTGCAAGGTTCCCTACAGGACCTTTGAGCGCCGCGTTGCACCCTCCTGGGACAGGGGCCTTCAGGAATCGGAGGACGCGAGTGAGGATGACGAAGATGATGATGATGACTCTGATGGCTCACCACCCATCCTGACAAAAGCCCATGCAATGCTTGCAGCCAAGAGAAAGGTGACTGTTTTTGTTGGTTGATGTGAATCGTATTCCCTTTCTGGCTTCGTAGTTGCATCACCACAAGTCAGCTATTTTCCCACTGGGATTATTTCATTGATTGTCTGGAGTATTATTCTAGGAAGAAGTGGAATTGAATTTACATCATTAGATATTTTCCATCATTAGGGAACATGTTGTGTACTTGGGTGAGATTGAAGGGTTTGATAAATATTCATGAATTCAGTGGAGGGTTCACTGCCTTCCTCGTGTCATCTGGAGCCTCCCTGTGGGCCTGCAGCTGTAGATAATAGATTGTGTTTTCACTGCTGGTGTCGAGACTGTGCAGGCTAAACCTTGTACCATTGTCAATGGTCATGGTTAATTTACTGCCCTCCTCTGTGCTGCTCACATCTGTTCTGTCTATAAGGCACTGCCCCCTTGTGCTGGAGATAATATTACAGCCTGCTGGCTGATGTCAGTGTTAAACAATAACAGTATGGAATCCAGGAAAGAACAGCAAAGAATAGCTGTTGCAGTTAATTTGGTGCATTAGTTACAGTATTGATTTCACATTCTTCTTGTAAATGATTTGGAGTGAAGAACAGTTGATATCTGCAGTAGGCAGCCAGTGGGAAACACTGGAGAATGTAGAATATGGACTGTGGTTTTAGCTTGCTCTGCCTGTCTCATTTGTGGTTTTCCACACCAGGCTGGCCTCATCTGTGGGAATGCATTGCTCAAACATTTAGGCTCACAGTGTGGTTTTACCATTTTACATTTAGCACAAAAGCCTGAATGAATTTCCTCTATCCTCTTAGAGGTCGTCCAACTAGTGTTGGAGTCTTCATTTTTACAAAACTAAATCTGGTTTGATGGAGGTTTTACTCTACATTCATTGTTTATTGTTTCTTGTTTTGTCTGTATTTCAGAGAACCATTGTGCTCAAGAAGAGAGGGCGTAAGAGAAAACGAATAAATAGCAGCGTAACAACAGAAACCATTTCTGAGACAACAGAGGTGCTGAACGAGCCCTTCGATAACTCTGAGGATGAGCGCCCCATGCCTCTGCTGGAGCGCACCTGCAGAGTAGGCGAAATGGAGGAGGAGGAGGAGGAGGAGGAGGAGGAGGAGGACAAGACACCAATTATAATAGTGAAACGCCGGAGAGGTCGCCCAAGGCTGGAGAAAAATG
Organism: Hoplostethus atlanticus; assembly: GCA_034670405.1. NCBI lineage: Eukaryota > Metazoa > Chordata > Actinopteri > Trachichthyiformes > Trachichthyidae > Hoplostethus > Hoplostethus atlanticus. The sequence continues at coordinate 2,183,214 of JAXDDX010000044.1, read as the reverse complement.
TACAGAAAGACAATCTTGAACACTGGAATGAAGGTATTTACATCTTGACTATTGTTTCCATTCAGTAACAAAATTGGCATCTTTTTTTTTCCCAAGGTATTGTTTCATTTGTCATTAACAATTTGTTCTATAATTAACTCTGTATTGAATCTCTCTGGCAAAATAATGAAGTACTGTATTTTTTATTTTTACTTTTAGGAGCTGATCTGCTCTCCAAGAGACCCAGCAGACCACGTCCAGTGAAACGGAAGAAAGGCTGGCCTAAAGGAGTGAAACGGGGCCCTCCCAAATGGAGGCTAAAGAATGAGCGGAAGATGGGCTTCAAGCTCAACCTTTACACTCCCCCTGAAACTCCTATGGAGGCTGAGCAGCACCATATCCAAACTGAAGAGCCGAAGGTGGAGCCAGACCAGGACCCTCTCAGTGCAGAGGAGGAAAGCAAAGCCGACAGAGACATGGCTAGCCCAGATACAACACTAGAGAGGCTCTCCTCTGAGTTGCAAAGTCCTGTCAACCATGGCTCCCATAAGATGAGCTCCCCTGAGGGCTCCCCCATGGCGTCTCCAGTGTGCTCTCCTGTCGGCTCTCCTGCTGCCATGTCCCCCATGCAAGAGGACAGAGGTGCGTCCCCAGAGCCACCTGAGGACGAGCCAGAGGAGAGTGAACATGAGCAAGACTCCCCAGCCAAAGACATGAAACATAGCACTGAGGGTGCCATATTACTGGAGAATGACGAGGAGGATGAGGAGGAAGAGCATAGGACTCACATTGAGGATCAGGATGCAGACGATGAAGATGACAGCCACATCAAGATGACAGAGCCTGAAAACAGCAAGGCAGACCTAGAACCAAGTTTGAAAGAAGTACCTGAATGCACATCACCTTTTTTAGATCCTAAAGAAGACAATGACTCTGAGCTGAGTCAGCAGGTTTCTACAATACCTTGTAGTGAAGAGCTACCCGATAACACTGCAGAAAGCATCCAGGATGTGATGACAGAAACGGCAGTAGCAGCAACAACAACAGCAGCAGCAGTAGCAGACGCTTCAGTAGCAGCCGTAGACTCTGATAACCCTGTGGATTCTGAGTCAGAGGAGGAGAGCACTCCCAGTCCTGGTCCCAATGATCTGCCTCTTCAGCCATTAGAGAGGCCAGCACTCAGCCCCGTACTGAGGGAAGATCCCCCGATCTGCCCAGAGATTGACTCTGAAACGGCCCAGGCTGTTCAGTCCCTAACACAGGAGACTGAGCGAGAGAGTGTGTTCCAGGATTGTGTGGAGAGCCAGGAGGCCTGCAGGAGCCTCCAGAGTTATGCCCATGTGGCCCAGAGCCCCCAGCTCCCCTCCATGGACGATTGTCCCCAGTCGGACCACAGCAGTCCCCTTTCCTCAGCGCACTCCCACCCCAGCCAGTCGGTACGCTCTGTCAACAGCCCCGCTGTCTCCATCCTGGAAAGCGGCTACACCCAGATCAGCCCAGACCACAGTGCCATCTCGGTACCCTCTCTCCACAACATGGAAACTAGCCCCATGATGGACGTGCCATCAGTGTCAGACCACTCACAGCAGGTGGTGGACAGCGGATTCAGTGACCTGGGGAGCATCGAGAGCACCACAGAAAACTACGAGAACCCCAGCAGCTACGATTCCACCATGGGGGGGAGCATCTGTGGGGCAGGCCCCTCCCAGAACAGCTGCTCTTATGGCAGTATTCCCCCCAGTGGCCTGGCCCAAAGCAGCTGCGCTGTGAGCCAGCAAATGGCTGCTGTCAACCCAGGCAGCTGTGGTATGATTCAGCAGAACAGCCTGAGTTCGCCACAGCACTGCAACGTCAAGTCGCCCCAAGGTTGCGTGGTGGTGGAGAGGCCCCCTAGCAACAGCCAGCACAGCCAGCACAGTCAACACAGCCAGCGCAGCCAGCATAGTCAACATAGTCAACACAGTCAACATAGTCAACACAACCCTCACAGCAGGCATGGCCCACACAATCAGCATAGCCAACACAATCAGCACGGTCCACACAATCAGCTTAGCCAGCACAGTCAACACAATCCCCACAACCAGCATAGTCACCACCACAATCATCACCTCCAGCACAATCAGCTCAGCCAGCACAATCAGCATGCTCAGCATAGCCTTCACAATCAACACAGTCAACACAGACAGCAGCAGCCTATGGCACAGTGTGGCATGCCTACCAACTTTGCCACCCCCATGCAGCTGGCAGACATTCCTGAATCTGGCAACCCGAACCTTGCCATCTATGAGAGGATGAACCACCAGGGGGAATATGGCAGCGGGCACTACTCTCAGCCCTCTGCCACCTTCAGTCTGGCCAAACTGCACGAGCTCACCAACACACTCATGGACCACCCTCACTCGCTGCCTTTCAACCACTCGGCCTCACACCCCATCACATCTTATGCAAACAGTCCTTCCCTGTCATCGCAGCACTCTGGCCTGGTCTCTTTGTCCCAATCCCCACACAGGGTCCCCAACCCCCAGGTGCAGGCCACCATGAACCCGCCCCCGAACCTCAGCTCCCCGCCCCCCATGATGCTGCAGCGAAACATGGGCATCCCCCCCTCCCAAAGGATACAGACTCAGATGCCCTCCAAGAGCCACATCTCCATGCGCTCCAAGTCAACCCCGCTGTCCCACCACCAGCAACAGATGTACGCCCGGCCGCCCCAGACTGTGGCCATGCAGGCGCCTTCCAGGACGCTGGCAGCCATGCCGCGCATGAACATGAGCGTAAACATCATGCCGGCACCAGCCTACAATGTTAACTCCATGAACATGCCCTCCCTCAATGCCATGAATGGCTACAGCATGAGCCAGCCCATGATGAACACTGGCTACCATGGCAACCATGCCTATATGAACCAGTCGCCCCAGTACTCTATGCAGATGGGCATGATGGGAACACAGCCATACCCCCAGCAGCCCATGCAGGCTCCACCACATGGCAACATGGTGTACACTCCAGCTGGTCACCATGGCTACATGAACACAGGCATGTCCAAGCAGTCCCTCAAAGGGCCTTTCATCAGGCGGTAACTCTTGGACTGGGCTGGTTCTACTCATGTGCATTTGACTCTTTCAAAATGCACAGATTTGGCCTTTTTTGTTAGTGTCTTTTGTTATCATTGTTTATTACTTAAAAACCAGCAGCACTTGGAAAGAATGCAAAAATTTTCATCGAGTAAATTTTGAAGCTATGTATAAGTATTTTTGTTCCTCCAGATGGGAAGCCTTACATCATTACGATGAAAATCTGTTTAATTAGTGTTAGTGTCTCTGATGTGTCTTTAGAGCAGGTGGGTCCAGACCTCGGAGGTAGAGATTTCATCAGTGGTATTGCAGTTGTGTAGCAGCCTCAAATGAAGCCATTTAATGTGCCTGCTACAAGTGGAGTTAGTGGCTGTTTGAACCTGTTCAGTGTACCTGTCTAACAGTGCTGACAATTAGTTTGTACTATACTCATGCCTTTGTATATTTAAATTATTGTACTTATTTTGTAAAGTGATAACTAGCATGCTTCAGTCTCTGTTAGTGACAGTGCATTGAGTAGTACTGTACAAGTGTTGTGCTTAATAGCAAGCCATTTTAAAGATATCTGGCCTTTATTAGGTTTCCCTCCACAGGGAGAAAGATGAAACTATATTTTGTTAATTCTAATGTAAAAAATGTAAACTTAGTCATGTTTTCTGTTCTGTTTGAGAGGTTTTATTGCATATGTATGTATAATTCTGAAGTCTTTTGTAACAGATCTCCTTGAGGCAGCTTTCTGTTTTATAAAGCAGACGGATTTCTGTCAAAATAACAAAGCATATCTCAGTGTTTGTACCCTGACAATTCTAAAACATTTCAAAGTGTCCGGAAGTGTGGCAGAATTTAAAAGAACTAAATGATTATAAATGATCAATAACAATAAAGAAAATATAAATTTAGTCCAAAGTTGATATTTTACATAATGCCTTTAAAGTTACATTTTCATTCCATCTGTAGATTTGTTTTCTATCTTTATAAAATGTTGAATTTATATTTTACCGAAGTGTAGAAGAGTAGAGCCTGTGAATAGACCAAACTAAGCTAATGGATTGCATGTAAAACGCAACTTGTACTTGTGTTTTTGTTTATATTGCTCTTTTGTAGCCTTTGTACCTGTACAGAGTTGCTGGTAAGAACAGGGGGGAAATATCTGGCTATGTGCACAAAAATTGGACAGAATGACATCCTTGTATTTATGACTTTTCTCCTTTTGTCAGTCACTTAAAATGCTGTACATTTTAGCATAAGAATAAATTATGATTGACCATGTACACGATTCTGCTCCTGTGATTTAAAACGTCAACCGGCCAGAGGCATGTCAACAACAAACGTCGAAAGCCTTTATCCCCTTGAAAGTTCAGCGCTTCATTAACGAGATATATTTTGAATCTATAGTAATGCAAGCCGTTCGTTTTGCTACAGAGAAGTATTTTGAAGTAATAAAAGGAAGCCACGTTACTTCTTATTACCTATCTGTTAGCCTATCATCTCTGTGCACATACAGTATTTGTGGAATTGATCCAAATTAAATGCTTCCTATGGGGTGCATCATGTTTTACTCTTGTCATGGTCATCTTTTGTCTCATCGTCTGTGGAGCCTTTTTCCAGGAGGTGCGTGTCTAGCTGTCGAAGTTGTTTCAAGAAGCCCCAGTTGGGTATGATCCGTCGGCGTTTTTTCACATGGTCGATGGCGTCAACCACCGTCATGTCCTTGCAGATCATTAGGTAGGCCAGAAAGAGGGTGGCAGACCGACTTCTTCCCATGACGCAGTGCACCAAGAGTTTATCTGAGGATGCAGAAATGACATTAGTTTGAATCAAGAGATTGTTATGACGTTACACTGATATATACATATATATATTTTGTCCATGTAAGACTTCTTACTCTGAGGGTTGCTCAGTGTTTCATCAATGAACTGTGCAACAGAGAAGAAGTACTGGCTGAGGTCAAAGGTGGGAACATCCTCTGCTACCACGCCGTAGTAGACGATGTCCATGTCACTGTAATACTCGGCTCCTGTATCCACGTTGTTCCACGTCCCCTCTGCTGCATTTAAGATGTGTGTCACGCCCAATTTCCTGAGATTATACTTGTCTTTTGCAGTCTCCCTGTAAGATATCAGTGTGAATGTTGTCATTTTGATCAGCTGTTATCTCGTAGTGTTTCATTCGGTTCAAGTTCATCTGGCTTTTTACTATCTTACTCACTCATCTCCAATGTAGACATTAGGCCAGACCTCGTTGATGTGAGTGTACGCCACACTCCCACGGTTAAGGATTTTCTCCAGCTCATAGCCCCCAGGTGTGACATATTCATCCATAGGAGTAGATGCCCCTACTGCCTTTGCAACATGTTTCTCCATGCCAGTCTTTGACTTGCGAGAAGCCATTTTCTCACTGTAGCTTTCTGTGCTGCCTTACCTTGAGGGGGAAAAAAACACTGCTTTGGGTTGCCACAGTCCCCTTTTGTTTCTGTGGTGCAGTACTATTTTTTCCATATACAATAACATGCTTCAATTAAAGTGTGCAATTTTGAAATTTTCTTCTCATGCATTACCAATGCTTTCAGTCTTACAATGCAGACAGAGTACAACTCACCGAGAGATTGAAGTCCTTCATTTTCCTACTGCACACAGAGAATTTGCTTTGCTTGTTTTCTCAAGATGTTGTCAAGTTAAGGTTTAATTCTGGCTGTTGGGGCAGAGATTGTATAACTGGTCTGTAACAGGCATCAAGTGGAGGGGATATTTTTAGGGCTGTGATGTGGCAGCCCCCTGACCTTAGCTGCCGAGTTCCCTGCCTGTGGGGAAAACTTCCACCCAGTCCCTGCCATCCACTTCTAAACACACACAACTTTAATCTCTGCTGCTGGCAGGAAGCCGTGCTTATCCAAACTTTGCACTTGCCAAAGGATACCCATATTCACTGGAGTGAACAGGGCATTCCGAGCTTCTGCTCAGCCATATGAGCGACTCCTTAAAATTGTGTCAGTCTCTCTCAGCCTTCCTGCATGTCTTAGACTCCAGAAGAAGCCTTGCATCGTACTGCTTCACAATACCCGTTAAGGCTGTTCTGCATCTTCTCGGGCCTCTCGGGGGCAAAAAGAACTGAAATGTGTCAGACTGTTAGACAGATGAGGTTTTTCACAAGATGGCACATGTCTTTGATTCTCTGTTATATGATATGCATGGTCCATTCACTGATCTAATTGCAAGCCCCCAACGTGAGAGTGCGATGATGACTGTATTGCAGAATGGTTGGATGAAGCTAGCAACATGTCAGACAGAGTTTTCACACCATCAGACTCCTTTATTTTTCCCTCATATCTTTATAGTCTGCCATCATTCATTCTGACAGTGAAATCATTAGACCTGTGATATCCAATTCCTTTTATTTTGACAGCATCTGTCTCTCTCAGTGTGCTCTGGAGAGCATTTCTTATTAAGATGGCTTCAGTGTTTCATCTCTTTTCAAAGTCTGACCTGAATCTGTATACACGCTCAGAACTACGCTGGCATATTTCTGTCATCTTGTATCAAGCCTCTTAAGACATGATAGTTTTAACAGTTCAGCACCAGATTTCAGCAGTTTAGACACGGTATTTTGAGAAAAGTGAATAAATAAGTGGAGCATTGTTTATTTATAGATATACACTGGCTTTGTGTTGTTCAAGTACAGGAAGGGTTTTGTCTGTTGCGTTGCATTTGTTTAAATGGCAGAAACAAAAGTCAGAAATTTGTTGTGATATTGATTGTATCGTCTATGTCTTGACATTGAGGAAATTCTCTCCCGTGAACAAGCATCTCACTGCATCAGTCTCATCCCCACCCCGTAATGTTACTTCCCGCTCCTCTCCAGGGCCAAGGACGAGTCCAGGTGACAAAGTTGGGTCAGAAATCCAACGTTTGGGAGGATATTTCTGTGCCTGCAAACAGCCCTGATCGCCTCCACAAGGGTAAGTCCCTCTCTGATCATGAGGAAGGCTAATGCAAGAGTAGCTGAGCGGCTGATTCCCCGTGCACAGTGGACAAGCACCTTACCTGCACAGACAACACACAAAATCACCTGAACTGACAGTAGTTTCCACAAGTATTGTAGTCTTATAACTCATAACAACTAGCAGAATGTAGCTGGTCTGAACTCGTACCTTTCTGGACCAGAGCACTGTGAATGAAATCGGCAGTCCCAGTGAAGAATGGGCTCAAGTCAAAATCTTTATGGTCTGTTGCTTCTACTCCATGGTAGAGTATGTTAGTGCCTTTGTAGAAACATGGCCCAGTGTCAATGTGCTGTCGCCCATCAGCAGCATTCACCACATGCGTTATTCCCAGACTCACTAAAGTGGATTTATCCTGAGCAGTAGCCCTGTACGTGGCACAAGAGGAGACATGATGGAACATTATTTTAAAGGAACTTCTTCCCCTGTGGCAAGATCTGTTAACATATTTCCCCAAATGCTTCAGTGACTCAAAATTTTCCGTCAATTAGCCTTATACAGATCTTCTTTGCAGCCACAGCGTCACATTCACATCACCATATTGCAGCTGAACTCTGAAGTGAGGGTGTCACTTACGCATCTCCAATGTAGAGGTTGGGCCAAACCTCGTTGACAGCACCAGTGGGCCGTCTGTTCTTCAGCAGAAGGCTGAGCAGATCGCAGGTGGGTGGTGTCTGGTATCCTGGTTCCTCCTCTTGGCTCATTTCTGGTTCCTTCACATTGCTCTTATCCATATTGTATGATTACAGCAAATTATACCAAACTGCACAAAGGCTTACCAGTTAGATTTCCTACCAAAATGCTCTTTTTTGATTCGCCTGGTTTGAAGAATTGTCCAAAATTCAGAAATTCTAGTTTTGGCTTTTTCTATTCTATTTTGGCTTTCCAAGCATTTTTCTTTCCTTTCAGTTCTCAGACTGCCTGCCTCCTGTAGGCATTAGGAAAGGACCTACAGGAAACGTTAACCTTATTGGGGAAGCTTGCTCTGTTTTACATCTGAGCTAGTAAATATCAATGTCGTTCAAAGGCTGCGCTCTGTTGGAAAGCGACAGCTGAGTATGTCTGGGCAGGAGGGGTATGGGCTATTTATTCCTCAGATGACTCTGAAGCCAAACTGTGTTGTGACAACTTAATACTATAGAACCACACCAGTGAATCACACCATTATAAAGCATCATCAACTACTTTATTTACTTCATACAGTATTTGCACATACATGGAATTCATCTCAAAATAAAAAAAATCAACTTAAAATGTACTGTTTATTCACATATTCTCTTTAATACATCTACTTCTATACCAGATAGTGGCAGGAAGGCAGCGTGGTAATCCAAAGGTATGGATTCATTGATGTTTTGGTATCTCAAGTCCATCTATTGAGGCTCCAGGTCCTCGTCATCGTCCCTGGCAGTGGAGTTTGTTGTCCAGCTCTCGGAGCTGCTCCAGGAAGCCGTCGTTAGGGGAGATGTTCCTGTTGGCACTGACCGCTTTGATTGCCTCCACCAAGGGTCATGTCCTCGTGGATCATCAGGTAGGCCAGGACCAAGGTGGACGAGCGGCTCAGGCCCATCGCGCAATGGACAAACACCTTACCTGGCAATCAAGTCAAAGCAAAACTCAACATCGTCGGGTTTCACCTCCTCTGGATGTCTCGGCTCAGAGCTCACCCATTCCCTAGCAGCTCCACGTTTCACTTCCCACCCTAGTTGAAGAACAACCGACGGATTATTGTTGTTAACTTTATTCCAACTGTCTAATTTGTTACTCCGTCGTGGATTAAAAGCCCTGCACACACAGCGTGGAGTACTCCTAACTACTGACTAAAAGTTTTCAACAATGTTGCAACAAATGTTTCCTCACGGTAATCCCCCGGTTCCTTATCATGCCCGAGGATTAGGGCGCAGAGGAGCGCGTAATTGAACTGTCTTGGCGGCTGTGTATTTCTACTGGGGATTACTGTAGGCCCCGCCACACACTGGAGCCCCCGATCAGCCAGCATGTGAAGGAGGAGGCCTCATCTTATTACTGTCATGTCAGATACCGCCTTCACTCTGCATAACAGGAGCAGCACAGGCCACAAACATAATTGTGTAATTTCCATGTCCAATGAAAGTGTTGCTTACAAATTGCCAGGGCAATCCATTTAAAACCAATTTTCCTGTCCAAGGTCTGAGCTTATGAGCAGATTACCGTGGGGGAAAGATATTAGCTTGATATTATGTTTAGTGTTTGATTTGCATTTTAATGACTGTTACAACTGGGGGGGAAAGCTGTAATGGGAATTGACTTGACAAATTCCTGCGGAAAAATTCTCCTCTCAAAGTTAATGTTAAAAAAAAAATGATGAGCGAACAACTTGATGGTGAAGGATGAATTCCTCACCTGTGGGCGAGCTCAAAGCGTTCTTGATGAAATTGGCCGCTGGGTGAAAGAAGGGACTCAAGTTAAAGGATGACATGTCAAAAGCCTCCACTCCATGGTAAGTGATTTTTGTGTCTCTGTAGAAGCTGGCCCCCGTGTTCACATTGAACTTCCCATCAGCGGCGTTAAGTACGTGGGTGATGTGGTGTGCCTGGAGTGTCCTCTTGTCTTTGGCTGCATACCTGATGGAAAAAAAAGCATAATTATCTGTCAGTTGAAGTACAAGAAGAGGTATACCTCAACGGCTACTTTTCCAGGTGCTGAAATACCTGGTTATCAGAGCTCAACAAACAAAAACTCCTGACCTATTGTGATGCCAATCCCCACCTACTAGCATTTTGAACTGCTCCTCCTACTGGTAGAGGTCAATAGAGGTCATAGCTTGCTTAATGCCCCTTTAAAGATGATAAATGCTCTCACATGTCTCCTATATAGATCCTGGGCTGGACCTCATCCAGATGGCCACTGGTCCCTTTCTTTGTCCACATCAGCCTCTGGAGCTCTGAAGCTGGCGGTGTCTCGTACCTGCTTCCTGCCCCCTCAGGGCTGCACAAGCAACTGATGCCCCTGGGCATGTCTGGACGCTCCACCTTCTCGCTGTACAACCTGCCACATATAAGCACAGCATATTGCAAATTTTGCAATACCGTAACTGTGAATTTCAACCACCGTGCTATGAAATGGTCATCAAAAGGTCAGAAAATAAAGGACAAAATAAAGGAAACATGCATGAAGTTGTCCCCTCTGTAATAGATTAATCCAATAGACTCACTTTCTGTAATGGCAAGGTTACTGCTCACCACTAGTAACATAAATACTTGGTCTCGCCATGTTTATGATTGCAGTGGTTAAGTGCTGCGTCACACACCATCTGAATCTCCTGTGAACACTCAGCTGGGTGACTACGTGTGTCTTGTGGGTGGGGGTATAGTCATCTTAAATGACACTGGTATTATTATGAGAGAAAGACAGTGTGAGATGAAAGTGATTACTTCCATCATTACATCATAACATACATATGATTATTACTAAGCCATGCCAAGAAATGACAGTTGATAGTTTCATCCACAGCGTGTATTTAGCAGCTCTGGGCTAGTGTATCTATTTCCTGAGATATTGCAGATTGGTATTCAAAGCCTTTAAACATCAGATTTTTATTTCCTCCAGGCAAGCCCGACCTGTGTATTTACAGTTAACACACCGGGCATCGGTGAGGCTTATACTATGCATGCTGTATACATTTGCATCTATTTAGGTAGCGTTGTGATTGTGCTGCAGGCTGGGACCGTACAAATGTTGTTGTGTGCATTGTCTTGGTAAAGAAACCGATGGCGGTTCAGCTGCCTATTTGCATTCTGCTGGTGTATGGAGACATAATGTGCCACTCGCGAGTGGGTTTAGAGACTTATTGTCGTGTCCATAGGGATGAGTCATTGAGACCAAATCTGTTTCAGTGACCTTTTGTAAAGCTGCCGTGGCATATGGAGATGCACTCAAACATCTTGATGGCTTTATCCGTCTCTGCACAGCTTTAAACACACATGTATAGGTGCATGCATGTAGGCACGCGTGACTTTTCTTTTTTTTGCAAATGCACATAAGAACGTGTTTGCAAGAAAACCTGCATTTAACCGGGCATATGTGTGTGCGTGTGTTAGTTTGCATGAAGGCACAGCAAAGTGTGTCTCTGTCAAGTACAACATGTGCCTGGAGTACCTGGAGGCTCTTCTTTCTCCTCATTGATCTATAAGTACAACCCTTTCCTCCCTCCCACAGTCAGGACAGAGAACTGATTTCCCTGGTGCACATGTTGAGCTGCAGCACTGCTTTCATAGCCTTCCCCCCTTAGGCTAACCTGTCCTTCCTGCTCCACTTCTGTGTAATTAAAGATGCTATGTATGGGAAAGTGCCCACGGTTAACATGGAGGGCAAGTAAAAATGGCTTTTTACCTCCTCCAGGCCTTTTTGCTGGCTTTATGAATTACAGTTCCCTCTTTAGCCTTGCGGATGTGGTTTGTCTGGATTTGTGGGCAAATTAATAAAAGAAAAAAAAGTGGGTAATCCATCATGCAGTGCAGTATCATCCAAGTACATACTCATTTATAAAAGTGCTTCATAAACATGTTTACCTTGCAAATGAAGGCAACAGTGCATAAGTAAATGTACACACTGTACTTTATATACTGTCCATACTAATAAATACTGCGCAACATGGGTTTATATCTCCAACAAAGCAGATTACATTGTAAGTAGACACACTTGCCTTGGATGGAAACGTCGCTTGTCAAGGTCTCTCTTGTAAGAGCTACATGTAGGTCGACAGCAAAACTGCCTGCGTTCTGCCCGGTAATCTACCCCACAACCTTTTTTGCTATTTTAACATCTGAATAGCGGCTCAAAATAATTCTGGCATCATCTTCTGCATTCCTTAAAGGTTATCCAAGCTACCAGAGCAGGGAGTGGGCTAGGACACTGGCTTTTCAATAGCCAAGAAATAGCAAGAGAGGTGCTACTTGTGATTATATCTGTCATAAGATACACAGAAATATGTGTTTATTCACACTTGTGCACTAGGTGACATCAGTGTCCCGTTCTCTGATCTCTCTTGGTTTTCTATATGAATGATTTAGTGAAAGAATGCAGAAAAAGACGAGGCTTTGTGTTTTTGTTTTTTTTAAAGATCAATACATTTCAATAACCCATTAGAACAATAAGGTATTTAAGACTTAGAACTGAATTATAGAGGTGCTTAATTGTTGAAGCTAGTTTGAGAAAAAGTGAGATGATGTAGATTGATTCCCATTTTGAGATAAAGTAAGTGGCTGTTCCATTTTGAGTTACATTAATCTTTTCATTACACCTACAGAGTTTACAAAAATATGATGCCTGGTCAAGCATTTTCTTTATAACATTTGGTCCATTTTGCTGTAATACAAAATGAGGTGCTGAAGAAAAGACCTTACAAAGTAATTATCAAATCCCCTTATCCTTATCATTCACCGTTCATTCTTAATTCACAGTTCAAGTTTGTTCTGCAACCAAACTGCATTTTTGGTAAGACATTCTTGTTTTTTATGAACACTGCTGCTGCTTCCAAAAAGCTTCCAAAAATGTACGAAATTGGCATCATTACAGGAGCTGACACGTTTTCTTTTTTCTTGTCTGCTGAAGATCGAGATCCAACAGCAAAGCCAGGAAATTCCTATTGGGGTAGATGGCTCTCTTTTGGATCAGTTTCTGGAGGGCCCGTTTGAGGGGCATGTGACGGTAAATCATGAGGTATGCTAGCACCAAGGTAGATGACCGGCTCATTCCCATGATGCAGTGCACCAGAACCTTCCCTGAAGAATAGAAAAGATGAGGGGAGAGAGAGAGAGAGAGAGAGAGAGAGAGAGAGGGGAAGGAGGGATTAGTGAGAGCCCTCCATCTTATTAATATCATACATGACTGCCCGTCTCAAACTGTGGTCCTTCTTTTTGCCCACTGTGATCTAAAAATAGTGTCCACAATTCATTTATTTTCCTTTGTTCACTTCTGGTCCCTTTGCAGACTGGGCCTGACTGCCACTTTAATCCTGTCCTCTGCTTGATACCTACTCTGAAAGGAGCCATGGTCACATTATAGACTTAAATTCTGCAAGGTAAGACCCTTATTATTACTGCTCGGTGAAAATGAGGTACTCTTGTCGTACAATTCTATACCATTACAGGTTGTGCGGGGTATTGTGATGACAGGTGACTTTGAAAAGGCAGCGTGGAACACGAGGAAGTCGAATTAATGGGTTTATTAAGGATTTATGAAGTAACGTGAAGGATATGATGGTGTGTGCAGGAAATTGAAATGAGATGACATGTTTTGCATCAGATTACTCAATCAGACCTCTTCGTACCTGTTGGATTACATAACCGTTGAATCACTCCCTGCACAGTAATTGAAAAAACTCAAGATATTACTGCATATTAGAGAGAAGCCTCGAGGAGTCTTACCATCAGGAGATTTCAGTGCTTTGTGAATGAAATCAGCAGCAGGGTGAAAGTATACATCCAGATCAAAGTGGGTAGAGTCGTCTGCTGGAATGCCACAGTACACAAAGTCGTTGCCATAAAAGCGTTGGTCCCCTACGCTGCCTCGCTTGGTGTGAGCAGCGTTTAGTACATGAGTTATACCTAATTTCTGCAAGGCGGTCCTGTTCTGGGCTATTGCCCTAGCAAGACAAAGAAAAAAGGTTCAAAACGGTTGTGAAGCTGAGATTTTCATGTCAGAATAATACATGTGAATACAACGGTTTGTCTACAGTGTAGTAGATATGTTATGTAATATGACCTTGGGAAATAGTTTCTTCGTATATGACATTAAACATTAGATGTTTACGGCATGGCTTCACATTTCCATTAACGGCAAACTCCAAATTTAGATAAAACACATACTTACACGTTCCCTATGTATATGTTGGGCCAGACCTCGTCAATTTGATTTAGCTGCAGAGTGCATGAGTCCAAAACCTTTTGCAGGTCCTTCACAGTTAGGTACTCTTTCCTCTTGTCTTTCAGGGCTGACATTGTAATTGAAAATCCTCCTCTTGCATCAATTACTATTCCAAATGTTTGCTATATTAAAGCAGCTACTGTCGACTCCTGCTCAGGATGATCTGTACGAGCAGGTGTTTATCTGCTTCCACTGGACAGCTACCCAATTTAGTGCTTAACCTAGCGTGTAGTCTTACTCATGCAGAGGGCATAACAACAAACACTGCAGCCGGGGCCCATGTTTACCACACCACTGTGGGACTCTAATTTAATAAACCTCAAACAGAGATGAATCATCCGATAAGCAGTGATAATTGGATGTAATTACGGACAAATGTTTAAGTGCACTGCTTATACTGGATGCCAGACAGCGCAGTGTAATACAGCATTTATGGAACAGAAATAATGGCTCATGCAGCTAGCTCATTGCTCTGACTGCTCAAAGCAAAAAAGTCTGATGAAAGCAAATGACATGGAGAGGAAAGAGAGTAAGCTGAGCTGTTAGCTGCACCCAGCAAGTCATTTAGTCTCATATTCAGTCTGAAAATCTTATTTTTCTGTAACAAGTGACAAATTCTGCCAAGGGGGTGAGATAATCCAGTGGAAGAATTTTATAGAAACAAGAGTCAAAATCTTGAAACAGGGCAGAGTATTGTAGATCTAACACGGCGCCAGTATCAGGGATATACACTTGATTCAAGAGAGTTCTTTCATCATTTGGCTCAGCATTTTTGTACTTTTTTTTTGTACTTTTTGCATCGCAGGCAGATTAAATGTGTTAACATGACTGTGGTTAGGGTGCAGCATTTGTTCATTTTCTCTTTTCATGATGTCTGGCTTAATTTCATATCCAAAGCGCAGAGCTGTTTCAGGAATCCTCTGTTTGGGAAAATCCACCTGCGCTCTTTGATCTTATTGATGGCATCCAGCAGGGAGTAATGGTGGTGGATCATGAGGTAGGCCAGGACAAGGGAGGCAGACCTGCTCACTCCAACTGCACAGTGGACAATAATCCTAGCTGGTGAAGAAGAAGATCAAGTTGATACTGGGATTTTATTTTGTATAGATTGAGTGAATTATTGATATTTTATCTGACATAAAACAGATTGACAATAAGGCAACACAATGGGCCATTTACCACCAGGAGTGTCAAGTGCTTTCTGAATATACTCAGCGGAGGGGATGAAATAGCAAGAGAGGTCAAAGGATGGTGAGTCATCAGCAGGCACTCCGTGGTAATCCACAGTGGATCCATAGAAGTCATGACTTCCCTGACAGTGCATCCTCCCATGAGCAGCATTCAGAACATGAGTGATTCCTAGCTTCCATAAACTGTAGCGATCATTGGCAACTGACCTGTATGTAGGGGGGAAACGGGAGAAAATGTCATAAATAATCTACAATGAAAACAAGACACCTAAATGAAAGTAACCTGCATTTCATTTTATAACCTGGCAAGAGAGCAAACTCAGAGATTGTTGAACTTACATATCTCCAATGAACAAGTTAGGCCAAACTTCATCCACGTGATTGCCAAATCTCTTTCCTCCGTACAAAACCTTCTCCAAGTCTTTCACAGACGGAGTGTCAGGGGAGGCATCATTCTTTTCCTGGATTTTGTTCATGATTGACTGCCCCCTTATAGTAGTCTATAGAACAATATTCTGCAATGAAACGAACCATTTATGAGCTTTCTTGTCCCTATATTTATTTTCAAAGTCTGTTGGGGCTTTACTACAACCATGTTGGTAGTGACAAGGACAGGTGTCCTCAGTCCAAAATTAAAGCAGTGACCCAATTCCTGAATGTTGGTCAACTTTAGATCTCAAGATCTTTAAAAACGGAATTGTATCGGTTCCCATTTTATCTGCCATCGTGATTGTAAAAACAATGGCCTGCAGCGGCATATCTTTTTTTGCAAGGACAACCACACATTATTACAGTATTAGCCACACTGCAGTACATGATTTTGACCACTACGCGTCACTGTTTGCCAGCTAGTGACAAGACCGATGTACATGAATTCATTTGCGCGGCTTTTCTAGATATTACGACTGTGTGTTATAAACAGTTATGCTAACCAAGCCAAGGCGAAATGATCTCAAACAAACCGCTTACTATTGTGGCAAATGTCAGTACGATTTCGTCAGACTCATGTGAGATGCCATATAGCTAGCTAACCAAATAGCGTGTCGCATCATCTCTTCTGTTACATCTTAATCTCGGTGAGTACACCACACCCGCATTACACAGGCTAGCAAATAGCTACTAACGTTAGCTAGCTAGCTAAGGGCACTCGGCGTTAGCTGATAGAGCCTGTTGGGCAATAATATTGTGATAGAAGAGGGGATGTTTTGGTTAGGTCTCATACCACCCTTAGGCATGCATGTTGTTAGACACATTGTTAACTAGCAGGGTACCAAACTTGCCAACCATTGCACCAGCTTCACCATCCCTTGGCCCCACCTGGATAGCCATTAACGTGTGCTATTTGCAGTGATCAGGCATTTGACTGCACTGCTGACTGTCTACTATGACTATTTGGCAGCGTTGTAAATACTTTTAACATAACAAGCTAACACGTGTCTCACGAAGCGAGATTAGTGGGTTAGCGAGCTAATTTTGGGATTAACCCTGGATTTTCGGTCTCACAAAGGTTCATCACTTCATAGCGGGGTAGATAACCATGGTAACCACGGCTAACCTGCCCCGGAGCAGGTTGTGTTCAGGTTATCGAACCAAAACGGATAAAAGCCCACCTCCTCACCAATCAACTCTCTGGATAAATGGCACCATCATTCCTAGATGATCCTGTTGACTTGTTAACAATCTTTATTGCATAAATCCCATTGACAAAGCCAGATATGAACAAACACATTGCATTCAAATGAATTTTTTTTTATAGAGGGATACTATTGAATTAACAGAAGGACTCTTCGCAGGGCAATGGTGTTTAGAGACCTTTGCTTTTCATAAGGATTTATTATACTAGAGATTTAATAAATGTTTGTAGCGTTTCCAGGCGATTTGCCCACTCTGGCTGGCTATCAAATACCAGGTAACCTTAGTTGACTATAGTTATCAATAATGATTGGAATTTACTGTTGTATATCAAGTGAGCTGGAGTCATTAGGATTCCTGAGAGTGATTAGTGCAATAGATTGTACACATATCCCATCACAGCAGGCCTGGGGAACAGGAGGTAGACTTGATTAATAGAAAATCTTTTCACAGGCTCAATTTGGAAATCAAATATTGTATCAATGAAAATATACTCACTGTGTCTTAATGACAGGACAGTGATACACTTATTTTGTTTAAAGAAAAACGTATCTCTTATTGGGGAGAAATGCCATCATTATGAAGTTAGTGGCTATCTGTTAGGGATAGTCTTAAGAAACACTGTGTGTTCACACAATAACATTGTAATTGGGCTCAAAGGTTTGAGATTCGATCAGTTCAGATGCCGAGGTGCTTATATCTAGTGTAGGATAGTGCTGGTTAGTAATAGGATTGCGAGTAGGGCTGGGCTAGACCAGTAAGTCATTTATCCATGACCACTGGAAAGGCTCTTTCACCTACATTACTGGTGTCAATAGAGGGTGGTTTCTGGTTTTGATTACGCAAACTATTCTTTCACAGACACTATTGCCAGTGCTTGCTTCATAAGTTTGCTCAAGTTGGGACTAGCTCAGCTTGCCTGTCTAGGTCAGGAATTGTGTTGAACTTGTTTGTTAGAAACTAAAGTTATTTTCTGTCTATGTGGCAGTCTTGCATGATATGTTTGGATCCAGTATTGCTGATTCAGTGGAAATAATGTCTGCCTAATAGTGCCTACTTCTCTTTAGGATTCATTTGTATGTTTGTCAGCAAGTCAATGTGACACCAATGTTGATATGAGGGGAAAAACACAATTGTTTGACTTGCACTGAGAAAGTCTGATGTATTGAAATCTTCTTCCCCCAATTCCCCCAGCCTTCAGAGTGAGGAGGAAATGACCCAACTGAGTGTCCGTCGCTGGACCACCAAACATGTGGCCAAGTGGCTGAAGGAGGAGGGTTTCTGTGACTATGTAGACCTGCTTTGCAACAAGCACCGACTGGACGGCACCAGCCTGCTGACCCTCAGTGAGTATGACCTCCGCTCCCCACCTCTGGAGCTCAAGGTGCTGGGGGATATCAAACGGCTGATGGTGTCGATCCGCAAACTCCAGAAACAGAACATTGACCTGTTGGAGGAGCTCGGTCTTCCCTTTGATGGCCACTCCCCAGCGGGCTCTGGAGGTACTTTGGACTGGCTGTGTAACGGAGACCCGGGCAGAGACTGTGACAACACTGAGACGGCACCGGCTGGCGAGGAGTACCACCAGTACACTAATGGGAAGTACAAGCAGCAGACAAGGCGCTTGGATCCAGAGTACTGGAAGACAGTGCTTAGTTCGATCTATGTGGTATTTGTGTTTGGGTTCACGTCCTTTGTCATGGTCATAGTGCACGAGAGGGTGCCTGACATGCGCACCTACCCCCCACTGCCAGACATTTTCCTAGACAGGTAGGTTTCTTACTGCTCTCGTTTGGTATGTAGAGACTCTCAAGCCTTATTTTTGTTACACGCACTGTCAGATAGCTTTAGAAGAACAACAAAAAAGTTGCTTTCATGACAGCATTAGTCAGTTCTCAAATGGCAAATTGAGGGAGAAGCAAGAAAAGCCTTTGCATTTTTTTTAATCAACTGTCGGAATATTATACCAGATGGTGGACATTATAATTGCCCTACTTTCTAATAGCAAGTTTCTATTATTGCCCTACATATTCCTGATAGGCTCCCTTTGGTTTAAAGAGATCTTTTTGAGTGACCTACTTTGCGGTAAATGGTATGACCCGTTGTTTATGACCAGCATTGAGCTGTTCATGGAAAGTCTTGGCTTGCTGTGAGAGCGAATATATGGAAAATGCCAGAGTGCTTTTGGCAACATAAGGCATCGTGAGACAAGTTGTTCAAGCTCCCAATGCTTTGGCTAGATAACTGGTCAAAGCATGTGACTGGTTAGTCTTACAGATTTTAATGTTACATTTAAGTGCATATTTGGCTATTTGAAATCAATCATATGAAAGTAAAAAGATAATTTTGAACACTGAAATTAGAGCCTGTTCTAAATCTAAAGCTTTAACTGCCAAGCAGTCTGTTGGTCACTTTATGCTAGGGTTAGCGCTAGTGTAAGTTATCTGAGCTTGGCTTTAGAAGGATTAAACCATTTTTTCTCTTAACAGTGTGCCTAGAATACCATGGGCCTTTGCCATGGCCGAGGCATGTGGAGTGATCCTCTGCAATATCTGGCTGCTGGTTCTGCTGCTGCATAAACACAGGTAGACTATTCACAGCTGCAAAGGCCAAGCATTAATAAATGACCACCACCTTTCACTTTACTGTAATGTTGTCACTTGAAGGATTGTGCAGCAGGATATGTATGTCCATTAAATAAATAATGCAGAGGTCAACTATGTTCTGACAACTTGTAGGTCAATCCTGTTGCGGCGCCTGTGCAGCCTCATGGGAACGGTGTTCATGCTGCGCTGCATCACCATGTTTGTCACCTCCCTGTCTGTGCCAGGACAGCACCTGCAGTGCTCAGGAAAGGTAACATTGCGCTGGCTATATGAAGAACACTTGTCACTCACATCACAATCTCACTTGTAGGTTGTCAGTCCAGATGTGTGTATCATCTCTTACACACTAATCTCCTGGAGAGGCTGCAGTGCTGACCGTGTCATTTCCTCTCTCCCTCTAGATATATGGTGATATGTGGGCCAAATTGCAACGAGCAGTGGCCATCTGGAGTGGTTTTGGAATGACCCTGACCGGAGTCCATACATGTGGCGACTACATGTTCAGCGGCCACACTGTGGTCCTAACCATGCTCAACTTCTTTGTCACAGAGTGTGAGTGGCCCCTCTGGATATGTTTTGGCTGTTATAGAACTTTGTCATGGGAGACACAGAGCTGCAGGGAGAACAGTGTAACCACTTTGGAATCATTGTCCCTTTGTTGCCATCCAGTGTCCTTCATTGGTACTACACTTAAAATTAAAAACAACCAGATTGCCTCAGTCTGTTTGGGCAATAATGGTCTGTCCAAAAAGGAAATGCTAGATGTTGGGAAAGAAAAATAAAAAATCAACATTTTGTGCAACACTCCACAACTACATCCAGAATTCTTACGTTGTTATCTTTGCTGCTTTCACCAACAGACACTCCAAGGAGCTGGAACTTCATTCACACCATGTCCTGGGTCCTGAATCTATTTGGCATCTTCTTCATCCTGGCTGCTCATGAACACTACTCCATTGATGTCTTCATAGCATTCTACATCACTACAAGACTCTTCCTGTACTACCACACTCTAGCCAATACCCGGGCCTACCAGCAGAGTCGCCGAGCTCGCATCTGGTTCCCCATGTTCTCCTTCTTTGAGTGCAACGTCAACGGGCCTGTACCCAACGAGTACTGCTGGCCCTTCCCTAGGCCTGTTATGATGAGGAGGCTGATTGGGTAGGGCACAGCAGCAGCAGCACTGAAAGACACTACTTAGCCTGCTCTCTCAAGTTGCCAGCTGTGGTGGTGTGTGATATCTTCATTGATATAACTCCAGAGTAATGACGACGGCTTACATGATCCTATCATTGCCATGGTCTGACAGGGTACGCAGAGCCATAACTCCTCATATTCTGTGACTTAGCTGTCCGTATGCTTCCCTGTCATTCCCGATTTCAGGGGGATTAACTAAATCCATAAACCCTCCAGAGTTTGTTAAAAGCCCTGCGGCTCCCTTTGCTTCACTTGAAAAGTGAACATAGAGAGATATGTCACATTCATTGGTTGATAATTTCTGCATAGCGGTTAGTGGTATAGGGATAAACTACTATGAAATTCTCTGGCATTATTTAACCAAATCCTGTTCAGCAATTTAACATTGTTGTGTAATTAAATAACTTTATGTCATGGTTCAGATCAGGATACATAAATGAAAAATGTGTCTTATTTTCCCCTTTGTAATTCATCCAAATGGAAGTCTATGGACCATAGGAAAAGCAATATTTAAAGGATTTACATAACACTGTTGCTGACTTCTGTATAGCAATACATTGTCCATCATGTTGTGCAACAGATGTTACTTGTTTGCCATTGCTTTAAAGTATTGCAAAGTCTTCTGTATTCCTTGAGAGTGTTCTGTGCTTTTTGACAGTGTTACTAAATGCCGAAAGAGTTATTCATGGCTCATTGCAAGATGAACTACAACAGATCTTGATTTCCTCTGTTTATATTGTTCGGTTTTGTAAATCAGCCAAAATATGGAATGAAAAATGTTTTGCAGTTGTCTTAAATATCATTCCGTTTGCCAATTACCTTCGGTGTTACAATACGTTTGTGTGTATAAGAATTGTTCCATGTTTAGTATTGGGTAGTTGTATAGTTGTTTTTTTTTACCATTCTATGGTGTAAATGACCAGACCTTAGTACAATTTGAACCTATCAGGATATCAATCCCTAGACATCGTTTTTTGAATTTATAGTATCAGTTCCCAAATTTTAGGACCCTTAAATTTGTATGTTTGTTTATATTGCATTAATTTATTTCATTTTGTAAATGTCAATAGGTATTTTTATATTTCATATAGTTATTGCAACATGCACATTGAGAAATACGTTTACAGTTGCTCATAACTATGTATTTGTTTTAAACAAAATTGCTTTTTTTAAGTGTAAGTTTGATTTCAGATTAGTCTGTGCAATTAATTTGGTTACAACAAATAACAACCTGCCACTATAATAGAGTTGTTGCAGTTGATTTTGTCATTATGGCATGTTAGCGTACATGATCTTTCTAAATGGAGTTTACTAGCTACAGACCATCCATTCATTGAGGCATGATAGTGTTGTGTTTATACGCTCTTGCATTGCCACATTACTAAATCCATGTCTCTTTCAGTCTTTCCCATTAATAAACAGTTGAAATCAAAGGCCCAACGATTATCTTTTTTCCAGCCATGGAGTGAGTGGTTGTGTATGTGTGTAAGCGAGAGGGATTTCTTTTTTCTTTTTAACGTTTTAAAAAAAAGAAAGATGTTCATGTTTAACAGGCAACTCAACCAACCAACTCCAAACCAGTGACGGAGTATGGACGTACTTAAGACTGAAAACTGATCAGCCTAACTTGTCAAATGACTCAAATTTACCCACACTATCACGTATTACGGCCTAACGTAATGGTTGCCATGGTGATATAGAGGGCTTCCAGTTGCCGTGTACGAGCTACGAGTAGAAAATAACAATGAAAATGTTGGCTTTTTACAGGTGATATGAATCAGATGTATTACTAGTAAACCACCACCCAAGTCTTTAATACATTGGCGGAGAACCACAATAAGGTCCCGTCATGCCTCAATTGCAAATGGGCATAGAAATAAACAGCTATGTTTCAGGGTCCTGCGGCGCCGAGGTCAGGTGGGTGTTGGTTGCGGTGTCTCCTTCACGTCGTCCTACAGCAGTTCAGGTTGTTTTGCCTTTCACCTAAGTTGACAGTAACGTTGAAAGTACCAGCGCCTTGGTAAGTAGTTATTTGAGTTGAAAATACTTTGCTGTAAATCTTCAATAACATAAGTTCCCACGGTGTTTAAATGTGTGGTTTCTTGGAATAAGCAGGAGATTGCTATCAGATGTCTCATTTGCTAGCCATAAAACACACCTTACCAGAACGATACGTCCTGTTCCATCTTTTATGGCTTGGACGTCAGGCCAAACTCCATTAAAATCTGTCGATTCAATGTTGTGTTGCTTATCGTCAGGGTGCACACACGTCGTAGAACACGATTGACATTTTACTAGTCGCTGGGGTCCACTTATCAATTTGGCATATATCTAATACATACAGAAGCAATTTTCCGATACAATTTCAACTTACGAAATTGTTTCACCTGTTCCCAGTCTTCCACCAAACCAAACCACCAAACCAGGTCAGATGTTAGTGCGAACCAATTAAAAAAAGTGTAACTTTTTTATATAGATATAAACGTTACGTTACGTTAAATGTAACTGGCTAATTACGGCTAACGAAAGCTGTGATGTAAGCATATATTTTCCACACGGTGTATTTGTAGTACAGAAAGGTGCACGGTAACTCTTAAACATTGGCCGTATGAAATAGACAAAACTCACATAATGCTATCAGGTACAAACTTCAATTTGTTAGCTATCGTTTTTGTCTGCTTGACGTCACAACTATGCGACACATTTCCTCATTCATTGGCTTTTTGCGACTCGGAACCAAGTCACGTTTTTATGGTTGTACAGTTGTCTGATAACACAAAGAGTAAGACATGGCAACGACAATATTTGTATTGTTATACGTTTCAATAAAATAATCCCTTCCCTTCCCCTGCAGAACAGTAGTTGTAGTTAGACCTTGCAAGAGTGTTTTCTGCCGTACGTTTACTGGTGGATATCTTTCTTACTTGTTTGTACCACATACTTTGGATGAGGAATTGTTTTTCATGTTACACAAGGCATTCTCCATAATAGTCTTCATGTTTTAGGAGATGTACCTATGTCACCACTTATACTCTTGCAAATTTTATTTGTGTGACAGGCATAATGGCAGTCCCTCCATCATATGCAGACCTTGGAAAATCGGCAAAGGACATCTTCAACAAAGGATATGGTAATTCAAAGCAAGCTTATGCAGTCATTTTTATAAGAGTGTATTTAATGGCCCCTTCGAGGATAGTCCTAATTGGTTTCTCTCTGTGAATGTCTTTGCAGGTTTTGGATTGGTTAAACTTGATGTGAAGACCAAGTCTACAAGTGGCGTGGTGAGTTTAGCAGTTATTACAGCCATATATACCTGATAGTCAACAATGCAAATGGTAGTCAAACCAAATTACTCAAATTACCTACTGAATGATTTTCAGTGTGTCCTCTTGCTTTTAACCATTTTCTTGCTTTTGTCTCTTTTGATATTTGGACATTTGATTTACCTGTATCTGTCTTACCTGTATAATTAATTTAAGCTTGACTCTTTGTTATTTATAATGGCAGTGCAGCCGGGCTCATTGCAATGCAATGATATAGAACAGTAGTTTACAATGGAATCTTTGCCTTTGTTGTCTTGATTTTTTTTAATGATAAGTCAGTTGGCTTCAAATCTTTGGTTCAGACATCAGTGGCGGTAGATGCAGTTCTCAACCCTATTATCTTGTCTATTCTGTGTAGGAATTCAAAACCTCTGGTTCATCGAACACAGACACCAGCAAGGTCAATGGAAGCCTGGAAACAAAGTACAAGTGGGCAGAATATGGACTGACATTTACAGAGAAGTGGACCACGGACAACACACTTGGAACAGAAATTTGTGTTGAGGATCAGGTAAATGAAGAACACCAGTATGCATGCCACTGATCATTTTACTAATAAAACTGCACTAATAATTAAACTAAATGGAACTAACTAAATGATTTTCTTCTTTAGATCAGCAAAGGGCTTAAACTTACTTTTGACACAACATTTTCACCAAATACTGGGTAAGCTATGGCCAGTCTGTTAAATGAAAATAATTATACAGCAAAATAAGTTGGTCGTAGCAAATATCTGATGTGATTTAATTAATTCTCTTGATTTTATTTTTGTCATCTCACAGCAAGAAGAGTGGCAAAGTCAAGACAGCCTATAAACGTGAATACCTTAATCTTGGTGTTGACTTAGACTTTGATTTTGCTGGCCCTGCAATACATGGAGCAGCAGTGACTGGCTATGAGGGATGGCTGGCTGGCTACCAAATGACCTTTGACACAGCCAAATCCAAGATGACCCAGAGCAACTTTGCAGTTGGCTACAAGACTGGGGACTTCCAGCTTCATACTAATGTGTACGTGTTTGCATCAGCAAATGTTTGACCTAAACACCATGTGTGCTGTTCACTGTTGAGTCAAGTATCCCAAAGAGCTTTGCAATGAGCTGATCACACTGTATGGATCTGATCAGTTTCTCATATGGTAGTTCATCAAATCAAGATACTGAAGTGCAGATGTCTTTTTCTTCCCAGTAACGATGGATCAGAGTTTGGTGGGTCCATTTACCAGAAGGTAAATGATAAACTGGAGACTGCTGTTAATCTTGCCTGGACAGCAGGCAGCAACAGCACCCGCTTTGGCGTTGCCTGCCAAATACCAGTTGGACTCCAGTGCCTCCTATAACGGTAAGTGCTGTTCTACTGTGGACATTGGTTAAATGGCATAGTTGGGTCATGCAACTGAATAATTAAGACAAACTGAATTATCACCACACAGAAATGTATATTTGAATTGGTTGGTTTGATTGACTTAATGTTTCTTTTTTTTCAGGCTAAAGTAAATAATGCCAGTTTAGTGGGAATTGGATACACCCAAACTCTGCGGCCTGGTAAGAATCATCTCCTCTTAGATAGTCCCAACCACTTCCAAAGATTGACCCTTTCTTTTCTCTTAAAGTAACTTTTATTTTTTTCCCCCCAGGAATGAAACTAGTCCTGTCAGCACTGGTTGATGGAAAGAGCATCAATGCTGGTGGTCACAAACTAGGTCTGGGGCTGGAGTTGGAGGCGTGAGGATCTGCCCAGTCATTGCACATTAAGGGGATATCAGCAGAAGCTGGCCTTAAGTGTTTCCTACCTGGTCAGCAAAGTATCACAGATTAATCCAAAGCAAAACGAAGCCCAGTTCTCTCGTACTGTTAGACGGACACTTTTACCACCTCCTTTCAGTGGGTTGTAGTCACTCATGTTTCTATCACGTCTTATTAAATCAAGTCATCTCTATGTTGAACTTTGGCTTCACCAGTTTGACAATCCATGAATGGGTCCGAAAAAAAGTTATGTGTGTTAATGTCGTAGGAATGTAAACCTAAGCTGTTGTTTTGCACAGTAGCATATACCTTTTATTTAAGCTCTTCCTCCCTTGTTTGATTTGCACAATTTGTTTGTATTTTGGTAGTGATGTCCAAAGGGTTGCTCCTGCAAAATATGCTTATCAAGGCAGATGCCAATCTATTGGTTGGTCTTTATCTTATAGAGGCTTAACCATGTTATGTGGTTAGTTTGAGACCTCTACTATCTTAAACACCTGCTTCTAAGTTATAAATTATAATGAAGTTGCAAGACAATGCCAAATGGATTTTCTTTTCCTCAGTGTGACTAGATTGAAAAAATATCTGAGTAGATTCTGTATCTTCCATCCCCATATTTGAGACTGGGACACTAAATCAGGAATCAAGTCCCTGTGTGTGTGAACATGTGTCTACCTTTGCAATAAAGTCTTGAAATCAGCCTTTTTTGTTTCATTGTATGTAACCCTTTCCCAGAACACTGCAATCAAACACATGGTTGGATAATGATTACGTGAAGTAAGAATCATGATACTAATCCTATAGAGGTCTTTGTCACCGGCGATGAAATTAAGCTTTTAAGGAAAAGAACACCCTACCTACAGTGGGAGAAACAGGCAGAAAGGTGCAGGAAGATTGATAGGTATAAGAAACGCTAGGAAGCAGTCACTGCCAAAATCTGCACAACAAAGCATTAGAAAAGGATGTTGATAATAATGACCACATCGGCATAAACGTTTTTTCTAATATTTTATTCTTATTGTTTGATCATGTCCTGTTAAACAAAACAGATGGACGTATGAAGCCTGAAAATTATTTCAATTTCCAGTTATTTCAGAAGATATTGTACATTATCTGCCTAAAATGCCAATAATGTTGACCAGAACTGTATCATGAAGTTACTTTTCTTTAAGAGTTACTGTGAGTCAATTTAATTGCGTTTCCCTCGTATCAAGATTGGTTAAAATACACATTGTTCCATAATCTTCCCAGTAAAATTTGTTTTAAAGCTGCAGTGTAATCTAATATTAGAAGGTATAACTGAGCTTCTGGTAGCATCATATACATACTCCATATAATTTAAAAAAAGGCAAATGCAGCAGTTGATCAGGTCAATTGTTAAGACCATATCTCACCTTAGCCAGTACCTTCATGTATCATGAAGCACTGTGATTATCCATTCAACTACAATTTGATTGCTACAGTAAGCCCATCTCCCACAGTGAGCATGCTCAGGTTGATTCGGACGTCCCGGTACAACTTCTTGTTCAGCTTGTCTATGGCCTGGGTGTCCACATCATCAGGAGCAGGATTCACCACCTTCCCACTCCACAGCACCTATGGGATAAGAGACAAACAATTCAGAGGACAATCAAATCAAAATTAAACATTTACCTTTGGTAAACTTTAGTAACACCACTTACATTATCAATAGCGATGACACCTCCTGTCCTCAACAACTGCAGAGACTTTTCATAGTAGTTGTCATAATTTACTTTGTCTGCATCGATGAAGATAAAGTCAAATGTTTCAGCCTCGCCAGCTGCCAGGAGATCGTCTGAAAGCAATGGGAGGACAATGAGTTAGGGTTTATACTTCTGATGGAAGGAAAATCTGTAAAGGATATTGGGCCAATTTCATAGCATGGCTACATGGGTAGAAGTTCAGGTAATGTCCCTTTAGTGCAAGGTCATGTGATGCTAGCTGAGAGGGTTTTGGCTGAGAGACAAACCAAGACAAAATGAAATATCTGCAATATCTGTCAGTGGGATGTTTGATGGAGTTTCAGATCCTATGAGCAGTGAAAGGTAACACAACTGCTTATCTAATGGTGGATGCTTCCTTAAGGTCACAGCATTCATCCCATACAAGCTTATGTTCAAAATGAATGGTTCTTCTGAGGTGTGATCTATTTTTCTTTTAGGGAAAATGAAGGCACATGAGTGTACACCCGAACTTCCTCATGCAAACCAATGGCTTCAGAAAAACAATTGCACAACTGTACCGAGAGTTTTCAGTGCCGGTTGTATGCGTAGGTCAATTCTATGATCAACCCCAGCCTGCGAACAAAAAGAAACAGGAATATTTTCAAAAGAGGCAATTCTTGAAAATGATGTGTCAAGACATGTATCCTTGTATATCAGGATTTCTTATGGAGTGTATTTACATGCATGACAATATTTCATATTCTGCATGAGCTCAGTTTCTATGGTATTATTAGAAATACTCTGTTTAGTCATATATACAGGGATATATGTGAATGGGATATGAGGAAGCATACAAACAGCTTTACTCCGAATACAATTTTAACCAAGACATGCAGAATATTGTGTGCTGGTACCAGTGAGTATAAATCAGTCAATTCACAAAGTAAAAAATACAGATTTGAAGGGAGTGATGACAGAAATTTTCATTCTTTTAACTGAAATGAAGTTTATTCCAATCCCCCCCATTCAGTTTTCATAGTGTTGTCATCACTCTTCAAATCATCAAAAAAAAAAAGGATTATGAAGATGTGGTTTGACATTTTGTGTGGAGTGCCATCTCCTTTGGCAGATTGGTAGATGTCTGTTATCACATAGAAGACATACGTTCAATCGAGCCTGTTGAACATGCAAGTGCACAGACAAGGTGCTTTAAACAGAACTATGTCTATTACCTGCGGTGCATGATAATCCTCTGCACTGATCAGCACTTAGCAAAACGGGAATAATACAGCAGTATTACACACGATGTATTCAACCCCATGAGTACATGTTAGCAAAAATATCTCCAGTGATGATGTATGCTAACCAACACAGAGTATCAAACAATGTCCACGAATTAAAAAAAAAAAAAAGGTTTGAATTTTACCTCTTTCCAGAAGGGTTTGCCAATGTTGGTGTAGGTTTCGCTGACATCACAGGCCACCACAGTTCCATCTTCGGGTAAAGCCAGTGCCACATTCAAAGCATTGTAACCTGTGTATACCCCTGCAAACACAACAAGCAGGTCAGGACGATTGATTCAGTGGATGCCCATGGACAGATAATATTGAACTTTAATTCGACCCAACGTCATTCTATTTTTGCACAATGTCTAATAGATAAAGCATAGTGTAATCTTAACCACAAAAGCCATGCTTCAGAATCTAATGCCATTACCGATCTCTATTGCTTTCTTGGCTTTTATTAGTTTTGCCAGATTAGCCATGAACTGTGACTGCTCACAGGCGACCATAATGTAATTCCAGGAATCCTCCATTGTCCTCTGAAAGACATGAGGGGAGACAGATTATATTAGTTTCATAAAATTACATTGCAAAACAGAATTACAGCCTAGCTAGTGCCTTTTTTGAGCCAGAGCACATTTTAAGAATGTAGGCTTAAATTGAATGAGTATTGAATAATGACTCCGGATACCAAAACTATCTTACCAGTCTGAGTTTTTTCAGGGCCGGATGCTCCCTCAGTGAATGATTGAGCACATACTGCATCAGTTGGTTATCTTTTGCCCCACAGTGACTTTTGAAGATGTCCATGCTGGAAGATGTGGATTTCTTTTTCCCTGAGGAAGAACATGAAACAATTATAAGAGCATGACATCATGGAAGATACGATCTGGCTTGGTTTGTTGAACAGTATATTTTTTTTCTATTCTTTACTCTTTTGCTATTGCCTATGTACCGTCATGATTGAAAGTTTGTGAACGAACCCTTTGTGCAATTATAGAAAGGATCTATGTTTACCAATTTGACACATTTTTAGAGTAAAGTGCATGTAGTAAAATAGTTTAAAGACACTTAGTGCAGGGGCAAAAATAAGTGAACCTCTTCTATCATTAGTTAAATCAAGTAGGTAAGTAGAATCAGGTGGATAAATAGCTAGGTATGAAGTTAACCAATCAGAGGTCAGATCGCCCATAAATATAGGTGAGAAACATGGTCAGTTTGGTGTTAACCAGGCAGGTGAAAGAAAAACACTATGCTGTGATCTAAGGAGACCTCAGGAAACAAGTAGTGAGTGAGCATCAGTCTGGGGAAGGTTACAAAGTCATATCAGAAAGATTTGGGCTCCACCAGTCCACTGAGACAAATAATGGTCGCTGGGTGGAGAGCAAATGGAGAGCATTTTACACAACAGCAGCTCTGACTAGAAGTGGAGATCCTTCTAAAATATCACAAAGAAAACTAAAACATCCCAAGAATAACATCCAGAGATCTATGAGCCTTTATTGCTGCATCTGATGTCTTTGTGCATCCGTCAACAATAAGAACACTGGATAGAAATGACATTCATGCAAGGGTATCCAGGAAGAAGGCTCTACTGTCTAAAAGTCTTAAGTTTGCCAGAATTGACCTGGACAAACCTGAAGACTTCTGCAAGTCTGTTCTCTGGACAGATGAGTCCAAAATGTAACTATTTGGTAAAATTAAAAACTTTCCCTCCACAGTGGGAAAGATTTCTGACTCTTCTTCGGCACTTTGCGTCGCGCAGCATGCATATTGCGCGGACGCAAAGTACCGAAGAAGAGTTCGAGGCGTCTGTCAGCTATCTTGGATTTCATTACAATGGAGATGTTGGAGTACACCTGTCTTTAACAAAGTATAAAAGTGCATTTGTGCATTGCATAGGAGATGGGGCGCCACCCGCCGCCACGCAAGTAGACAAGTGAAGGATTATGGACATCTGTTTAGGTAAGTGAAATTCGACGGATTGGTTTCGTTATCGGGCTCGCTGGCTTTCGTGCGGTAAAAAGTCAATGGAGCAGTACAGGTAAACAGCCACTGTCTGTTGGTCAACTTATTTTTTATGTTATGAGAGAATTGCCAGAACAACCCAACACCAACTCATCAACTCTTACCATCTTCTGATGTTAGATGATGCTAGTTGCCTACGGGCACTTTACGTACTGTATGCTAACGCGTTAGCTTGTATCTACCAGAGACAACAGTGTCGTAAAATGGGAAAGGTAAGTTGACCAACGACCCAATTAACCAAAAGTCGGTGTAGTCAAGTGAAGCACAATGAGGCGTGTATGTCCCCTCTCTTACCAAGATAATACCCAGCGACAAAAATGACTCCTAATGTGGCGGATCCAATTAATGCCTCTTTGGAAATACAGTGAAAACACATAATGACACCTGCTACTGTGTTAATTACTGACCTACCACGACACGGACTTGTTAAATTAACGCATTTCCGTGTGTGCTGAGCATGCTACCGTAACACTGCGAATATAAGCGAAGCTCCGTGTTGACTGAAGCTGTTTGAAGGCAGTAAGGATTTCGGCTGCGCTTCTATTACACACTGCGGTAACGTTACAACAGCCTGATGCCGTCATGTGACTGTCAGCACAATTCTACAAATGACAGACAAAACAACATTTTAGCTTTATGTAAACTACATGTTTTTGTTCAGT
Source organism: Hoplostethus atlanticus (assembly GCA_034670405.1). Taxonomy (NCBI): domain Eukaryota; kingdom Metazoa; phylum Chordata; class Actinopteri; order Trachichthyiformes; family Trachichthyidae; genus Hoplostethus; species Hoplostethus atlanticus. Next base: position 2,151,908 of record JAXDDX010000044.1, on the reverse strand, counting down.
GTTAGATGGGGACGAAAGTGACACCTCATATCCGCAAATAAGCCGTTTTAAAACTAAAGGTAATATACGCAATATAAATACCATCCCTATGAACAAGGCAGGAGATGCTGTTAATAGATCGCATAAAATTCGAAATGTGTCATAAGTAGCAAGAATATAAAGCAACTCACCTTCAATATAATCCGACTTGCTGTGGTTGTTATGCCACTGCTGGCGGCGGAGTCCGGTGAATATGTCTGGGGAGGGTCTACCGAATGGTGGGAGGGTCTGGGACAGCGACTGATCAAATCATCCATGGGTAATAACCGGTTTATAGACCTTCTGTCGCTCACACAATAATGATGTAGAGAGGCCCCACAAAGCTGGAATTCCCTGTTGCATACCAATAACGAAAAAGAACAATGTTATTTCTATAATACTTTTTGGATGGATATAACACAAATATCACAACAAATCACCACCATGGTAGATACAAATACTATAAAGCATGATATGGTCACTGTAAAGTCACTATAGTACCACACGAGAAGTCCATTTTAAGAATATTATATTACTATAGTGATATCATAGGAGATACAAATACCATAAAGTACTATGTGATCACTATAAAGTCACTATTGAGTACCACAGCTACCAAGCTATCAATAGGCCTGCACTTTATTCACAACAGACATACTGCAATAAGGTAAATGAGCAACTGACAGAATAGATTTAGCATGGTTGCACAATATGTGAACAATCACCACTGACTTGGCAAATATTTTACTCTGTTTGACCAGGTTGTTTGTGGAGTATGTAGAACTTTGACTGAAACAGTCCAGACTGCAGACTACTGCATGGATTGAAATAATAAATAAATGATAAACAAATCATCCACATTTTCTAGGCATGTCCACGTTACAGTAGAAATTACATTTGCACAGTGGTCATATGAAAAAATATCCAATGTTTATGTCATGTCAGTTCATATTATGCTCCATGCAGAATTAATGAAAATGACATGAAAAATGACATTTCACAAGGCTAAATATAAGATGCCCCACAGGTAATCTATGAGACTATTCATTCATGCATTCATGGATAAAAACAAATTACTTCCACTACAAAAAACTGCAGCTGAAGAGATGTGATACATGCTTTTATACAGAGAGGGGCAGTATTGTCCTGGCAGTGAAGCTCAGAAAACCCTTTCACTTAGTCTGACGTTTAGACATGGATCCACATTATTTATAATAGTTTGTTTGCACTATGCCGATTGCTGCTGTGAATGCATTATGGTGCTATTCCATGACTTAGACCATAAATCATACTGATATTGGCCTTGAGTCTCATTTTCAGTGTTGTGTACAGTATGTCCAGTCAATCCTGATGAGCTGAACCAAATATGTTGGTAGTATTAAGGTAGTATTAATTAGGGTTAAACCAATATGTTTTTTGAAGGCCTATACCAATATTTTTAGACTGAAGTCGCTGATAGACGATGTCTTGTACCGATCTGCACTATCTTTAAACCCATATATCGGTCAAACCCATTGCATTATCAGAGAGGGTGATATGTTGAAGCCTCTGGCAGCTTCTGACCCAACTGATGAACAGACCACAAGGGCTGATTGTGATTTTCTAAAGACAAACAGCATCCAGGATGTGACCCTCTCCAGAAACTTGTGACCACGTGACAGCGTGTGTGTGTACGCATGAATGTGTGTGTGTGTGTGTCTGGCCATGTATTTTCACGGGTGTGTGACTGCACGCCACACTGCTCCCTGTATTAACCCCAGACACACACCATAATCTGCCATGAATCCTGTCATGAGGGCCTGTCGCTCGCTTTCATCTGCGTAAGACGCATGAGCAGGGGGTCAAGAGCAGCTCATATTATTAACCACCATGTCAGAGAGAAGTGGTGTAGATAATTGACTTTAGGGAGGTTAGCAGCCAATCTTCCAGGTGGGGGGGTGGTGCATGTCTCTTGTTTATCGTGTTACCTCCCATGTCGTCTTAAGTAACAGAGTGCTGAAATTATTATTGCCATTACTAATGCAGTTTAAAATTGTCTATTCCCTTTCATCTTTTTTTCTCCCAGTGAAGTGGGAAATGCACTGGTACAAATCCACTAGAGGGGACTCATGAGCAGCCACAGCTTTTTTTTTTTGACACGGACTGCTGAATACCAGAAAATAACATGACCTCAATATAATACACTATTAATAACTGGAGGGCCTCATAAGAACTAATGGGCTGATAGAGAAAGTCCATATATCAAATGCAAACAATGCCAACAGATTCAATGCATGTCTCTGACAGTGTCATCATCAGCTGTATTCCGGTGTCAGTAATGCTATAGGCTCCCATTCAACAATGACAGCATGCACAGGCTTATAGAGAGCAAGATTTGGACCAGAGCTGTTGCCTGCATTCCAGCTATTCTTACCTGCTCTATCTGATGAATAGCTTGCTAGCTGATACACTCTCTGCACAATGATCTCCAGTTCCCAGGCAGCACTGGCTGCTTGCCTGCAGCTGCTGGTTAACGACAGCGTCTGGACAGCAGGGGAGGATCGAGCGTTTCTCCAGGGGACTGGGAAACTTACAACTGGGCCATTGAGGTGTGGAGCTTGCCTTGGGGTGCGCCTCTTGTGTGAGTAAACGCCATAGCGATCCAGCCGAGATACACACTCCCTGTGCTGGGGAATTTTCTGGTGTGCCAACACAATGTCTGACACTGTTACGATGATTGCATTTTAAAGGCCTTCTCAAGTCATTTCTGTCCACAAACAAAAGTGTTTTATGGTGCGACATGCCAGTGTGATTCTCGTGCTCTGAGATAGGATGAGGTCAATATTCTGTTTTACATCACAGATTACGGTAAAGTTAAGTTATAATGGCTTTTGAAGAGTTAAATACTGGGGACGACAATCCTTAGTTTAGTAGACTACAAACCATACACCCTCTTGTCACTCTCCACTATAATTTATAACAAAGCTAAGATGCCCTAAAAATCTTTAAACAAGAGCTGAACTATGTCCTTCAGACATCTCCACATTCCCAGACAATGAAATGTTGGCCTGTCATGTAACTCCGCTCCTCTCAACTCTTGAATTTGACTTTGGCAGCAGTCTTTCTCTCTGATTGACAGATGAGCGAGCGATACGACTCCATCAAAAAGTACAGCCTGACAGTTTGATTTGACAGCCCTCTTCAAACTAAATATACTCCTTGTTCCCAGCACTACATCAACTTGACAAGAAGAAAGTGGTAAAAAAAATAAAAAATGGAGATATCTCTATTCTCTAATACACATTGCACTCGAAAATAATGGAAAAAATGGGCCATATAGGGTGGTAGCCAATGTTCAATTACCCCATTATGCACCTATCCTGCATCTATCCTTCATACTGTGAGGAAAACGAAACATGTGCCTGTCAAACAACTAGTTGCCAGTTCATTCCCTTTGTCTGTGTAATGGCTGAGTATTTTCGGTAACTACAGTATGTACCAGCCGCATACTGTAGCGTGCACCACATGCAACAAAAAGCGTGACTTCGAGGACGGCTACATCTGTAAGCTTATGTTATATTTAATGTGAATCCCTTTTGTAATAATCATGTATTATGTAGGTCCAGAATCTTAATGTATACACTACAGAAGACCTATAGGTAAACATAACCCCTTAATAGCCATTCAGCAACCTCGGTAGTCAATTATTCATTCATATGAAATGTTTTTTGCCATTAGCAAGTGGCCTATATGCAGTTTTGATATGGTCACTAAATATTCTCTTACTTCTGCTGTCGTCGCTCCAGAGTGTAAATCCTCATCATTGTGATATGCCTACGTTCTCTTCTCCCATTTAGCTAATAAAATGCACGGGCCTAAATGATTCATGGCAACCATTTACATAATTCATAATTAAATCACAACCTGATGGGTTGGAATTTATTAATTGTGAAAACGCACGTGCCGCCATCATAATATACCAATTAATATCTTTAGTTATCCTTGGCACATTGCTCACTCAGCTGGAGTCTGGTTATGGGGTAGGAATAATGCAATGCAACAACAAATTATCTGTGCATTTAAGTGGGAAAGTCTCACAGTGACGGCCACAATATGCATTTGCCTTAAGAACTTAATGGGGAAATCTGTTTTTATTGGAGTAGTCACATGCTCTGGCTAATCATTTTGAACACTGTAAAGATTAGGGCTAATGCATTTCCATCCTCTAGCTCCAGTGTGACGCTGCAGGGCCTTTTCTAATCGCGGTGTACACTTTTCCCACCGTCCACAAAGCATACGCCATGCATGCAGGGACACACTTTTCCATAGACAAAAAGAGAAAACTGACAACAGCAATGATAACAGACGGATTTGGTCACATTGCACAATGCCTGTTCTGCAAAATAGAAAGCTGATGTGGGTTTTAAAACCACATCATCCGACTGTTTTGAAAATGCATCGAGCAGCGTAATGATCTCGTGTCACCAAGCACCTTTCTTTGTTCCTTTGTGTTATGAACTCAATGTATTCTTAGTTTAGATGGTTAATTCAAACCCGAACACCCACTTACTCTCCCCCAGCACCGGATAAACAAAAGGGTCCTCTTCACTAATGGTCCCTCAGGGTTCACCACTATCTATTGATCTGCTGTCACCCAATTTCTCTGTGACTTATGCCCTGTTTAATTCCCATTACTGTGCACACTGAAGCCTTATCAGGGAGGACAATAGGCTTCTTGTCACTGAGGGCAAAAATATGAGCAGGGCTTGTGTCAGTGTGAGCACAAACCCATGACTTCAACTCCCCGAGCCCTCCCTGTGACCTCTAGGCTCGTGTAGGCCTGTTTGGAGCCGACGGAGGAATACTAACCTCAATCTGGACCGTTTACAGATGAATCAGAAAATTGGATCTTGCTCATTTCATAAAGAAGAGCCCAAAAACGGGGCCAGCTCCTTAGCCATAAAACTGTCACCATGATATGTCTCAAGCAATGATGATTCTCCACGCCCCCTCTCCAGCTCTTCCACCCGCTAGCTGCTATCTCTTCCTTTCAATTATATGTTTCTCTGCTCTTTTAGACAAAGAGTAATAAAGCTATAAATCGTGTATCCTGCAGAAGGTATGGACATTCTGTCTCTGAACTGCTGTTGAAACTGCCATAAACCACCCACAAAGTCAAAGATAAGGATTTACAGTTATTTAACATCATCCTTGTCCCCTAAATCACAGTGATAAGAGAATTAAGTGATGGCTATAGGGTCTTTGTCCTCTAGCTATTGATTTTTTTTAACAGAGAGGGCCAGTGCAATGTTTTTATGGAGCATCCTATTTGCTTTAAGCATAGTGTTTGGGTCTGCTTGGGTTGTTTTATTCGGCCACAGAATATACATTGTGAATTCATTTATCCGATAACTGAGCTTCGTTCATGTTTAAATTTCATTCACTATAGTATGTATGGGTTTTCAAATGGAGACTCAAACAGGGTGGTCGAGGTCTTGCTAATAGAAATCCATAGCAACAGTGATAGACAGTCTGCCGAGCAGAGGTAACTGGCCTCTTTAAATGGCCATATTAGAACAAGTACCATTGACAATATGGAGCAATGTCTTTATGTAATTATGGATAATTCAACCATCCTCTTCCTTATGCCAAGTGGTTTTTGACAAGGTACAATTATTATGCTACTCTTCAATGCAGGTGTGAGAAGTGTGTATTGGCCTACAGTGGATGTGCTGGATTTATCCAATCAAAATCCTTCATGTAGGCCTCTAGAGAAAACACTTTACTCTCAGGAAGACATCTGTCCATAATAGTCGTTGGTATCAAATGCAGCAAATAATCTGCTTGTTAAAGCGGGCATTGTCTTGCCAACCCAGCAGTATACGTCCCTCTCAGCACGTAATGTCCCAGTTTGAACAAAGATGTGTTTAGCTTAGCGGAAGTTAGTCACATTTAATGATTCAGCTGCTGTTTAGCTTCAGGTTCATGACCCCGGAGCTATGATAAATGTCAAGCACAACATTGTCCCGCTAACTAGACATGCCACGGCCAGCCAATCATCTCGTTATTGACTGGGAAAGCATAAGGCCACTGTAATGTGACTCTAAATGCTGATACAGTATATCTATCTGGGTAAAGATGTAGGCCATTTATTCAGTCTGCTCTCTATTGCTCATTTGGCCCAGAGCACCAATGTCAGTTTCTATTCCGCATTGCCCAACAAGCATTAGGGCCAGTTCTCTGATTATGTGTCAATACCTTCATCGGGCATGAAAATATCAGGGTGGTGGAAAATATTGGGTTACACGGACACTTTCTTTAAGGCAATATTGCATTTATTTGTTTTATCTGTTATAGAAGCTTTGTATTATTATACCCACAAATTCTGATCTTATGTAGGATCTTACTCCTCCCACCAGGATTTGTGCAGATTTGCGTTCACTTATTCCAGGAATGACATTGTTCATATTTGTTGAAAGATGTTAATCTAGTCCTACAAAATAAATGTCATTTCATCGAGCGTGGCCTTTGGAGTAATGTGACGACAGCAATTTGATACTAACTATCCTCGCTTGAATACCCCATCAACTTATCTTTGACAGAAGAATAAAGTGGCGACACCTGAGCTTGTGTTGTTTGAGTGTGTTTGAACATGTAATGAATAAATGCGTGTGAGCTTTGATAAATGAATAGATCAGACTTCACATGCAACTTTTGTTTCATGTCCAGGGAGGGATTTACGAGGTGGCTGGGTGGGGCGGCTTCGCTGGAAATTCTCTCTGTCATGCTGCTACCATATATCAATCCCAGAAAAAGCTAAAGTAGCACTTACTTCTCTATGTATAGCTCAGTTGGGTTTTATTTTGGGGAACGTTTCATCTGGTAGACAGACTCCTCAAAATGTCAGTCTCAGTATAGCACCTACTGAAGAGGGGGTTAAACAGGTGGCAAGGTGTTAACAGCACTGACAGTATATATCCTTGAATAATCCTTCAAGTCAGAGAGATTCAGATTCGAATGGGGAAACAAACTGCAGCCATAAAGCAGTGATAAAGAATACAAAAATATCTGTGCTCACATGTTCTTCCACCCATGAAAACAAATACTAATCTCCTCTCTGTCTACATTGAATATGTAGCACAAATCCATCAATAATCCTCATCAGGTTTTGTTGACATCTTTTTAAAATTGCGACATTGTTGTTTAGCATCTTTGAGTTTTAATCACAATGCTCCACTGTTATTATGGTGACCACATCTCAGCATCCCCTGCAAACTGGCCCCTTGAGAGGACCATGGCCACCGTTAGTGTTCTCCCTCATCAGCAACCTGGGAGAACAAAGGACTCTGAACAGAAACCCACATAATACACCCAAGCCGAGATTCTGTTCACATGCAAAATTGCCAAACAGACGAGATTGGAAAACTCTCCAGGGCATCTTCTAAACTTTGCTTTTGTCATCAATCAAGAATATTGCCACACGAGTCCATGCAGGACTTGGGAGAAACCGCTTCTTTAATCATTTCTCCGGGAGGCATAAAAGTGTATTTATGGTCACCACGGGCAGGTATAAAAAAAGACTGGCAAACATGAAAACCAAGTCCTCTCATGGGTGCCATCGAGCCTCGCTCTGCTGTGTTAAATCATAGATGGACAGAACAACAGTCTAGCGGCGCAACAGTCCAGTCTGAGTGGAGCGACGAAGCCTTGGGCCTGCCTGTTAAATTCTCTCTAAGAAGCAGTTATTGGAGTCAATGCTTTGTCTGCATCTGAGCATGCACTGTTTTCAGCTAAGTAATGAACTTCATCTGTCTTATTCTGCACGTCGATGACATGTTTCAGTTTAATGTAATATACAGCTGAGTTGTGTATTACCTAATGCCAAGATTTAAGGCTGCAAAACATCCTGTTTCTGCACTTAGCTGATGTGGGATTGATTTCCTTTACTAATATATGAATCACAGTGGTCATTACTGAGCTGGACTCTTTCATTAAACTGACCTATATCTTCTGCTTCAACAGGGCCTTTTGAGAGCCCTCCACCAAGAATATACATCCGTGGGAAAAACCACTGAAAGCAGCAACATGCCCGGGTAAAGTATTACTTAATTTATTCCACTAATGTGAACCATTGATCCACTGTAGAGAGAAAAAAGGCGACAACACATTCTTGGAGCCTACGTTGTTAAGCTTTTAATAATTCAGATGTAGTTGGTGGGATAATAAATACACTGATGAACGTTAAATAGATCTGGATGACGAATGGAGAAGCGAAACCTTGCACTTATCTGAATGAGTAATATCAACAGTGGTGGAAATTCATTAATACAGATGTAATGACACACCCCACTCACATAAATGCCAGCAAACCTTAATGTTCGACAAGGGGCACTTTTCAAAACACTTTTAATTGGGAGGCTTATAACGGATACCTCCGCTGAAGGTCGCTCTCACTAGCATATTTCTTTCTCTCACACACACAGGCAGTATTGACTTTTCAAATAAAAAGACATTAATGTAGATAACGGCCGTTTTGAATCCTCATTAGTCACTGGTAATCTCGGGACATGGGCGATATATTAAGAGCGGTGTTCACGGCTAGTCATTAAAGGAGAAATAAAAGACAAAATAAATTCAATCTTGGAGCTGGGACGCCTATGATTAATCTTGTCGGCTACCAGTGGCTGCCTGCTTAACAGTTTTATTTAGTCATTTACGCCGGCTTCCTGATAATCCATTTATTCTGAAGAATGCCTCCCTTCATGTTTAAAGTGCTGTGTTCGGGAGATACCACTGTAAACTGTGTTTTTTACTTCATACTCACTAGACAACAACAATTACATATCATGGCTGAGCGGAGAAAAGCAAAAATTTGCACATTATTCAGTATGGCATTCAATTAAAGTGTTAATTAAGTGTGTTTTCAGTTATTGCCTATAGGGATCACAACTAAACTAAGATGGAATCATGAATCATTCTCTACAGAATATCTAAATACAACATTTCGCTACCAGAGAACAGAGAGTATTACTAAACAAGAAGGTGAAATGTTCATTTGGGTCCCTGAAATAGCAGAGTGGCTGTGCATAACGTCATGCGATGTGAGACAATGGAGCGATAAGCAATGATTAAGATGTTCCATTGTACAACACGAGGGAGGATCACATGTAGTCGCTGTGGAGCATAGGCCCTCTATCCAGACTCCTGAAGTGGCTCTGACAGCCCAGCATCCCCACCTCTGGGAGTTGACAAGAGCCCTGAGATCCAAACAGGAATGCCAGGGACCGGAATTAGCCCTCAACCCCCCCCCCCCCACCTTCACCACCTCTGTGCAGCGAGGAGCTCCTATGCCACGGATAGCAGTGTCCACATGCATTGGTTTACATTGGGGGACGTTCTGACAGACTTTAAAGGCCGTTCTGTCAGCAACATCCTTGCACCTGACTGAAGATTGACTGCTGTGAATCACTGATGACAAATGATGCGGACACTCATAGCTCAACTCCTTCATGGACTGTGTGATAGAGCTATATTGGGGACCTGGGTTTTTGCCAAAATACACACACAAAGGTAAAATATATCCACTGGCGCATAGCTTCTGCCCTCAAAGGTCCTTACTGAGGAAGAACTGTTCACTTACTTTCCAGTTTGTTTGATCCTTGTGACAGGGTGGAGCAGAACTGGATGCTCCCAATATAGGTTTAAACTAATAATCTGAAACATTTTCATATATATAAATACCCATTTTGCTCTATCACTCATTGATGTAACCCAATAGTGATTCAACCAATAGCCAGTTCATGAAATCTTTTACATTTGCTGCTTAATCCTTTGGAACACAGGAAGTGATGCCTTTTACGTTTCCAGCAGCAACAATAGTGGTTTGTTTGGGATAAATAGAAGAACTGGGTAGTTAGCATGAGCAGCGATAGCCACCGTGGCTGAGCAGACAAAGAAAAGAGCGCCCACCTACAGAAACTCAAACTTCATCAACAGAAAATCCAAGGAAAAAAGACGTCACAGTGCTGGCCTCACCGTTTGATTGACAGGTGATCTCTGGGAAGTACAGTGGAAAAACACTACAGGAATAATCTTGAGGATTACCACTTTAAGCACTTAAGTTTAAGAAAAGTCACAGCTGTTAGACATTTCAAGTCAAACGTGACTGGTCTGTTTCCGTTTAACATTTAGTAGATATTTGGCTGTATATTTAGTAAAGAGGATTCTGAGTGTTCTCAGCAGCGTCTCGGGGGACTGTTTCAGAAGGTCTTGACTGAAACCCTGAACCCTATCACGTATCGCACGGCGCACAAGTCATAGCACCTGACGACATGGTTCTGCAGGGAGTTTTCGCTGTCACAATAAATCAGTAACAGACAGGATACAGTATAATCACGGCGGGGTCCTGTTTCACTCAGCCTCCACCGAAAAGGTTCAGCAAAACCTACGAAGCACGTGGCGGTGCACACCACAACTGTGCATACATTGCCGTACCCACAGTGTTTGATGGTTGACTTGAGAGGAATAAGCCATGGGAGATAATATACAAAGACCCGTTGATGGTTTATGTTGCATGTCTTCTATTGTACACAATGATGTACTATACATTTAGTTCCAGTAGCTCTCCTTACACTCAAACCTCTCTTGCTTTGATGGCAGATGGAACAAATGGGATGCCTTCAAGTGAAAATAAGCCTAGAAGGGCTGTTTTTTATCTCCACACGGAGGCTCCTACCTTAGAAGACTTTTTCAGCATTGGAAAATAAAGTGTTCCAGTGTGTAACCATATGATCCATATCTTCAAATGGAGATGTTTGAAATATTAGAGTATGGTCTCGTGCTTTGCTTATATCTAAGATTCCTTCCCTTCATAAAGATTAATAATAATGACTAATTCTTACAAATCACCCAAACATTATTCATCTCTCTCATTTCTAACACTGTTTAATCTCTGTCTGGAGTATTTGCTGTCACATTGTGTTGCCAACACTCCTTTACTCTGGCAGTTCATTGTCTTTTGATGGGCCATAAAAGGCTTGGTCTGATGGATGATAACTTGGGGCATCTCTCTTTGTTGTGGGATGTGATGACTGAGTGCATGTGAGATGTGAAGAGAAGACACAGTGTGAATGGGAGATGTCATCTATGTCTTGTGATGACATTACGGCCCTCAGCATGGGCTTTGATCTCTATGAATAATTGCCAGGCAAACACAAATAAAATATTTTTTTATTTCCAATCAGAAAATTGTAAGATAGCAACTCAGATTATCCAATTGGAAATAGATTTCTTGTCGATAGTTTTGCAAGAAGTAGCAAACTGTTTTTATGCAGGTGGAGCACGCTTTGAGTATTCCCTGTATATAAACCATGATTTACTGAGAGAGGAGACAGATCATGTCGATGCCTTCTGATCTGGTCTAATAAATATTGAGTGCTCTAACACCAGCTAGTCATATGTGCATAGGCCTTGGGCTCCCTGCTGACCCTACAACATCTGCTGTGGCACTTACTAGTCAATATATTAGCTGTGAGAACAGGGCAGGTGTTTTCAGCTGGAGCCAGAGAACATCAAAAACAGATTGTGCTCCGGTTCATGCAATTGAATTAAAATGAGTCACCACCAGCCTTTCTCGTAAAATAAAACACAAATAATGTTAGCATGAAGGGCAGGTGGGAATTTTTCATAGGCCTACTTTGGGTTGCTTGATAGTGGCAAGTAAACTGAAAATAGAATTAATTGCAGGCTAGCATGAGTAATCCATTTTGGGGCAGTTAGTGTGGGGTACAGATTACCGGTACTGAGATAAATATATATATAAATCATTACTAAAAAACTAAAGCATATATGGCACTTGAAATTGTTTTCCACTACATTACAGCCATTCGTTGCTAAAGGGAGGCACTGTAGCTGTAGAGCAACTCTTATGTCCACAGGAGACTTGTGATGTTACTTTGATGTTTACTTAACCAGCTGAGCATAATGGGTTTTCTTGGTCTTTACATTATAGATTACAGACAGGAACACTTTAAAGTTGTAATCATGCTGGTATTTAGGCACATGAGCATGCATTATACACTGCAGACTGTACCTATTAGGAAGTAAACATAGCCGACATACCTTTTCATGTCATTAACCTAATTGATCAATAAGCTGTCAAGTCATTGCACAAAAGAAAAGTCAGTTCACTGTAAAAAAAATAGTAAATATTGCGGCTTCAACTTTAAAAAGTAAGAAGAAAAGTAAGTAAGAAAATGCTTATATAGAATTAAGTTTAAGTACAGCATTATGAGTGTGTAGACACTGAGCAGAGATGAAATTTTCAATTAGGCCAGTGATCTCTGTATAACGTTTTTTCTGTAAAAGTGCCCTGCTTCTGACTATCGGATTTTTTCACTGCTGTGTCCTCCTTGTTATTGAATTTGACGTTCAATCATGGGAGAAGAATAAAAACAACATGCTACCTCTTACAGGGAGCCAGGTGTTGACGTCACTTCTGCCTATTCTAATACATTACAGATTACTTGAGATAAGAAATGACTAACCGTACAGTCCCGATTCTGAAATATGTTGTAGATTGAGGTGGTGGATTATTTGACCTTTATAAGTACACACTTATACACTTTTTCAACAAAAAATATAGAAATGTGTGTATCTTATGATTGCTTATATAACAGATAGTGCTCCCAGGTAATTTTCAACAAAATCTGTTGCTTTGTTTAGTAAATTGTGTCCCTCCCAGTCTATGGAAAGTTGCGTTAGCCACCTGGTCTTGGTTAACTTCCTCTTTGACTCCTTAAGGCCCTGACACACTAAGCCGACCGTCGGCCGTCGTTGAGCATCTGTGGCCATAGTTTTTGCGGTGGCCGTAGTACCGTTGGCCCTAGCCTTGATACAGGACCCTTTGAGAGTCTTTCGTCGTATGGGTTGTTTACCTCGCTCCATGGACTTTTTAGCCTACAAAAGTCGGCGAGCCCTTTAACGTAAAAAGCTAAGTTGAATTTCACTTACCCAAACAGATGTCCGTAATCCTTCACATGTCTACTTTCACCGTGGTGGCACGCGCAACTATGCACAAATAAACTTTTAGACTTTTGTGAAAGACGGGTATACTCCAACATCTCTATTGTTATTAAATCAAAGATGGCTGACAGACGCCTCGAATTGTTCTTCGGCACTTTTCTTCCTAGCAATATGCAGGCTGCTCTAACCGGTGGTCGGCTTTCCAGTTCTGACACCTTGGCACAGACATTCTTTTAATTGACCGTTGATGAGGGGTTAATTGTCGCTACAAGAATACTCCATTCGATCATAATAAAGTAATAAAGGTCGCGTACCCAGCCTATTAGAAAAGTAATTGGAAAGTCTACCTTTCGACCACCAGAGGCAGCAGTGTGCGTATGCTCGGCAGCACAGTACCGACGAAGAATTAGCTTTCTGATTGACAGTTTAAGCGAATCAGTGCACGAGGGTAAGTGGCGAGCGAACGATACTTCGTTTATATTTCCGCGATCCTGGGTCTTATGTTAGTTATGGAGTTCCTTTCAACTAAAGGAACTCTTGCCACTGTGTTGACATAGTTTCTTTTTTATTAATGGGTCATCTCCCAACAAATCTTATTCAGTTCAACGAAGAAATGATGACAGTTAATCAGCACTGTTAAGTTAGTATTGCTATTGTCAGTGTTAAGTGTGGTGGTATTAGGAGCCATTTTTAGTTCCCTTTCTTGCCCATGGCCTGTAAATCAAGTCGCAAGCCTCAACATACCAGAGTTTATTGAAGACGAGTTGGGGAAAGCCAGCTGAGAAGTAATGTGAGCTATGCACAAAAGCCAAAGTTGAACAAGTCGGAGAATTGTCAAAAGGCATTGGGAGAGAGTGACCAAAATCGACTATGAAAGCATAATAAAATATCTGAGATTCACTGTATTATTACTGAGTTAGGGGTTAGCTTTTTCCTCAGAGAAAATCGTTTGCATGATCTTTGTCTGATGAGTAGATAATGACCGGGGTTTTCATATTTTTGCATTAGTACTCATAGTAAAAATGTATTGTTGTTCATATCATGTCCTGTGTTAAACCTTACATGATGATCAAATATCCCTTTGTTTCAAAATGAAGACCTTAAGAGGCTTTACATACTTTCACTCGCCACAGCAGCTCATTTATTAGACTACTTTCTTTTTTTTTTCAATATAGACTGGAGTTCAATCAAATTTCTGACTCATGATTATAGCAAACAAAGAACAACTAAAGAGGCTGGCACTCACCTGTGTGGGTGTAACGTCGACTATAACCACATTTCAGTTCTTGTGTCAGTTGAAAATGACTAATGCGCTGCTGATCACAGCCCCAGGATAAAGCCATATTTGAACAACCATTCAAAGCATATCAAAAGCCCAGGATGCCTCAGATTGACCCTTGTCATTTCCTTCAACAACATATATGCTTTTTTTTAATTCTTTTTTTTCTTTGTCCCATGTGAGCTCAGCTTTATGTTATACACAGAAATCTTAAGCCATCTGGTTTTCATTTCCTGTGAGGTTCAAGATGGTAGGAGAGTTAAAAAAAGGAGCCTCGTTTGAACTGGGGGCTAATGTAGCCAGGATGGAATCTGTCACTCAGTCTATTGCATGTTGATGACTAAGGGCAGTTTCAGCTGTAAGCAGTCCATGATTTATGGACACCAAGTGAACTCATGTAAGCAAAAGCCAACTAAAAGTTCAGAGCAGCAACTGGGCCCTTTTTTGGCTACAGCTCGCCTGCATTTTCTTTCCATTCATGCCAAAGCATTTCGCACGGCAATTAGCTCTGTCCTCATTTGGGTCTGCAGTCCCAAAGGGTTAGGAAAGCCATTCATCATCCTCGGGGCTTGGAACTGTGCAGCTCAGTCTCAGGTAGTTTTTGTAAACAGTCATTGGCCTGGCAGGGAACAGCTCATTCCATTTCACCAAAGGAGTAGCAGATACACTAGTTTTAAGGTTCTGCCATCCGTCCATCTGTCATATGCTTTTCTTTTTCTCTACAGGTGTGAAGGCAAAAGGGAAATGTCATTTCACATAACTCATTTGTCATATGGTAACTACATAGTTGGAGTGAATAGAGTGTTGACAACGCGGCCCCTTTCCGTTTTCAGGGGTCAACTGCTTCAGATTTGAACATCGGATAGTAGAGGTTGGGCTCGTCTTTGAAAACAGCTGTAAAAAGCTACATTCTGTACATTTTTGCACATGGTTAATGAGGAGTATGGTTAAAGGAAAAATGATTGCGGATGTTTTTTAGATCATTAATGACATAACATTTTTAGAAAGCAAAATTTATGGGGCTTTTTAATAGGAGACTTGACATTTAGCACATGTTTACACAGATACAGATGTAAGAAATGTAACCTTGTTAGAAGCACATTAGGGAACTATTCACGCTTTATGTTGATCTATGCCTTTAGTTATGTTGAAACATAAGTGTTGGCTCCACAAGAAGTATTTATATAGATTCCAAATGCCTGTGGGGCGTCATTAATAGATATATTTGTGCAGGCAGTGCCATAAACATGTGCTGGATACATTTTCATGTTCTCCACCACAACATCTACAGAGGCAGCCAGGAAAATAATTGAACTACAGTGTGTGCATTTTTCTATTTTCAGATCTATCCTCAGAGACCCATTACTTTACAAAGAGCTTGCCAACTGATTCAGTATCCATCATGTGTTGGACCAATCTATTGCTGTGTCTGTCGCTAGTATGTCTATATCAATCAGAATTAGGGAATTAGATTAAGCTCTTTGGTTTTCCCCTTATAGTCCTTAAGTGGAGTCACACTGCAGTGCAGGCCCAGGGGTTACGGGGAGTATCAGAAGGGACTAATTGTCAAGGTTATGTCTCAGCAGATGATTGATGTGCGGCCAGGCTGTTTTTGTCAGCCTGTCAGGTGGCTGGAATGTTTAATGTTCTCATTATTGGTTGCTCTGTTGTGTATATTTCTCTGTCAGCGCCGCTGAGCCATCTGAACTGCCAGAGCACTTCAAAGGCCTGCAGGTCATCCGTCTTCCTCCTGACGCCCTGAATGTTCAGCCTCAGCTGAGTGCTAGTGATTTGTTATGACTTGAGAGCCAGCTGACAGACAGGTCTCCTATAAAAAACATGGACCCATTTCCCTTTTGTCGTGCAGTGAAAGCATCACTGCTTCCTGCAATGGGGGACAACTGTCACAGTAGGCTGGCACCTGACAATTGTGTCATCTCACTAATTTGCAGATGAGATGACTTGAAGTATTTTTTTTCTTCATATTTTTGCCTCAGTGTCGATTTTGGTTCTGGTGTCATAGACACTTACAGGTCACCATCTGTTGTGGAGTGCCAGGGGGAACAGTGCTGAAGAGGGATCACTATATTAAGGCACATTTTCATATTCATCATTAGTCCAGGGCCTAGTATGCCATATGATGGCAGTAAGCAGAGAGCATCATGGGAAGAATGCTGATAGCTACAATGCCAGAGAAAGAAAGAAAGAAAGAGAGAGCTGGTGAGACTTGACACTGGAGGGAAATCAAATCCAAATCTCAATTCTTTTCCTAAGCTCTTGACAAGATTGATTGTTTTCTGCTGATCTAATTTTGGATCATAAGAAAACAGTCCATTCGTCTTGAAGAAAAATGATGTGCCACATGGTGCAGATGGAAATTTTTTTGAAAACTGCAAAAGATTAAAGAGAAACTGTGCTCCTCAGCCCTAATCACGAGCTGTAGATTACTCTGTCGTTTTAACCAGATGGCAGGCTTGATTCTGCAGCCCCTCCTGTATATTAATGAACAGCAGTCTGTTATATTTGACTTAGGTAAATGAAATGTCCATCACCTGTAATGGTCTGCCAGCTGGCATTATGCATGTTGTACCACTTTAGATCCAAGCTGCATTTTTCATTTGCTACATTATTGGAGGAACATTTTTGTTTCCTACTATTTTCCATCATTGTCATTGGCCTGCTTAATATTTTTCACCAGGAAGAAAAGTCACCCAAGTTGTGTCCACTGCAAATTTTCTCCCCATAGGTCAAGGCAATAATTCTGGCACTAAAACTGTCGCATTGGGCGAAGCACACAAGTTCGATCGTAACATGATTAAGTTAGCCTGTCGACATGACTGCAAACATGGCAATATGTTAACAAACCTAATTATAAGAAGGCAGTGATAAAGTGTAAGGGATGGCTGCAGAATATCTGCCACAACAAGCTACTGACCTAAAGGAAGAGCTTATATGGCGTCCCTTTCCACTTAGGTTTATTGTTAGTTAGGCGATAATGTTTCTTTTGCCTTATAATGGATTTTAATTTGTCTATGACTGTATCGGTTCCCCTTTGATTTTTCACCTAGTCTGCTTAGTGTAGTCATGACTAGTACGCTAAAAGGCCTGATTGCCTTTGTCTCACATAACTCAGTCTGAAGGAGCTGCTGAAAACTCAAAGAGGCAAAGAACACATGCTTGCCAGCCCCAGTACCCAGAAACTCCCTACATGAATATGCCAAGCCTAATTTTAAACCAACAGCGGGGGAACTTTGGCTGTGCTTCCCAACCAGAGAGCACGAACAGCGAGGGAGCACAATGCCAGTATGTCATACATTTAAATACTGTTAAATTAAAGGCTGTTTACTGTTCTTGGAGGCCATTCATCTTACTCAACGTTGGTCTGCTTCTTGCAAATTTGTCAGTAAGAGCTTCCACATGCCAAGACTGAGAGGGAGAGGAAAACGTTCGGGTTATCAGAGGAGGTTTTCATAGCGTGTCTTCAGTCAGTCTGTAGTTAATTAGCCACCTCCACACAATGAGGGCATAAGTCATTAATCACCCGGCCCCTACCAGTAGTCAACTCACTGTGAGCAAGACGTTTGGAGACAAAAAGTTTGCTTCCTATGACGGACTTCAAAATGCCCCTTGTCAGTGGTGTGTAAATTATAGGGCATGTTGAGTGCTGACAGACAAGGGCCCACTGTTTAACTCGCTGTTGCTCTTTCCTTAGCTTTTTGTGTTGACAGACTCTCTTCGGGAAAATTCCCCTTCTCTCTATTTCCCATTGGCTTGTGTATAATTCAAGAAGACATAGGTACTTTTTTTTTTGGCGAATGTATTGACTACGCACGCACACACTCAATTTATGTGTTACGGTATGCTCGGTATACCAAACCAATTCCCTTCATTTTATGATCCCTGACTAAAGTTTCAAAATAGTTTCAATGAGGGAGAAGGAGACTTGTTCCAAAGGTCAGTGGCTCAGGCCTGGGTGATGTAAAAACCAGCTTTAACTTTGTATTCAGTAGGTTTACTTTGCTTGTCAAATGGAGGAAATGATGGAGTGATGATAAATATGGGGCTTGTTTGGAGAAGCAAATCCATTCTCCTGCAAAAATAAACTGGCATGTTTCTCGGCATGATGGAAGACACACTTCTCAGTTGATTGAACATGCAAAAGGTCATCTATTTTCCTTAGGATCTGTAAACAGTGATTCAACTGCCTTTCCAGAGTACATAAGCATTGGGAAAGGTTTATGCAACAACTGGGGAATCTCTTGATTGGGTCATAAATATAGCTGACAAAAGTGTGTTAAATTCATTATCTAACTACAACATGTGTAACCACTGTATACAGTTTTCAACACTATTTGATGTATGTTGTTGATGTATGCATTTGCCGCATGAACATATGAACCCATTTAGAAAGTGCGTCGCCTCATGAAAAGTCAGTTTATGTACATCTCTGTGAGCGTTTTAAGGTGTCCAGTGTTTTTGAAGAGAAGCATCAGGGTTCACCTCGCCGCGGTGGTGATGATGGCCACTGCCTTCAACAATAACAGCTCCCAGACAGTGCAGCACATGGCGTGCAGCTGTGGAAAAGTGATGGACATGCCGTAACGCATATACACCATTCATAATGTCGACGTTTGTCTGTGACCGGTCTCGCTGCACTGATCTGTTCCCCTCGGTTGAAAGGCCAGAAATCTTCCTCATGCTGCAGTTCAAAGCAGAACAGGTGGCCGTCCCAGAGATTCAGCATGGAGTCACAAAGCCATCCAGCCTCTCACGTCCCGTCAGTATTTTACATTCAAACATGTGGAAAAGACATCTTCTGTTACTCCTATGAGATTGACAGGCTATGGGTCACTGAGTCCACTGATGGAGGCAATGCAATAAGCAGAGATGTACCGATTACTTGATTCCATACCTATGCTAAAACTATTAAAATTATAAAATCCTAGACTTGCTAATAATGAACTAGCTGTGAAAAGGTTCCTTGGGTTTTACATCATGTACCTGTAGTGTAATTAATGGAGATGGACTATAGCTATTAAGTCCATTCCTATATTACAAATAACACAAAAGAAAAACTATTAAAAATGCTGTAAAATACCACTACACTTACTACTTTACTTACCAAGTAGTTAGTAGATTACTTACTAATTAATTATATATATATATATGGATATGTGATATTATACTCCAATGTTACACATGCAAGAAGCTTAATCCCATTTATTCCCATCACATTGATGTGCTGTTTGTAAATGAAAAAAGAGGCATCACACAGCCTATTATCCAAGCTGGCTTCATGGCTGACTGGTTGCAGTGGTGAATTGTGGGTTAGGGGCGTTATTACCATATATCATTGAGCTAATCTACAAGAGGGAGGGGTGGATTTGATGAATATGACATCTGACCATTAATGATGGTGATTTTATTGCTTGAGAGTAGCATGATTTACTGAGAAGGGGTGATGACGTTGTTGGCTTGATTTAGTTGATTTGTTTAAAGGGGCTGATTAAATTGCCAAGCCTTGCTTTATTTCATGCTCTTTGCTTCATGGCTTCATTACAGCAATCACAAAATCTGTGGAAATGTCCCACATCAGGTGTCATCATAAATCATTGTTTAGCATGCTTGCCATTTAGATCAGTTGCCCATTTGTCTTTGTTAATGAAATGATAATCCATGACCTCACGGTTGAGAAAAATAAACACTCTTTGATAAGTTCCAGGGACACTGCGTCTGTGTGAAATACAAGACTTGGGAGCAGAGGAAGTTGTCATTTTAACACACACACACACACAAACACACACACACACACACACATATACACACACACACACACACACTCATCCTTGATTGAAATTAAAAAAATGCTGATTGTGATTAATAAGCCACTCTCACCTAGGATATTGCCTTGTATTAAATATAAAACCTGATTCAATAAATAGTTGGGCTTTGTATTTAAAACCAATATTCAGTTTTGATTTGCGATACAAACACATAAAATACAAAACACAAGTATTAATGTTCACAAAATGGAAATGGGAGTTCTTTTTTTTTTTTTACTATGCATATTCAGAGTAACAGAATATTAGTAACTTTGTAGCGCGTGCGTTTGCTTGACCCTCTAATTAAAAAAACAATAAAAACACAAATATGGTCAACTGAAACCTAACTCTCCGCAATGGCGCAGTTTCATTGCCCAGCCAGCGCCCATAAACAAAACGAGAGGAAAATTTAAACAGTAAGGAATACATTTCCTCTCCAAACGCGTTTTATTTCATAACATCTAAACGAAGATATGTTTTATTTCTTTTATGTGGTAATATAATATCAAATATAGATTTGTCCAAATTGATGTCTCAGCTGATGTATAATAATAGACGTGTATTTGCAACTCTATAGTCTCCATAATTAATAAACAAACAACCACAAATTGCCCCAAGTTTTAGAGATGAGGTCAACAAGCGCGTGCGTAAAACGGGCTTCATGAAATGTTCGGTTAGAAGGCCACAGCAACTCCACACAGCACATCAATGACAATTTTGAAGACGCTCCGTTGTCTGATTGATTTTCCACATCCATCATTCTGGCATGTCCCTCATAAAAGGCCGCCCTATAACCACTCTATGTAAAGAGTGATTAAAATGACTTTTGCAAGACTCCTAACAGTTGTCTATTCATAACAATCTCTACCAAATATTAAAGTTTTATGGCTGCAACATGCCCATTCTGGAAGTAACAAGCTGAAAATACAAGAACTTTTCAAAACACAACACATAAACACAACTTAATGAAGTCTATGTAAAATAATCCACATTGAGGCTTTTGAAAGTTATATTATAATTAATTTTATTTTAGTCACGCTTGGAGCTATCGCAAATAAATACATTGATCCCCACGTGGATCCCGTCCCTGCATGAAGCACAATATAAAACTCCTTGGGCCTAAATCTTTATAAATGGTATGCATAATATTTGTCTCTACTGGTAACCTAAGGCCGATGCTGTCGTGAGTCTTTGTCCATACAAGGCGTAAGGAGAGTAATATGGACCTGTGGCTGCGGGCACCGGCACCGGGGCCCCATGAGTGGGCAGGGGGCTCTTTGAATATGGGTGATAGCGACTGCTCAGTCCAAGTGGGTGATGCGGGCCCCTAAGGGCCAGCGTATTGGGGCTGCCTGGGCTACCATTTGGAGGCATATGCATGTGGCAAGCCATTGCAGCGGCAGCTGCAGCGTTGGCGAGTGAAGATGACCCCGGATACCCCGATATCAACTTCTCAGTCCCGACAAAGGCCGTGTGAGTCCGCAAGTGACTGAGAAGCTCCTCGGAGGAACAAAAGCGCTTGTCGCAAGGTCCGTTCGCAGACACCCAATTACAAACGTGCGGCAGGGGGTCATTGGGGAGAATAAAGCCATACGGATACAACGGGTGCCCGGTGAAAGCGGGGGCTGAGGAATGCACGCCGTGTAAGTGGTGCGTCGGGTACATGAGTGGGTATCCAGATTTCAACGCAGTGGCGGCCGCAGCAGCAGCCGCAGAGTCATGTGCACAATTAGCGCTGGATGCGCCAGACAAATGGCTTGCGCAGTGGTAGCTCAGACAGTAAGGGTCTCGACATAGACTAGCAGACATTAGACACGGGGGAGATGCTCCAGCTAAGGGACTTGTTCCTGTCTTACTGCATCCAAGTGAACTGGCAGCAGCAAATTGTGCGCTTAAAAGCTGACTGCTTGATTTGGTGGGGTCTAGAGTCATTCCATGAGGGAGAAACTGTTGGTGATAACCTGCATATGCCCCGGCTAAACTTCCAGGGTAAGACATGCCAGCAGGTGGCAATGGGAAAACTGTGTGACCGGTCTTGTAGGGGGAAACAGGGGCCACCAGTCCAGACCCGAGAACGGAGGAGGACGAGGTTACAGATGTCGAGTCTGATGTGACAGTCTTGGATCCAGATGTGCTCTCCTGGTGTTGGTTTACATCGGAGTTAATCCCACTTATCCTATGGCTACCATTGTTCTCCGTCGTACTGCTTTTATTGCTATCAGACTCCTTCTTTTCCTCCTTGTCTCCCGGTTTGCCTTCAGACGGCAGTGGAGAAACGGAGGTGCAGGAGCTGGGGCTGCCTGTCCTGGGGGTGAACGGCTGGCAGGTGGCGCTAGGCACTCGGAAACTAGTTTTATCTCCACTGAGACTGCTGGTCGAGTCCTTCTTCTCTGACGATTTGGCGTAGGGTTTGAAGCTGGATTTGTCTTCGTTTCCGATGTCGCTCATTTTCAGCGGCCCGGATTTCGTCTCCTTGTCACTAGATCCATTTGAGACAGACGACAGTTTGGAGGAAGACGGCGGATCCGGTTTACCGATCTGAGAGCACGTTTGGGCCAAAAGAGCCAATGGACTTTTCTTGGCATCCAGCTGTGAAATAAAGCAACACTCGGTTAATGTGATTCATATAAACACTTGGCATTATCGTGTTTTCTGGTAAATACGCGCATGAGACCATAACGCGCATTTTACGCATTGCGCATAAACTTCGAAACAACACTACACACTGACTGCGAGAGAGAAAGCAAACACACCAAAGCAGTTTTACATTAGACTGGAGATAAGGTGTGTGATATTCAAAGTGATATTGTACAGACATGGGCGCCAATTCGTTTTTTTAATTATTATAATGGAGTGAAAAGATCAAGTAAAAAACGTCAGAAAACTATTTGGAAGCCATATCTAAAAAAAACAACACATCAGGGATCATTTGGGACCAGTGCTCCCTCTAAACTGTCTAATCATTTATCACACTGCCTAAATAATTATATCTTGTTAGTCATCCGATAAAAGCTGTTTGGAAGTTTTGGTGCCAAATGATATTAGATGCAGAGACTTTGCCATGTAGCTTAGGGTTTAGTGAATTGACGCCCGTGTTTAAAACAGACGTTTTCACACAAATTGTCACCAGTTCACCGCAATTTTCCTCGTAGTTCTTACCTCAATAGGGCTGATAGGGGTAGATGGTAAAGGTTGAAGGTACTCCGGGTGTAAAATGTGTCCTGACCGAGCCGTGAGCATTTTCAAAACCTTTATGGGAAGACGACTGGCTTGTCGCGACGGATCAGCGGGAGGGACGGAGTAGTAAGCGTATAGCTGGTTGATCTTTACTGCGCCTTTCTCCCCCGAGGAGGAGCAGCTCTCCCAGGCTGGATTCGTGCTATTTCTCAGGACAGAGACCGTGGGCGATGTGATCATGACCCAATTCTCGTGGAAATGGTTGAAAAACACATGTGTATAGGATAAAGAAAACCAAGAGTCAGAGGTATAAAACCAATAACGTTAAATCCTTAAAAGAGAATGTCTGAGCAAAATCCGTGCGTATCACAACTGCGACCGTGTGGCTTCATCCCTGGCGTCGCTCTGACAGTGTGGCTGCGGGTCCGAGAGCTCCTTCGGTATACGTGGGTCGTAGACAGGAAAAACACTCCCCCTCCCCTCCGGCAGCATCTGAATTAGTCCTGAGATCAGAGCCCTTGCCGCCTTCCAATCAAAACGAGACCCCGAGGTGATCGGAGGGTCGAGGGAATGTGACGTTACCTCCTCTGACTGCTGTGTATTTCATATTTCACTCACGCCAAGCTTTTAGTTTTGAGTTTTTATATGCGCCTTCGCGTAATTGGATCTTTTACGCATGCGCGTTCCCTGGGTTCTGGGTGTTTTTTTTTGGGGTAGGTGGACGCTTAACATCTAGGGAACATCTTAGACCAGGGGTGGCCAAACGTTTTTCATGTCAAGTTAGCACCCCCCAGATAGATACACTTCAAACCACACAACCTCCTGGAACCTTAATCTGAAAAGAGTTTTGTTGTCTGTCTCTACCGTATAACAGTGGAGAGAGTGAAGCCCCTGACCAAAATAGTCCTTATACAGTATTGTGCAAAAGTCTTAGGCTTATGCTTTCAAAAATATTGAAATGAAAAGTTTCTAAATATAAAAAAAACCACTATAAAGAACAGTAATTTAAAACACTACTGCAGAAAACAAAAAAATAAACATCTAAGACCAAATTTATCTAAAAAAAAACAATCTAGGATGCTTAGAATACGGCTCTAGAAGTGATAGCATTTGCCCTAGTGACTCACTAGTGAACAGCATGCTTTCAACTCTTCATAGGAAGATAAATACCATTCAGACACACGAGAAAGTGCATGTTCCACATTTCAACCTTTTCTCTCCTTCAATCACACACTGTCATCCGTCAGTTCTGTCCTGCACGCCAGTTATCTATCAACTGTCTACAGATTGTTTTTCCCCCCGCAGTCAGATTCAGGTCAACTACTGTAAAGTGAAACCAGTGCAGGGTGTGGAGTGAAGAAGGTACGCGTCTCTTCCTCATGTCTCCACCCTAATTTAGTTTGCAACTGCGATCCGTTTAGTAAGAGATAAACTCTACCAGCCAACACGACTCCGAAGCATTTTTTTTGATAGAATCTTATTTCTGATAGGCATCTGTTTAATAGCCTATCATTTTTAATGTTCAAGTTTTTGTATCCCCCCTCTCTGAAATAAAAACCACACTCAAGCCAGAAATTATCCATTTTTCCACCCAAGAAGTCTAAAAAAAAAACTCCCGTGCCTGTCATTAATCATCAAAGCTTACACATTTCTTTCCATCGAAATAGACCCACTTATCTTATTACTCAATAGCCTATAAATGTCTTGCTGATCAGGCGAAAGTTAAACATATGCAAGTGTTTTTTGATTGATAACGGGGTTGCTGTTTTCGGCAACGGCTGTCAGGCTCTGACACAGTGGTTTGAGTTATTAGGGCAGAGAAGGGCGACCATAAATTTCCACCGTCAGGCAAAAACTCCTTTATTGTGGACGTGATGGATGGCCCGTTGCACCAGACACCAAATTCTCGGCATTATCCTTAAATGGCTGCACATTTTTTCGTTGCCACAATTCATTACGTTTAAACAGAAAGTTTGAAAATCCCTACCAGTATTTCATATAAGGACACGTTACATGAATCACACAGTCCACGCAAGCACAATCATTTACAACCAATGATATAGTGCAACTTAATGAAGGAGGGTAAACCTCCAGTAGGTGATCATCCCAGGGCAAATAGACACCAATACAAACAAAAATCAATTATATTTTCAGAAAATAATTAATTCATGCCTCTTTCTTCAAAAGCTCTTATCTTTATATAACTCACATCAGTATGATATGTGTACTATGAATTTATGTCTAAACTCTATTCTGCCAATAACAATTTGCCCTCCACTACATCCCATTTTACAACATGATTAATTCCTGTTAGATGAATAACATTATTATTATAACATAAAGCATGGACAAAAAAGCCTATGAACTCCATATAACTTTAAAGTTGTTCTTACTTTAAATAAATGTTCTTGAAATATTCCACTGTAGGGTTCTTTGAAATATGGTTTCTATCAACTTAAAATGAGCTAAATAGGTGGCAAAACCAAGATTTGGTCCTTATTATTGTCCCTCACTATGCTCCAGTGCATCAATTTCAAAAGTTACTCTGCACTTTTTTTGTGCAGCTAGAACTCTATGAAGAAATGATGCATAGTCTGTTTGTTGAAGACAGATTCACAATTAATGTTTTTGGTTGATTTGATAAAAAAGTGAACAAAATGTATATAACAAAATAGTATAATAATATAACTAGCATATACGAGTTTAAAGAATAAATTGTTGACATTGTTGTTTTGATCTGGCTTTTCTCAATATTTACTGACTAACTGAACTACTGATTAAGAAAACATATGAATCGTTATTCAGCCTGTGAAAGTTATTTAGCATTTGGTTGCAGCCAGCAGTGAAACTTGGTGCTCCAGTCGAACCATGCTGCTCTCGCCAAACAAACACATATACATCAAGTGCATCTTAAAGGGCATGTAATCCAAACTATCAACAAAAAAGAGGCACAAAGCCCTGATAGGTTTCAGGAAAGGATCTGGTCGATAAATGTGGCATTGTAATGTCGAGCAAATGGACTAAAAAATTCCCTTGACATGACATGAAAATTCACCTTGTGGCAGCCAGCACAGGGCATGCCACATCAGCAGCTAGACAGGCCGACTCGATCTGACAGGTAAAAAGGGGAGATGATGGTTAGAAGGTGCTATTGTTTCATACCGCTTTCTTGACCTGTCAGGTCTTAGCACAGAGGCCTGAGTCAAGGACCTCCTTGTCACATGAAAACAGCCTTAAAAGGCCGTTATCCAGGCTATGGTGATTGCTCCTGTTTAATTGATTTGCTTTGCACTGAAGCCTGTCACATTAATAATGGTTAAGTACGGCCCCAGTGTGTCACCCAGAGTGGTGCGCCTATCAGGAAATTAACAGCCTTAACTAACTGGTGTCTGTGGAGCCACAACTGCATGATCATTGGGGGTGCAGCACTTCCATATTTATGCTGTATCTATGCAGTATGCTATTTTTAATATAGTTATGTGTCTTTGTATGTGCAGCATTATTAATAGCACAGTGCATTTCTTCTTCTGCTCCTACCTTATTTCCACAGCTATTTTTTAACATTACATTGCAGTGTGACCTCTTCATTTTGGCTATATATGCTTATATTTATATCATCATACCATTATGAACTACTATGAGACACAACAGAAAACTATACTGACAAGTAAATGGTGTTGAGTGAATGAGACAGATTATTCTCTCCATCATTTTACAAGAACCCTTGACAGGGTACAGTAGACATTAAGTCTCTCTGATATTTCTATGACTGACTGGCAGTTTGAAATTGCTCCCATTGCCTTGATAGCATGGTAATGCACCTTGCGTGCGGACTGTCTTAAAGTGTAGGAAATTAGACTCCAACTTGAGTACCCAGAGAGGAAAAAAGCCCCACAGAAGCTGTCACAGAATAAGAGGTTAGGAGAATGTGTCAGGAAGTATTACAGATATTATGTGTTTAGGACAGGACATTTCAGATACTTAGAAGACATGCCCATTCCCCTTGACTACACCCAAGATATTTTTTTCCCCGCATCTCTGTCAAATACTGCAGCACTGACATCATTTGCAAGAACTCAACTCGGAGCTGACAAGAAATACTTACACTATCTTGCCGGAAGTCAGACGATAGAAGCGCAGCATGACGGAAAGAGTTAGAAAAGTTGAGGTGCAGCCAAGATCATGTCGGTGAAGGGTCTTTTTCACTTTGTCTCCTCAATTAGTTAAAGCTGGTAGGGAGTAGGGAGTAAAGCCTATGAAGATTATGCTGTCGTCCACTTGCCACCAGGTAGGTGAGGATCTTGGCATGTTGTAGTCATGCTGTAGAGTAGAGTTAACTTCACCTACCCTCCCTGTTAGCACTGGAACCAATGGCTAGCACAGCCGCCACAATTCAACGTGACAGCTGCCATATTACTGGGCTCAAAACTTTGTGGAAACTTCAGGAAGCTCCTTTAAGACCTATTACCTATAGCCTTGGGAATGCAGGGATACATTGGGGCAATGCAACTTCCTCATTTGATGACATCAAAGCTTGCTGCATAAGTTGATCCTCAGTCTGGAGGACATTGTGTTGTTTTGATTTATTATTAGGTGCATCTAACCCAATGATAATTACTGAATTTATGTCACTACTGTATCTCAAATGAGTACAAAGACACCACATGCAATGCCACTGTTTTTGAGGTGACACAATTCAGAAGTCAGTGTAAAATCAACACTCCCCATATGTACAGCACCAGATGCTGATCCCTCATATTTGCTCGTCTAGATTTAATTTATGGAGCTTAAGCCGGGGTGAAAATGTACAGGTAGCGTGTTATGACATTGGAAGCACTTTTCAGGTCAGGATGAATGTATGTGATGGGCACATTATTCACACTAAAGTAGCCCTAAAGAATGATTTTGTCACATTTCACAGTCCGGATTAGGGATATACAGGAGGAGCGCTTCAGTCAGGAATTAGCGTCATGTGGTCGGCTGGAGACAAGCATGCAAGGTATTTGTGAAGATAGGCTTGGACACTTACTGCTCTATTTGTCTTCTTAGCGATCAAATACCGAGGTTGATGGTTATTTCTGTGTCACATTTGGTTTATAAAGCCGGTATGCATTTGTTAGATATTTCCATGGTGCAAAATTGCATGGATTTCAGAGATCAGACAACACCGTGGACATTGCAGCACCAGTTCACGAAGCGTCTGGAAGCTGTGCTATCCCGAACTGCTCTGCACAGACGCTATGCAATCATGTAAAACGATATACCACATGTGCCGTATCATATATTTGATAGAACAGACAATCCCTTGTATTTCCCTTGCTGATGAACAAGCGTGGACTATACCAGCATCTATTTGTGGCTTTGCATTTTGAATGGAAGTGAACAATGTCTCCAGGCTATCAGAATGAGCTATTACAGCAATGATTGAGCACAGAGAGAGAGAGGGAGAGAGAGACAGAGACAGAGAGAGAAGACAAAGTAGAAGAAGCCTGACTGGAGTGACAAATGAAATCAAACTTCATAAGACCTGCCAGTGGTGTCAGTTGTTATCCATATCTCAAGCGCATTATGGTACTGCAATGCAGCGTGTAGCCCTCTCATCTGTCGGCTCAAATTCATCACGTTCTTGACTGTTTCTTTTAAGTCACAAGTGTCAGTGTCAGGAGGACTCTTAATTGACAACTGAGTGGCACAGACGTGGACCGCTGCCTTTATTTTGGTGCCAAGAAGTGTTGTGTTGTTTTGATGAGCTATTATTGGCAGAAGCCAGTAGGAGATAGGAGTCTGTCTGGAAATGGGAAGTGACATCAGACAGAGAGGAGCTTGTCATTGTCTTCAGGCA
Source organism: Hoplostethus atlanticus (assembly GCA_034670405.1). NCBI lineage: Eukaryota > Metazoa > Chordata > Actinopteri > Trachichthyiformes > Trachichthyidae > Hoplostethus > Hoplostethus atlanticus. The sequence goes on along the minus strand of JAXDDX010000044.1, from coordinate 2,122,768 downwards.
AGTTCAATCTGCTGCACTGTAATTTAGGAACAGCCTGTTGAAATGTCATCGATGAGGCTTCTTATCTTTTGAGAGGGGGAAATTTGATTTGGGAACATTTTTAGCTGAAATTGTTTAGACATTTGCCACCCCTTTTTGAATAGCTAAAACAATTTGGCAGCATTTTAAAGAACATTCTTTCAGGCAAATTTGATTTATTATATGTCGAAAGCTGTCATGAGTTTCAGGCCTTCTAACGCAATACGTTCAATAAGATCTGTAGCTCCAAATTTGCGGCAATAAATCTCAGTATGTTATTCGTCTCACTGGAAGACTGATGACTATTGTAGTGTTGGCTGAAGGTAAACATAAATAATATGCCTGTAAAAGGTCTTGAGGACAGCATTGTGCTCATTGCAGATGTCTATAAACTATTTGAACCACTGTACTTTATACTACGTCCAGCACTCTGAGCACATCTGGCATTCATGACTAGCTCACTGTAAATCAACGAGGCATCTGTAACGTGTAGCACGATAGAGCCACTTCATAATCACAGTGTTCTCTCATAGCGTTCACTCAGCTACAGTACGGTGTAAATAAATAGCCCTCAGAGCAATGCATCTTACTGTACATTGATCATGAACATGAGACCCCGGGCAACAATGCGCAATAGAAAAATGGCTTCCTTATTTTCACTCATCCAGGGCCCTGTTCAACCCTTAATAGATAGAATCACAATGTCTGGTGTGGTGTTGCTGGGTTTATGAGACCATTACCGCTTTTTATTGTGTATCCCTGGACTAATGGGTTTCTGTAGTCCTAGTGATTTACTGCCTGTCAGCTTTGTGGCTGTCCATTAGAAAGGGAGGTTGACATCCAGCCAGTGGTTGAAGTGCCCACTGTTCAAAATAAGGAAGTCAATTTTCAACCATAGAAGCCATACTGCATGCAGTCTCTTAAAATCTCTGTTCCAAGACACATTTATGTCTTTTTATCTGCTGTCCTTTTTTCTTGACGGGTGGTTTAATAAGTCATTTACACTAGACAGATATCCCAGTGTTCCTGTATTTCACAAAAGTGCTGCATTTCCAGTTATTAGGAAAATGAAAGTCTGTAGAATCCATTAATTGACATTTACTCAGAACTTTATATTTGGAAACAGCTTCATTAAGCTATATTTTTATGGGTGCTTTATTGTAGTGCATAAACTGTGGCCCCAGCACATAAACACATCATTAAATATTAGTTTCTCATTAGGATTTATTTTCAGCTTTTATTTTGTAATGTGTTTATGGCATGGGTGTTATTTATCGTTTTAGTAAAGTATGAATCACTCACACAAGGATCAGCTTTCTGATGCTGGCAGTAGCAGACAGTCCTACCTAGCAAGCACCTTTTTTTAACTTAACATGGGATGGAAAAAAGTATTCAACATTCAGCCTTTACATTTTCTCATTGCACGTTTTTTTCTCCAAATATTGGAATCAGTTCGCATTGTTTTCCCCTCCACTCTGTGACTGTCTTCTGTTTGTCGATAAGTGAATGCAGAATTAGAAAAAATGGATTTGCTTTATTCCAACCTGATCGATATTTGAATTCTTACCAGACTAGACTCAGATGATGATAGGTAGTTCAGACATTGAGAGCAATTCCAAAAACAACAGGAAAATATGAAATTAAACAAGTGCTACCTGCACCGTGCTACCTGCACCGTGTTACCGTTGCATGTCAAGATGAGGACATGTACGGAAACAGGAAAGAATGTTTAATTTAAAGGGGATAGTAAATGGATCAGGGTACAAGAAAGCCATGTCAGACTTTTATCTCTGTTGGCTCTTCCATGACCTTTCATACTGCGTTTTTTAAATGTACAGCTGGACTAACTTGAAAGCCTTCTCAGCCACAGGACAATGCCCTTACTTCAGATAATCTGCCCTGAGTCGTCCATAAACCTCACTTTATTAGCTCATACATAAGGATCATCCTCGTGGAATTAGAGCAAAGTTAACCATGACAATTTAGACTGCTTCCGAAATCCTGACGTTAAATCACAGACTGTGTAAAAATGCACTCTGCAGTATGTGCTGTATGTGATAAAGAATCAGAGAAATTCAATATGAAAACCACATTTATGTAGTCAATATTTTTGCTGTTCTCTCTCTTTTTCCTCGCCCATCTCTTTCTGACGGCTTGTATTAATTGTTAGCGCTGTATCAGAGCCACAGGCAGGGGTTAGGCAGGTGATCCCTGAAGGAGGAGGAGCTGGTCCTGCTTCACATAAAATCAATTCTGGCCTTTGGTGTTGGCAAGCCAGCGGGGTTGGGGAGGGTGGGGGGGACGTGGGGTGGGTGAGGTTGGGGAACACATGTCTGACACCTCCTGACTTTTTCATGAGGTACTGTTTGAAGTTTTAAACCCCCACAGAGGATTCTCTGGGTGATGAATATAAAAGGGGTATAGCTAATAGCTCAGGCATATTATCGTCAATGTTTGTGTTACCCAGTTTGATATTGGAAAATGAAAGTCCATGTGTATGATACTACAGTAAGCCATGACAAATGCATAAACTTTAATTTCAAATGTTTTCTGATGACCTTGAGTAAATACATACAATATAACAACAAAAAAAGATGATTTATTTAAGTATCATCACAGCGGTTCTTTAATAATTGCGTGCACTTTCATCTTCTTTTCATCATAAGCTCCTCTTAAGTAGTTCTTGTCTTCAGCGGTTTTGTTCTCTTTTGCTTCACGAGGTATGGCGGGCACAAAGAAGAGGAGCATGACCTCAAAGCATCTTTTGTTGCAGAGGCAGCGGAGGGTGGTGGCTAGAATTCATGTGATGGGGTTAGGAGGTGTGGTAGGTAGTGAGGGGGGTGGGCTGACAACGACAAGCTTGAGTTCTGCAGCCCTGGTGGTCTTGTCTTTCATCTATTCTTTGAAATAGCTCCAGTCTGCCGTACTCTGCAAAGTGTTTGATATTAACGTGTTCATCTCCCAGTGTGCTAGTGTTTGAAAAGTGATTATAAGTGTGATGTAAGTCGCACGATTACTACAAAAGTTGAGGAAAGTGCAGCTCTGGAGGTCGATGAATAAGTAGGTAGTTTTGTGATGATTGTTTTTCTCCTAGGGTGTTTTATTTATCAAACAGTCACTGACCCACCGTGGGTTGAACGGTGCTCCAAATCCTTAGGACTGTCAGTTGCAGACTTCCTCTAACAGATGTTGGTGCTAGTCTCATGGAAGTGCAATGTCCTGGATCTGGTGGCACTGCCTTATAACTACTGTATAAATAGATTCCTACGACAGAGCCATTCATCTCCAGCCATGAACACATCAACATTAAAAGACAGCTTGCCGAGACCTCTGTGCTTGTTAGGGCCAGATCAGCAGCCCAGATGCCCAAGATGTAAACTCATGAAGGGAAGATTAATTTATCTGTCATCCCTGCTTTTGACAGTAGTTATAAATCTGATTTAGCTGTTGAGCAGGGGCCATGGAGAAGGGCAGTTGGACATTAAGATTTCAAAGGAGTGATATCAAGAGGACTAACTCATGACTCATGGCCTGCCAGAAATGGGTCAAAAGTTCTAGTGGGATGTATGTGTGGTGTGATGTTTTGCAACTTCAGGGGAAAAAAAAAAACAGTTCTACTCATCTCCTTTTCCTTGTGTTATTTTCAAGATGGCGACAGTCATGTGAGATGCCCTGGACAAAAAGCGAGCACAGGGTGTCAAAGGAGCTATTTACTGGTAGATTGATGGGAACAGGCGATATGAGGTGGTCACATCCTGTGACCATCTGCACAGGAGTCATGCTAGTTATTCAGATCGGACACAGATGCTTGGGCATAACGTGAACCTCTAAGCAGATATTTGGATGCGTGACAAAATGTTTATTGCTACAGTTCATGGAGTGTCAAGTGGATTCTGATTTGGCAGAATTTTCTACAGGTTCAGAGGCATAGACTTATTTTATGTCTCATGACACAATTTTTTTTTTTTGCCAAAATGTACTGCTTACTTATCAGCATTTGTTTTTCACATATGTCTAATAAACATCCAGTGATATGAAGTTACAGTATTTCATATCTTCTACAAGGCGTCCAATTTTAAGCACCCTACTGCTACAGGTTCTGGCAATGTCAGCTTCTTCCCGTCTTCCACTGTTTTTGGGACGTTCACTTTCTTTATTCGTGACTAAACCTGTCAGAGCGTTAAAGAATCTTTAAGGCATTTGATGACACAAATTACTCCTTGCATAACAAACTGCTTTAAGATGCTTAAAGGGGGGGTAAAATGTCATCCCACATTAAACAGTTAAATGACCTGATCACAGCCATGTGTAGGTGTTTGTGCGGATGGGAGGGGCGACACGCGATGATGAATCCCTTCCTTTGAAGCCGATCCTTTTCAACGCGTTGCTTTCACTCAAACGAAGCCACACTCTTTGTACGGTAAACAAGATGATTTTGTGACAGGAACAAAGAGTGAATAGGGTTTTTCAAGAGTGTCTACTAGTGAATTGTTGTTGAGCATATGGATGTCAACTGAAAAGACACTGAATACACTGAGAAACTCTATACGCCTTTTACATAGCTGGTAGTCTGCTGCTTAAAAACATCAGTCATTTTCCATCCTCAGCTACAGTTACTTACTTACTGTTAATAACAGTGGTCGCCCCTTCCCTCTGAATTCCCATACATTACAGTACAAAGTATGTTATAACATACTGCTGAGTTAGTGAACCTAATTACATTAATGATGGCATCCATTACTCCGGTGGTGAGGTTTGGCCACTGTGGCCCATTTTCCCAGTGCTGTAGCAATGAGGACAGTGAGAATTTCGACATGTCAAAGCGTCCAGGGCCAGAAACAGAATTAATGGCCGACTGCCTGCATCCAAGGTCCTTCAGCAGTAATTGCAAGCAGAATCTGACTCTATGATCTCAGCAGCGGTATGCACCATGCCAAAACAGCCTGCCTTTGACAGATTGCCTTCCTGCAGTAATAACTTAAGCATGTTCATTCTCTCAAATGAGGCCGTGCATCCCTCCCACACCACAAAATAGGAGCAATGATTTCTTTCCATCTCCTACAAAATATATCACAGTATATATTTTCCTGCTTTGACAAATCTCTGTTGAAATCATCAACCATCACACCTGCTTTCTTGGCTGGATTGTTTAACCCGCTGTGGACCAGAGTTGGGGAAATGAAATGTTGTGAATGTTTTGAATAAAAGATGTAATAGTCATGTCTTCCTGCTACACAGTGTAGACCTAATCAAGTGTTTTTTTTAGAGAATCACACCCTTGGCTTCTTCAAGCCTTTGAAGGTTGGGACAGAGTCACTGTTTGGTAGGGGCTCTACCAGGTAGGCTCCAGGCTTCTGTGCAAAGAAATCCCACTGTGGTTCCCTCTCATTCTCTCAGGTGATGGTCTGTGTCCAGCCTCAGGACAGAGGAACTCCTATGTGCTGCTCTGTGGTGGGCTGTGTTCTCTGGGGCAGTTAAAAACCTGGCAGCTCCACCCCATGACTGTCCAAACACAGTTGACTCCAGGCGTCCACATCAAACGGGGCTCTCTGCGAAGCCCATTGGAAAGTTAACCGCAGGGTGTTGAGCTTATTTATTTATTTTCCACATATAAAAATGTGTCAGGCTGCAGCTTTTTTATTTCTTAAACAGACATTCGCTCATTAGTGTTTGTAATTTATGGGCCTAGGTTGTATTTCAAGAGCTGTTTTGACATTACACCCGGTTCTACTCAGCTTTGCTGGATCAAGTCGAAAGCAGGATTCAGAGCGAGTAATAAGAAAAGACAAGTTAATGAAAGATCCTTTCAGTCTGCTCTTCAATGGCGCACACAACGGACATGTTAGAGCAAAATGAACTTTCCCAGCAATGTGTGTTTTAGAGAGCATGCAATGCAATCACTAATTCATCCTGCCTTGAAATACTTTGACATTGACATTCGAGGGTGGATGCTATGTGAAAATGTAAATAAACTTTAGAGGAGCTTTGGGTCAGTGTGGGATGAAATTTATAGTTTTGGCATTTACTCTGCAGTCATCATTCATCCCCCTGTCGTGAGCAGAGGCCTTGATCAGCAGAGCCTCCGTTGGCCCTCAGATGACCTGCAGTCTATCTGACCAGCTGTGGTTCAGATGCCTCAGTCAGAGATGTTCGCATTACTGTAATAACCGAGAATATTAACCCCTTCAGCACGAAAGACAGACTCAACAAAACTTCTCTGTGTCTTATTCCGGTGCTGGCAAGAGATACGTTTGAGATATGGCCTCATAATTCGGATCTTTGGGGCAAACATTAAAGAGGAAATAAGATGTGCTCAATGTAGCCGAGAATATAATGGATTTGGCAGGCGCTCAAAAGGGTACGCACACTATGTAACAGAATGTGCAGTCCTGTAAAAGCTAAATCAAAGCCTAGTAAAGGGAAGGTGGCCTCTAAGTAAAATGGCATTTATATTAAATTGCTCCAATAAAGACAGCAATCACATAATTGTGTCATGTTAGCGTTTCCATTATTTGGACGTAACAGTACGCTTGTGTTCAAATTCACTTGGGTGTAACTACAGCATAATAAACACACGTACTTTTACATAACCTTGTAAAAAAATAATTATTGCATTTGTTGGCTGAGTAGCTGAGTGTGATGTCAAGTTACTGTAACAGATGACTGACAATGCTAATGGCTGCAATATCAGGCAGAAATGAGAAGCAGCCAGGTATTTTGTGACCTTATACATTGTATTTGAGAGAACAAAGACACTCGCTGTTTGTCCTCCTTTTAACAGGTGAGCGCTCCAGCTATTAATTAGTGGAGGGCCACCTACTTTAATTGGTCTTAATCTGGAGTTAGTGGCTTTGATCTCTCTGACAGTTTGACTGCATTAGCACGAGTGTGCTGGCTAATCCTTTGCGTAGCTTGTTCTTTTGGCACAGCCAGAGGCCTGTCCAACGATAATATGTCAGCTGAGGGATAAGCCCTCATCAAACAACCAGGTCTAAGCTTCTTGAAAATGGGGGTTGAAGGGCCACCATCATGCTGTGGCTTCAAACAAAGATAGAGGTGTAAACCAACACTGGTCTGTACGCAGTACTCTTATACTGCAACCCTTAGATTAAACATCAAGGGGAACATTTTGAAAGTGAGCATTTTCAAGGTTTGTGTCGTGTGCATTGCTTTATGATCACCACTATTTAATTGTCATTTACCCTCAAGGGAGCCCTGGGTGTTACAATGAATTCTTTATTTCCATCACACCATCTTTGTCTATACATACTACATAGTAAACCACATGTCTAAACAGTGACTTTATCTGTGCTCTGTCATCTTATTAGGAAATAACAAGCGTCTTAAGTGTTTGTTGTGTAACACTACAGCTGTCCTGAACTCAAATTGAACCCCCATGAATAATGATAACCATCTTACAGGCAACAATATCTTCTTTCAGGAAAGGAAGAGAAAGATAGTGTTTGAAATGAAGAAAATAGCATGACTTCTGTGGAGATTACATCTCACATCATGGTGATTTACTTATCAAGGCTGGTATATTATCTTACGTTCAGTATCTTTTGTTTTATTGTTTTGACATGGAGGAATGTTAGCCAATCCTTCAGAGAGACACACAAAAGGCACAGTACATCAATTAATACTAATTCCAAGAGGAGAGTTTAGGAAACAAGTAGGTTTACAAAGGATATCATAGTAATAACTCAGTATTAGTATCATTCTTTGCTTGTCTTTTCCATATCTACTGCCTGTGAGTTGAGATGCTAGCAGTATCTCTGAGCTTCAAGATTTATTTGACCTTTAAGTCGCTGGCTCACATTTTTAAACTCGTGGCAAATCAGTGTGCATGTACACATCATTTGGCTTGCTTTGGATACGTATGTAGGTTGGACCATGAGTCACCCATCAAGAGACTGTGCAATGTAATTTCACAATTCTTTAATATGACATAACATCTACACTTTAAAAGACTAAAACATTAAAGGACTTTTGAAAGACTACTGGCTTTGTTTACATATTGATTTGACTTTGACTTTTGACTTTTCTAACTCTGAAATGTACCTGAGATTTTGATACTTTTACAGCTAAACAGTTTTTAATCCATATTATATAAATGCATTGTGGATGGGATAGTATTTAACCAATTGGAAATTATGCCATGAGGCAAAAATCAGATTTATTTGAATTGTCTCACACCATTTTATCATGACATTCCAGCTCTTGGTTACTGACCAAATCTCTTCACCTCAATGCCTCCGGACCCTGGAGGCCACCTGTAAATAGTCATCTGGTTTCATTTGTATTTGGGACCATTTGGCCAATCCGTCATCCATCAGTAAATAGGAAAAATATTAAGTACGCTGGGGACAGTATTGGAAGGTGACTCTCCAGTCGTGGGCACAAGGTAAAGATTAATCAAATGTTATGTGTACTATCACCAGCTGGCAGCACCAGCCTCTAAGCCTTTGAGTGAGTAAGTCCACAGAGAGGCTCGTGGCACAGCTGAGTTTGTCTTGTAAAAGTGCAGCTGTCCAAGACATGACAGCTACAGCATTAGCAGGGCCATTAAGAGGTGTAGAACATTTCCAGGGAAACCATTTGAAAAATGACAACCCCCGGCACTGGTGAGATATTAATTATACGCAGCACCCATGGAAAATAAGCGAAAACAGTTGGTAAGACAAAACACGCCTTGTTTTCTCACAAGATGCCTTGTTGTTGCATCAAGAACTTAATAAGCAATAAAAAAGAAAAAAAGAAAGAAAAAAATTCGCCAGTAGCAATGAGTAATGATCAGTTACCTTAAGGCTCCATAATCTAAAAAGAAATAAGGATTGTTGTAAGATGTTTCTTACGTATAACAGGTTCTACAAACAACCTTTTTCTAATGATTCACAGTCACAACAAAACAAAACACATTAAAGTTACTCAAACTGGAAAGGGTAGGTACTTATTGAACAATGATTCCTCGTTGCTGATTGGACAAACTGTCTGTTGGACTGGGTGAATAAGGAAACCCAGTATAACCCAGAACACCCCCTGCAAAACTGCAAAAAGGTTACAATTAACAGTTTATTACAACAAGGCCAACACATATTCTGGTTGTCTTTCCCCAGTTTCTTCATGCAGTTCGTTCACAACTTGTTCGCTTCCTTCCTCCCGGACAGACAGACAGCTGCGTCCAATCAGCGATGAGGAATCATTGTTCATCGTTGTGTTTTCTGTTTTTCTGTCGTTTTCTGACTTGTTAATTTGTTTTGCACTTCGGGGATACTGTAGAAAACAAATAAGTGAGTGAAAAGTGACAATCTGTGAATTTCTCTTCTGTTCACCTCCTGTTTAAGCTTGGTGAGTAATGTGTGATATTGCTGCCTATCCCCAAAAGCTATTCTCAGAAAATGTCCTATTAATAAACTAGCCTGAGCTCTACTATGTCCACCAGTATCATTGCTACTATATATAAGACAGTATGCCAATGCAACAAAATATACTGATGCAAGCCAAGGGACTCAGTGCAAGATAGTAGTGATCATTTAGGTTCAAAACTACAGCAGATTAATTGTGAAACTACAATCTGTATCCATAAAGTCATTGAGCCTGGATGAAATGGAAACATTCAGACATTCAAAGTGTAGAGAGAACCCACTGAACTAAAGTGAGTCTGGGTGCTCAAGATTTACAGTTTCCTTTCTAATATTTAGTTTGTCAGGTATTGATCTTCTCCTGGCCATTAATCCTCCCGACGTTATTTACTGTTCTGAGCGTGCGTAGGAAAGCTGGAACGCAAAATAAAAAGTGCTTGTCAGGTATAATTGATAAAAACTGTTCAGTCGTGGGGATTGTAAACTTGACATAGAGATTTGCTGTAAAAGATGAGTCATTTTTATCGTAAATCAGCATCATAAAGCAGCGAGGTCTGTGAAGCTGGAAGGGGAAGGGTTGTGGAGGTCAGGCAGGGGGGGGCTGGAACTTGCTTTGGCCCAGCAGGGGGAAGGCTGCACAGGATATGGTAGTCCCATCACAGGCTGAAGATGAATCAGTTTACGTGGCTTATTTTCATCCCTTTATACAGAAAAGCAGTTTTATAATGAGTACATGGGCTCATTCTGTTAATTGTGGATTCATTTGCCATGTTTTCAGTAAGTTGGATGCATTAACTAGGATCCAACGAGGTACCACCTAATTAAAACCACAAGTCCCCGAGAGTGTTATAATTCCCATAAGAGTATAGTCCATTAATTGGTCATAACTAAACCCTCCAAGACTTGATTACAGGGATGGTGGTTAGCCTGGTAAGTTTAAGCTCCGGAGCTATTATATATATAAATTGGAGTTATTGCATGTCCTCTTTTCAAGGGAATGAGAGGAACCTATGATGGCCACATAATATCTATTCACAGAGACTCATAAATAAAGAGTTGCCCCTAGGTGCAAACTGTGTTTATTATAGCCGCCTGAACCTTCGTGCTGGCCCTCGGAGTTACTTATGCAGATAAATGCAGCACCATTCATCATCACTTCTATTCATAAATAGCCAATAACTCATCTCTCTCCTTATGGAAGATTAGACCTTGGAAATGTGACTTAAGCACGGGAAGTATTCAGTTCATGAAAAACATGAGTGATCACGCGCACCAAACTCCCCTTTACTCATTATATCTTATTCTACATGTCATTTCCTTGCTCACCTATCATCTACAAGGCCCATAAAGAATGGTAAGGGAAGCTTCTCGGTGGTATGCCGACTGAGAGCAGATGAGGTGGTTTTTTTTTTTTTTTCCTACTGTAGTGTGCCGGTTTGCAGAGAAGGGGCCACAGAGGTGCGTAGACTGATGAGAAGGGATGATATATGTAGCGCCTGTGTCCCAGCTCTCCTCTGGCCCATTGTCATTAATCACGGCCATTAGCCCCCCTCCCCCTCTCCACCGCCACCACCCCCACCACCCCCACCCGCCTTGTCTGCGCCCAACCATCACAGCCTCCCTTTTGTCTCATATCCATAAAGGGAAAGGCCTAATACTTTCAACTCACCCACTGCAGAGATAGAGGGATGCTAAAAAGGGTACTAGCCTGTGTTTCGGGGGAATTAAAAGTTGTTATTTATCTCGTGATGCTGTAGAAGGTATTTTATTGTGAAGCTGTAGAACACTACACGGTACAGCAACTGTTCCATGCACATGCTGATAAACAACCATGGTTTGATGGCCCATATATAGGCATACACAGTTTATGCCTCTGTGTTATTTTAGATTAGGGCGGGATTGTTTTAATCTGCTGTGTGTGTCCTGTGTGGTATACGAGCTAATCAGCAGTCTGCGCCACTCTCTTCAGCAGAGTCCTTACATCGTTAAGTCGCTCCCTCTCTCTCTCGCCCCGTCCTCCATGTCATCAAACCCAAGAGGTCTGATATGATAATATGTGTGAACTGAAATGTGAAAGCAATTCATATCACTTTCCAAGGGCTTTGAATGTTTGATTTGCATAACTAGAGAAAATGATATTAGATGGGCATATTGATTTAATTTCATCCTAGAGCGCTGTTAATTATGGTATCATAAAAGTGTCATCTCTTTATTATCGGTTTCAGAATGGGGGTTGATGGCTGGTGTTAGCGAAGTGCTCGCATTGCAACACGGGAAGGCCGATCGTCGCGATGATATCCAGCATAATGCGATATTACGAGCCTGGGTCAGGATAAACACACAGATATGGCTTTGTACCGTGGTATCGTCTTTGATTGAAGTTCTTTGATTTTAAAGTTGGGCTATCTGTATCCAGTTTTGCTTTAATGCTCGCCCAGTTGTTTGATATTGGATGAATATTTCTTCTCAATGCTCCGTTGTGAATGTTTTACATCTGCCTCACTTCGCATGCGTTGCCTCCTGTGCGCCATTGCTTTGATTTACATTCCCACTTTTAACAGTATTACATGTTTTACATCACATCACAAGAAAAGGGGTTGCTGTTTGCTTTCAAGTCAACGAGTAACGTGGTTTATATAGGCCCTTTTGTATGTGTTTTCATATCATAAAGACTGCAATCTGTATGGGATTATGGGAGATATACCCTACATACCTCTCCCATGCATGGCTTTGAAAGCACTTACACCCAGTAATGTTCACTGTGAGGATGCTGAACAAATGAAGTATCTCCCCTCCGCTTTCAGCTGAATTCAGATCTTTACAAATGGATTCCCTGAGTGCAATTTATCTAAATGAACAGTGATCATTATTCTAGATCTACCTCATCCTTAATGCTGGAGCACTATTGAGCAGATATCTCTTTAAACACAGCAAATAGGTGGTCTGGGCTGAAGGAAGGCTGAGTGCATTCATTACTTCTCTCCCCTCTTTTTTTTTTTTTTTTTTTTTCCTCTGGAACACAAAGCAGTGCATAATGTGCAATCTGATAAGTGTTCTCTTGCGCGCTCCGGGCCCCCCCTGTCCTATACATCACTGGCCGGCTCAGCTGTGGTTTGCGAGAAGAGAACTCGGGGATTGGTGTGGCTGAAGTTGATGAATAGGCCTGCGAGGGTGAGAAACTCCAGGGCCAAGCTGTAGGTCCATCCCCATGGCATGTGATGCTGATTGGCTTTGTCCTGTGCGGCCGCTCTGGAGAAGCGGACATTAAGATTAAGTGATGCTGTCGTGTCGGGGAGCAGTGCACTGCATCATCCTGGGGAAGAGACAGCTGCGGTGGTTAATCCTTCATCACCAGGGGAGCGCTGCCAGAGCAGAGATATACAGCCAAAGATAACCCTCCATAACTTCTGCTAAAGATCAGAAACTTTGAGTTCGCATCCATCTGTTCTCAATCCTCACTTAAAAATGAGAAATGAGCAGAAACGGCGCCGCAGACAGTGGGATACAAATGGCACAAATAACATCAAGATGAGGTGAATGTTTTAGTCGGAGGTAATCCCTCTCTAACTAACAGTGAGTAAAAACTGGTCATTGTACATGGCTTTTGTGAGAGGAGGGAGAAGAAACAAGGGCAAACAAACAGAAACCCATTTATACAGCTTCTGCAATTCCTCTCATGTCACCTGGCTAAGTGACAGAAGTGTACTTTATCACACATTCTGGGTTGTGGGAATTCCCAGTAGATGGGAAAATCTAGTTTAAACAGAGAAAAAAGCCACTCAAGGCAGAGCTAAAGTAGTCTGTATTTATGTATCTGTGCATGGCGTCAGCATATTTTAGACTGCTGGGTTTGCATGTTTGTTGTTGGTTTGATGTAGCTGTCGTGACGTGATGGATGAGCATCATCATGTAAAGAGTAAAAGGAAAGGTCTCCGTTCTCAGGGAAGGCCCGCGTGCTATATTGCCCGAGATGGCCTGAAAAAAACAACAACGTTACAGCGGGATCCTTCTCTTTCTATCTGTTCCAGCCTTCTCCACTGCCCCGAAGCCAGCCGGTTTTGAGCAATGCCGTTTCCATTTTCATACCACTTGTACTACCACTACCTCTGAATATGGTAATGTCCCAGAGAAAGCCACGGAGATCCTGTGGGATGATATATTTGGTATGGCTTCGGCATACCTGCAGAGAGCAGTGGTGACAGTGACATATTAGTTATGGTGTCTCTTGGAATCTGATAACTTCAAATTTGCCACCTTGTTAAGTTTTGATTTATGTGATACCATTTCACTAAAGTAATTGGCCTGGCCTGTTGTAGAAAATAATCAGCCTCTCCACAGAACAAATGCTGGGCCATGCTAATGAGGCAGCCGCGGCGTTGAACTGATGCCGCCGAGTGACAGTTATTAATGATTGTTATGATACACCGACGAGCGTTGATTGGACTGAGTTGGGCGAAAAGTGACATTTAAAAAATACGGCATATTGGGAAGTACTAATGAAGTAATACACTGCTAGGAAAACAATCATGTGCGTTGTCAAGGCAATGTGTAATTACCCAGCAGCCACCCTGGCTGGCTGTTTGGCAGTTCTGGCGGGGTGGGGGGGGGAGAGCTGAACAACCTGGCCGGTAATGGATGGAGCTCTGCTGGCAAGGGGCTAAAATGCACTAGGCAGTGACAGAGGAGTACAGATTGATGAATTAATTGGGTCTTTCTTGGGACATAAGGGGGAACCGCTGCGGCATATGCTCAGCTTGTTACTTTGGAAAGTCTACTGACCCTGAAAGTGAAGCCATGCCATACAGGGAGTTGTGTTTTTTTTTCTCCTTTTTTTTATTGCTCTTTTTCCTGTGGGGGGTTGGATTGCACACACTAAAGTGTAGTATTTTTGTTAGAGTTTTCTAATATGATCAGCAGGACAAAATCAATAAAGCTGAGGCAGCACACATTCCCTTTAACGTTCTTGTCAGAACATCCAGGTCAGTGTTAGGAGCCATTCTCTTCTGTTTATCATGTGAGTTGGTGACGTTGGCAGTAAGGTTGAAGAGCAGTAATGGCGTGGATTATATCGTTACATCGTTATATCAATATTTTGGTTGGCTCTAAACCAAAGACACGAATGATGAAAGTGAGGCAATCACTATCATCCTCCTGATTGGTCAACTAGATTGCCCTACCCGCAACAACTCGGCGAGGTCTACACATAGTTGCCACTTCGTCACGGCGTTGCGACACCCCTCTGTCAAACCTCTCAAACGTTCTTACTTAGCGCTGGCTCCTGCTGAGTGAGAATGAAAGTTCACACAGCTGCTAACTGTCACTGTGGTCTTACTTCAGCAAGCACCCATTGGCTGCGACCGCTCCCCCTTGCTCATCTCCCATCAAGCCAGTGCATTAGGACCGACTGCCGACCGCATCAGTGGGCCTCCTTGGCCCCACGGAGAGTCCCAGGCCCATCACCATGAATTAAACGACAGGGTTTGGTAGTGGCGCTGCTTTTTGTGCCACTGAGCATTACACTGACACAAATGCTGAGGATCTTTGTCAGCTATTATTTCAATACATGAGCGTGTGGTGCCTTGTCCATCCCGTTCTCTGTGAAGCTCCCGTATCCTCCTCCCGCTCGGCGCAACTCCCTTGTACTTCTGCCTTTGAAGTAATGGTACATGCTCTCGGACACTGATGATGCACTAGCGCACTGTACTGTCTCTGGTCTTTATAGGGGTGTTATATTGTTCATGAAAGGAGAGCGGACCTTTTTATGAAAATATTGATTTGAGAGGTTTTGTCCCTTGTAATATCTTGTGGTGTAACATTTCTTAGCATTATACTTAATCTAGTTTTTGTTGCTTGAGGAGTTCCTGATAGATCCAGTACCTGATAGATCTACTGTTGTCGGAGCCCTGAGAAAGAAAAACATATCCAACCACTTCTGATGTCGTACTCTACATTACAAATCTTCCCTGCTCCCCTTCCCTGCCCTTTCTCTCTACTCTCTATCTCCCTCCCTCTTTGTTCCGTTTTTTACACTCATCAGAAGAGACAGGTGAGTTAGTGCACGCTCAACTTCAAACTGGCGTAATTGTTTTTCATACGGAATGAGAGTCGCGGAGTAGACATGGATTGTAGAGGAACAACAGGGCTGATTAGTGAGGGTTAGATTTGCTTGCTGGACCATTTTGACACCTGTCTCCCTGCTTTCCCTGAAAGCTGGACCTGATCCCTCTATACTGTCAGTCAAATTGTTGGAGAGAGAGTGAGAGTGAGAGAGAGAGAAGAGCATCAGAAAGATACAGGATCAAATAAGAGTGGGAGACTTTTTCCCCCTTCGTTCAAGAACATCATCACAGCTCTTCTTGAAAGTCTCCATAATGGAGCTGTTATACTCTACTTTGTCCGGGGCCACATTCTTGACAGAGTTCAGTTCAGGAGAAATTGATTCCAATGACTTTTCTATTCAGGTGGTGTAGTCAGAGTTGTAATTGTATTTTCAGATGGATGCTGCGGTGTCAACGAGGTAATGGAAATGTTTCTTCACTCCCGTCATACATCACATTGTTTTGTTGCAGTGTTTTTAATAAAACTAATATTGGCCATATTTGAAATAGTGTTGAAATAATTGTGTACCGCCCCACGTTCAGGAAAACTAGTGTACGATATTCATGTGCGAAATATGCATCCCATCTGGCTGCATCTTGTTTACAGAACACAGTGGCAGCTTGGGGTTATTAATCATGCTTGTCTTAATTACCCCGTGTAGCTGCTCCATCCCCAACTCTGAAGTTGACCTTTTTTTCCCGGATCCTTTTAAGCCATTAATCATACAAAGATCAACGCCAGACAAATAAGAGTAGATGTTTGCATTGCTTAGGCTCCTCATGGGTGCACATGATCCAAACTTTCCAAACGTTGGAAACAAACTTTTACATGAATATCTGCTACTACTGCTCTCTGTGTTGTTCAAAAGCTGGTTTTCCTATGTACAACACGTATTTAATAAAGTAAAATTAAACCAGGTTTCACAGTAAAAACTTTAATTATAGCCTACTGTCACACGTTTCTACAAAATAAACATAGCTGGAAAAGTATGGCTTGCTTGCTAAAGTGTCTTGATTTTTGCGGATTAATGAGCTTTGACATTTTAGGAGACAAATAGTTTTTTTCTCCAAGTACAATTCCTGGTTGCTCGCCATGTGGCCTGGAGCAGAGTCACTCCTAACGTTAATCTGACAGGTAAATGAGAGGCTGTATGTGGTCTATCTGTTGACGAGGGACAGTTTAGACCTGTGGGCTTCAATGTCCTTGCCAGAAAGTCAATACAATTTGCTGAGAAGTCTTAACCCAGGCTATGGCTTATCAGTGGAGAAAACAGTCATCTTTTCAGCCAATTTTTATTTGTTGCCACCTCCCTGAAGAAGCTGAATGTTTGGTGTAATGAGATATTGCCATCTTTAGACAAATGATAGAGCAACCATCCAGTATATTGAGGAAAGGTGCATGAGGAATAGTAATTATAGAGTTGTTTTTGTTTGAAGAAATAGCTTTTCATTATTAAAAAAAAAGTCTGATGACCTGGAAAGGCTGACTACTGATTTGTTAGCAAATTGCAAAAACTCTCAAAAGAATACTAATTCGACTTTTGCAGTGAAGTATTGTCTCCAGTGTCACTTTTTAACTGAAAACCACATCGTTTATCATTCAAGTCAACCAAGCAATGGCTAACATTTGCATCACACCGTGCAAGTGCTGTGATGTGGAGGAGAATTCCCTTTTACACTCCTCTTCACCTCCAGTCAGTTAAACAGATGAACTATTGCAGGACTAAGATTAAACAGTAACTGGGGGTGCCATAGCACAATGTGAATGGGGCCTGACAGACATTTTATCAGTAAACCAATTAACATGATTTATGGTTGGGGGTAAGCATGAGACTTGCCCATAAATACAAAGGGCTGGCTGAACAGCTCCTTCTAAAGGGAGATGTTATCAGACCCCTCTCGATTCCGCTTTGCTGGCATGGAGTCAGCATGCATTTGTAAATGCAGCTACTGTGCATGGAGGGCCTCTCCCCCAGTGGGTCAGGAGTTCAAAGCCCAGCCTGAAGAGTTGAAGAGTGGGGCGTGAACTCCCGACCCCCCTAATGTAAAAGGGCAAGCACTGGAAAACCAGTTCTTTTCGGGCCTCTCCCACCCAGGTGGGAGATCTTGTCTGCTCTGTCCACCACAGTAGGTTTAACAGAGAACTGAAATGGAATGCTTGGTATTACGGCAAACTAATTTTAGGATGCCCCGCAAGGGCAAATCGGGAAATACCAGCTGAAATCAATTAGGAGTTTGAGGAGAGTGTCAGTAAGTCCAATGAGAAGGACTTGGATTCAAAGCGAGTGACACATTCTGTCAAGCACCGTCTAAAGGTCTGACACATGCTTTAGTTCACCAAAGATTCACTTTCAGGTTGTGTGGAATTTTGTCCTTTCTTGTGAGTTCAGGTACAGTGTTTGCCCGGGACAGATTTACTATTTACACACCACTATTGTACTGTGGTGTACTATTGCACACCACACTCTCTCATCTGGACAGCCGGAAGGGGGGCTATGTGAGACTGCTGTTCATTGACTATAGTTCAGCTTTCAATACCATAGTCCCCACCAGACTGGCTGGCAAGTTGATGGAGCTGGGACTGAACACCCCCCTGTGTGCCTGGATCCTGGACTTCCTGACCGCCAGGCCCCAGGTGGTCAGGGTGGGTAGACACACCTCCAACCCCCTCACCCTGAACACAGGATCCCCCCAGGGTTGCGTCCTCAGCCCCCTACTGTACTCCCTGTACACACATGACTGTGTGGCCAGGTTCAGCTCCAACACCATCATTAAGTTTGCGGATGACACAGTGGTGGTGGGCCTGATCTCCAACAACGACGAGAAGGCCTACCTGGAGGAAGTTGCTGATCTGTCACTCTGGTGCCAGGACAACAGCCTCCTCCTGAATGTCACCAAAACTAAGGAGCTGATTGTGGACTTTAGGAGGACACAACAACAGAGGACGTACTCACCACTGGGGATTAATGGGACTACTGTGGAGAGGGTGAGCAGGTATAAATACCTGGGAGTCAACATCACCGAAGATCTGACATGGTCCACACACACTGACACTCTGGTGAGAAAGGCGAGGCAGCGCCTTTACCACCTCAGGCAACTGAGGAAATTCAAAGTCTCCCGGAGGATCCTTCAGTCCTTCTACTCTGGAGCTGTGGAGGGTATCCTGACAGGAAGCATCACTGCCTGGTTTGGCAACAGCTCCGCTCAGGACAGGAAGGCTCTGCAGAGAGTAGTGCGTTCGGCTGAGTGCACTATTGGAACTACACTCCCCACCCTGCAGGACTTGTACACCAGGAGGTGCAGAACCAGAGCCTGCGGGATCATGAAGGATCCTCACCACCCCAACAACGGACTGTTTCAGCTGCTGCGGTCAGGCAAGCGCCTCCGTAGTCACGCTGCCAAAACAGAGAGACTGAGACGGAGTTTCTTTCCTCAGGCCATCAGGACTGTGAACTCCGACCTCACCAGGGCCCCCACCAAGACACACACACTGCCCCTCTTATGCACACACACACTTAGGTAAAGACTACACATAATTTATAATTTATATTACACATACAATTTTCCCTTTTTTTACTATATTGTTTTATAAAGTGCTCTTATTGTAAATATTGTGTTGTTTTTTTATATAGAGCTCTTAAATATTGTAAATATTGTGTTGGTCTATTGTAAATAGTGTGAACCTGTTATTTTGCACATTTCTGCTGAGCATTGCCACTTTGCATTTCACTACACACCTCGTGTGTGTATGTGACAATTAAACTCCTTGAATCTCAAAAACATGTTAATTGGCCTGCTGTCTTTTCTGGGTGATGTATTGTTTTTAATAATGCCCTCAGAGATCAGTACTTTGACATGCACTGCTTTAAATGTAGTGGTTAGATGTATTAGTATTAGTATTAGTATTAGTAAAAGCAAAACTGACAAGTGAGCATCACTGTTTAAAAGGTACATCCTACAGGGGCGTCCTGGGTTCAAATCCGGCCTATGTCGCATGTCATCCCTCCTCTCTCACCTGATCTTTCCTGTCTCTCAAATCAAATCACATTTATTTGTATAGCCCTTTACGTGTATAGCCATTTACGCTCTAGTTTTCTACAGACTTGTTAAGTGCACGAGTGTCGTTAGTAAACCACAGGTGCACATTTCCTAGGGTGGTGTTTTCTAGTGACTAACAGGGCGATTGAATCAAGTGCGTTGGTAAGGCTAGAGTTTAGTTCGTTGGTGAAATTGTCAAGTGAGCCAACATGAAACCAGAGAGTGGTTGCGAGAAAACGGGGCAATTTTTCAGATAGTAACGAGGCCGCAGTAGCATTAATACGAAGGCTGATATATGTATCTTCACACTTTTGGCGTGGGCAGGTCAGTTGGATCTCAAATTTAATGAGATAGTGATCAGATAGGGCGGGCACATAAGAGGAGACCACTAAAGCAGATACAGGTATGCCACGGGCCAGAACTAGGTCAAGGGTGGGTTGGTTCATTAACGAATTGAGTGAGGCCGCAAGTATCAATAAGATCTAGGAAGGCCTTACTGAGAGGATCGGCGGAGTTATTCAGGTGAATGTTAAAATCACCGACGATGAGAATATTATCAGCTCGGGTCACTAAGTCCGAGATGAAATTGGAGAACCTTTCTAAGAAGAGCGAACAGGACCCGGGTTGGCGGTAAAGTACTGCTAAATAAATGATGGGAGATTCGTAGCTGTTGGGCGCAGAATAAGGACTTCGAAGGATGTACATCTGTTGTTAGTCTCTACTGATTTGAGCTAGTCTCTACCTCAAATAAAGGTAAAATGCCCAAAAAATAATCTTTAAAAAAAAGGTACATCTTACAGATCACGGGTTTATGACATGGCGTTGCCTCTTTTTACCCAGTAAACAATGGTTTTTATCATTAGCTAGGGAACAGCATGTGGTTCCATTGCACTTTAACAGCTTATTCTCATCTTTGACTTGCTCAGAAACACATTCTGCTGCCGTACCATGTCTCACGTAGGTGGCGTATTTAGGCTTGTAAATGATCTGACGACACATGAGTCAATGAATTATCACTTGCTTGTGTTTGAAGTTTACCTCAAGGTGTATATGGCAGTACGTTTTTAACTCCTTCTCATGGATCGGTGTGACCCAGTACTTACAAATAAGCACGGCCCAGTGATTCTATGATTAATGTTTTTACAATCCCTAAAGGAGCAGAATGGACATACACTCATATCATTCAGCATGTTTACAATTTTACACGTATTATTAGGGAGATGGAGCAGTCCATTTACAGTTCAGTAACCTTTATGACAGTGGGCTCTCATCAGCACTTTATTTTCTGTGTAACACTCTTAAGTCATCTACAAATGTCAGAATAAAACAGACCCATGAAATATTCAGGATCAGCTTTTAAAAGAATGATGCGCCGTGATTTACTTGAGGGTGTTTCACTCTCCTGTCTGTTTTATGGGGGCTTTTAATTTTTTTTATTGAAGGACAGTTCTGAGTAAATGGTTTCTCATCTAAGGAAGATTAAATGGTCTTATACAATTTACAGAAACATAAGGGCATGTGGGACAAAAGCCTGAAATGTGTTTTACAGCACATGTGATAGGAGGTAGTGGCGCACGGGGGAACCGAGAAAGTAAGGAGCATGTGTTTCTTTGCAGACACATGTAAATCAATTTGTATTGATCCAAACAATAGAGCCAGCAGCTCTGCACATCTATCGATTAAACAATTAGATATCTGCTGGATCTATCCAAATAGAAAATGATATTTGATTTAGCTCAATCCTGTCTGATGTCCGATGCCCTTAAACATATTTTATGGGGATATACGTGTGTCCTTTATATATAATATAGGAAATAAATGACGGAGCCCTTCGAAATTCAATTAATGTTGAGAATAACAAAGGATTTCTAACCATAGTGATCACTGAGCAGCATTGCATTTTGTGTTTTTATTGTACATTGAATCACTACTGCAGCACTGCCATGCTCTCACATATCTTTCACATATCTTTTGGCTGCTGTGTGTCTTTTTTTTCCCGCTGTCTTTCAAAGTTTCAGAGGGCCAGTAAACCGTGGCTTTCAATTCCCCTGCTCTGGTGTTTTCACTCAGGAATAGGAGTGATGAGCAAACGGTTTCAGACTCAATCCTTGAGCAAAGGGCTGTGCTGACAGGGATTATTATTTATTTGTCATGGTGGATGTAATAAGCTGTAGATACAGGATGGAGGGCCTGTGATTTATTGCTCTGTCGACCGCCACTAGCAGGACGTGCGCTCTAGCGTGCAGGATGAATACCACACTGTCAGTTCTGTCCATCCGTCACCATCACCTCTCCCTGCACTGCCTTTTTCACAACCACCCCCCCCCCCCCTCCATTTCATGCCACAATACATAAACAATCTTTCATTATTTTGATACCTTCTTCTCCATATTTGTTTCTGCACATAACATGGGGCCTTGGTTTTATGTGTCCCGTTATTTTGATGCACTAGCTTCAGGTTGTACTCCCTGGAGTTATTGCAGAAAGGTGTGTGGTTGGCGTTTTTATTGACCTGACATTAAGGGAATCGAATCTGTTTCCATTCACATTTTGGTGTTTGGCCATTCAGCACAAACAGACCCTTATTTTCACATTACATATATTGAATGATAGAATTAGTGTCCCCTGGTGTGAGAGCAATGTTGGCTCCACATAAAGTCCTGCTCCACTCAAATAATAAGCTGCTTTTCCTCAGAAGAGGGGCTTTGCAAAATCTTATTTCATAGTTATAGTTTGTTGCTGTTGTCCACCGCCACCGGCCACTGGGAGGATTGTACTCCGTGTCACTGCGGCCATACTTTGGTGTTAATGTTATTGAGCAGCATCTTACAGAACGGGTGACTCACTTGCCTCTCTATAGGTCATGTAATCTTGTTAAAAGCCTTCATGGTTTTAGGATTATGTTATTGAAGTGTCACTTAATTGGATAAACATTTTTTATGCCGTAAACATACAGTGCTAGCTCCCATTTAGTCGGCGTGGATATTGTTTACACGGCAGGGGATTTGCGTAAGTGGAACTGACTCTGTAAACAGCGGCTCCCACTAGAGGCTTTATGTGAAAAGCAGGCTGAGAGCGAGGCATCAGGGAAAACACTTAGCCCACATATCAGAGCAGCGGACATGTGCTTGGCGAGAGGGAGCGAGCATGTCGGTGACAGCGCTTAATTAATATGAGGAATTGCCTTTGTGTCCGGGTAAACGACTTGAGCAGGAGCCGCTTTGTTGTTTAAGCCCACTCAGCTGAGTGTTCAATGGGGGTTTTTCTGTGAATAACATTACACCCCTGCATGGGCCCGTCGTGCACCGGGCAGGTCAGAGCAGCCAAATCTTCATCCCACTGACGAGACCTGATCGTTATGTATCAGTCCTTCCCTTTTCTTCTGCCTCTTCAGGTTCTCAGATGTCATCTGCTGCAGCTCGGCAGGGTGTCTATCGTATTTACGGGTTCATTTTTCCCCCCCTTAAATTGTTATTTATGGACTTTTGTTTGTTTTCGGCCATCATTACTAACAATACGGTTAATAGCAATCATTTGTTATCCGGCGCTGGTGCTGATGCTTGGGATGGGGGCAGTGAAGTGAGAATACTCATTTGGAGGTTGAGGAAAGCCTTGACAGGGCCCATTTATAACAAGATCATTGTGGAATGTCCAGCCTATTAATAACCCTCCATTGCAGTCCAATTAACGCTCCCTGATGTAAACGACTCTGCATTGAGGAGATGTGTGAATTTTTCCTTGTGAAGATCATTGTTGGTGCTACCGTTGATTCCTTTATAAGTTGAATTGCAGAACCCTGGATAATGGAGTAGATCAGCTTTATTCTGTTGCAGTGTTTGTCCATAAGTGTGTCATAACTTTGCTTATAAACACAAAAATATTTTATTGAACCAAAGTATATTACCTTTTTTTTCACATAATATTAGGTGTCTGAAAAGAGTGTTGCTAACAATCATGCAGGATTGCCGACTTTTTCTCTCTCTCTCTCTCTCTCTCTCTCTCTCTCTCTCTCTCTCTCCTCCTTTTTCTCTCGCTCTCTCACCACAGTTGAGTTTATCAAGCCTTAATTAGTGATACATTTTCTACCTGTGATGTCTATTGATGTATTTGAGAAGAAAAGGCAAATTGAGTTGCAGCCTGACTGGAAAGCCAATTCTTTTTGAAAATTGTCCCCCTCTTTACCTCCCCTGCCTCTCTCAATCTCACCTCATTCACTCTCCCTCTCTCCTTCTCCCTCGCTCTCTCCATCGCCGTGCATGGCCCGGGAGTAGTCTGGAGAAATGAGGTGCAGCATTAGTGTTTTTTGCTTGCCTGTGCAATAGAAAACGCTGCACGTCAGGGGCCCCGTCAGCAGATCGGGGAGATGCAGATGGGAGGTGAAAAAGCTCCCTAGTGGCAGTCAGGCCCTGCTCGGATGTGATTGCAGCCGCCAGGATGAAGTCAGCACTGACAAAGTGCACCCATTGATGGATGGACAAAGCCGGGAACTGGATGTGAGAATGGATGGGGGCAGAGTGGGAACTTAACACAGACAAACAAAATGAAAGACAGAGAGGAATTACCTGCTAAAGCATTCCGGCAATACAAATCCCAGAGCAATTTACTTACTGCTAACTGAGCACAGGAGGATTGTTTGCATCGGTACAAGTAGGTCTGACGGCGGGGAATGGCTTTCATTCAGTCGACAAGGGCTGCCTGATTTCACACTATTGTTTTATGATTGCCTGTTTTTCACATATAGTCAAATCCATATATACTGAGTGTAAGGGCACTCCTTACACACTTAATCCTATCGACACACACACACACACACATCAAGACTGTGCATCTAGGCTGTGTAAAAGAGCTTTAAATCGCCTGTGTGCTAAAGCCCAGTTTAATTTGTAGCGCCTCAAAGTGGACCGTAAAACACAAGATACTTTAGGTACCTCATGGCCTGCAGAGAACTAATAACCCCTGAAACTCAGGGCCAATAACCTTCCCAAATCCAGGGCCTATGTGGGGGGTAGAGGAGTCAGCTCCCTTGTTGGCGAATGAATTCTCATTACCATTGCACTAGCACTACATTAAATGTCAGTGTTGGTGGTGGATGGGGCCTGGAAGATTAAGACTAATGCTGTTGGCCTCAGGAACTCCGATTAGAACTATTCTCATTAATCAGAGTCTCAGAAATGGAAGCAATTTAAAGCCCTAGTCCTCTCAGAGCAAGGGGCAGGGCAGCACCCTGTCACCGACTAGGGGAGAACACACTCACACCCATTCACTATCCCTTCATTACGGCCACCAAGGACATGTGAAGGCCAGCCACCCCTTGCTCCTCACTTCCAATTAATCTGAGCATGGAAGCTCCCCTTTCCCTCGCAGGCTTGTCAGAACGGGGTAAACAAAGCTCTTTTTACCTCATCTTTTAAACTTGCCTTTTTGTACCGGCATGATCCATGAGGAGCCTCTTATGATAGGTGTCTTTGTATCCGCGCTCAAGGTTATCTACTGTACTCATTGGCCAGCGTGCTAACAAAACGCAGCCCTGAGGTTTAAGCTGCATGCAACCTGTGTTCGGTTCTCAATTAGCACCTGTCACCGAAGACAAGCTGGTGGGTACATGCTCTAGTGACACCCAATAGGTGGCTACTGCATCGTAAGCAGCTGGGTGACTGAAGACGCTCCTCCATGAGAGTTAGTGTATTTTGTAAACAGGCAGGGAAATGGGAGTAAATCCCTCATAAATCTTGGTGGTCTAGTGGTATCGTTTCCTTCAGCTGACCTTGGCAAGGTTGTGGGATGGGAAGCCTGGGTGGTGGAAAGAAAAAGTGGGGTATGATATATGGGCAAGAGGAGCGAGGTGCAGCATGAATCACAGTGGCCGGTCATTAGCTGTGAAATCCTACACATGTGAACTCTCTCTTTGCTGTTGGTTATCACCCCCTGCTATTTACCTCCCATCTCTCTGTTGATCTGAGTATGAATGGCTGAGAATAACCTCAGACATAATTATTTCTGTTAAGAAAAGGTCAATACTCCTTCACCGATTAGATATCTCTTTGGGAACAGGTCCACATGGTTAGAAATGTCTCCTGCAGGTTGTAGAACGGGGCCATCTAGCATGTTTGCTCTCCCCCCCTTTTCCCCTTTCAAGCAAATACTTATCAACAGGCCATGCAGTAATCAATGGGGATAATCCATCTCAGGAGCTGTCGATATGGTAATGGCTCTGTCTCATCGTTATTGCTACACAGCCATAAATCATTCCCTTTACCAGAATGCTTAGCAGCTGTTGCAGCAAACCCCTGGCTGCGTGGAATAAAATACTGCCTTTTGTGATTAATGCCTCAGCATTCTGCTGCGCTGCACCTTGATTGTTTTCAGATTTTCTAAAATAGCTGGATGGATTGTATATCAATAAGTCAAGGTGCTCCAACAAAAAGATAGGTCGCAGGTAAATCACTCTCACTTACTCAATGCTCCTTTGAGGTCATAACGCTTTGTTCTTTTTACATTTATACATACGCTTGGGGTGGATTGATGTTGGAATGAAACGCACACCAAGGAAAAACAGCAACAGCTTACATTTTCTACAGTCTGTTCAGTGCCTGCAATTAGGATCAGTTGTAACATTGGCTGTCTGTCTCGGTACCTCCTACCTGTTAACACCTTAGGATTGGAAACCTAAGCCTAACATCTATATACATCCATATAGTGTACATTTAAGTTTAAAAAATAAAATATCTTGTCTAAGAGTAATTTATAGAATTGAAGAAGTTATTCATGACCATGACATTCTCAGTATATATTGATTTTTTTTCTTTTTGGTGAAATAAGTTACGTGCAAAGATTAGCAATACTTAGTTTTACATTTTACATTTATTTAGTCAGACTGAATGCTGCACATAACTGATTTTTCTCTTGATATTTTGCTAATACTATAGAAACCAAAGTTCCTGGCAGGTGTGAAATAGTTTATGAAACGTCATGTTGCTGCTTGCTGCCCAAATCTCTGTTGGAACTTAATCTTGGCCTTGCCTTGCCTGCCAGAGAGGCAGGAAGGAGTTACCGACGCAGGCTGAGTGAGGGAAGAAAGACAATTAAAACTGATAGGAGTCGTCACACGAGTGTCAGCGGCAGCCAGGATGGAAGCAATTTATTTAACCAATCGTCCAAGTACATGAAGTGCGCCGGTGTTCTGCTGCTGCAGTGAGACGGTGGAAAATGTGATAGTTGTTTCCTCCCTATGAATCACTGGAGGCAGGATGCTCGCCGGACGCAAAGTGGATTGTTCAGTGTCCTGATAACAATTTAAATCCTGTTATGGATAATGCCGGGTAATGCCGTCTTGAAAATTGAACATGACAGTCAAGCGATTTATTATCTCTTGTGTTCTTAACCTTGGATATCGGATTGTTTGTCCAACCATATCCTTTTGATGCTCTGGAAAGTGCACTCTTGATGAAAGCACGCATGTTTCATTGCATGTAGATTGTAGTTGTGTACGAGCAGATAGGACCGAGTGAGAAAGATTGAAATGAGGATGTGATATGTGCAAGCAATTGGTGCAAAAATGCTTTAAGATGTCGCCCAAAGCTGCTGATGTACTGTATTTATCTCTGGTGAAATAGCTTGGTACTCTACTGAGACAGACAATCTAACTGATCTGAAGCAGTTGAGAGGGTAAGAATGCAACAACTATTAAATCATTTGCAAATCTTTTTAGACATGTTTGCATGAACTCAGCTTGAAATGGTTTTGACTGCATTCCACCTTTAAACTCCTGCGGTGCCATCCATATGAGAGAATGTTTTGGATAACCAATAGTTCCCGGTCCTCATGACCCAGAGGCATGTGCCTCTCTCTCTCTGCCTTGACCTTTCATACTGTAGCCTCTTGTCCAGCTGCTTTTTTCAGGCCCAGCTGGTAATGGCAAAAAAATCCACAACAAATAGGCCCCCAGTCAGCCCCTCCTCGTTGTTGTAGAGAGTTTCCTCCCCCTCTGGTCCTAAGCTGACACCAGGGCTGGCCTTTGGTCTGATTTAAGACCCTGGCCTACTGATGACCCTCCTCTCTCCTTCCCCTGCTCTATCTCTGGCACTAGTTAGGCTTGACTTAGGGAAATGCTTGCTCATTCTCTCCACCGCTCATTAATCCCCTGAACAATGAAAGGAGCTACGCGTAAACACTGTTGTGTGTAAATCTTTAATGTGGAGCTTTTACTTTTCTGTCCTTTTGTTTTATGAGCGCTTCTGTCATAAATGGAAATAGAGTTTGAAATATATACTGTCTCTAAGGCAACTACTCTGAAAGAACACATTATTGCTTCCAGTATTTCAGAGTGTTGTTTGCGCAGTATCTGATTTTTCTGTCAGAGGCTGGGAATCAAAGTGATCCTGACTTTCCTGCTCTTGACACTTGGCTTCAGAGTGCGTGTTTGATGATTCATGCGCTCCAAATGAACGTCATTACTTTGGACAAATGGGCAGCCCTTGACCTTGACGCTCAGGTTCGCCTAGTGGTTCTCAGACAGAAATGTGTAGCATGTAAATACATATATATTATTTATGTGTGCTTAAGTAAGTGCTATTGTTGTCTCAGCACAAACAAAGGCCAGCGCTGTGGCCTTGGGCCGGGCGACAGCTCACTTTGTCACGGGTTTTCATTCTCATGCATAATTAAAAAACTTAAATTACTTGCCATGTACAAAATTATAATGCTGCAGGAAACAGACTACATGGACATTTATATTATTTTCCATGAGACTGACAGGAAATCAATTAATCCTGATGTATTATTTTATGCTGGACAGGCAGTAGGATCCAGGAGAGAGAGGATGGAGATTGGCTACAGCTGTTCTCATTGGTGGGGCAATATATTATAGCTGGCGTGTGTGTGACAGCTTCTGAACAAAATGGCTGAAGGGTATCAGGCAGGTGACTCGACTGTAAAAAAAATAACATTGTGGGATCCAAACTGTTTTCAGAGACTGATGTGAGATTTGTGGTGGTGAAGAGGCACTTTACTGCTGCGCTGCATGTAGGTTCTCCCATATATTTCTCCAACAACTCTCTGTCACTGTTTATGATGGGGCTTTCTGTTGCTCATGTCATTTGCTCAAGTGTGCCAGTAATTCTTGTCTTTAAAGTTAGCTTGGAAACTTTTTTTTCCATGAGTTTTCCACCATCATTTGAGTCTTTCTGAAATGCTTATTTGTAAATGTAATTTGAGTTCAATATTTTTTAAATGTATGTCAACCTTTAAGTGACTGAGTAAATGAAAACCAAAGCAGTAAAGCTAAAGTCATTCACCATAATTGTTTTGCGAAGCTAGATTTTTTTAATTATATTTTAGTTTGCTTTTTGAAAATATGTTACTGTGACTCATTACAGACCGTCTTAGCAGTGTCCTCCGACATTGTGTCATAGATTTCCTATAATGAACAGATTTTGCTGGTCAACATCCCCAGTGATCAATAATCAGTTAGCATCTGTTACAACGTGTTAACGAAGCACAATAATCTGTCTGCTCTAAATCTGTGAACCACGTATTTTCAGCTGAGGGAGCTAATTCCAGGTTGGAGCCCCGTGCTGAAGCCGTTTGTGAGATTGAACAGCAGACAGCCGAATTAAAACAGCAAATGTCTGCTGTCAGATGGAATAGCCCATAATAAATACGGCAAGTTACTGGTTTGCCAGTTGCACAGCAGCACATGATTGGTGTATCACCCTCAGTTCTTGTTAATGGAGCGCTTTTATGAATGAATTGATGCAACCTCTCAGATGAAACATCTTTACTCAGCTTCCTATATCAGCATCACAATATTCTGCTGTAAATTTTATTTTGTGTCCATAAAGGCCACAGAGTCAGTAGCTCACAGTTATGATAGGAGTAAATATTGATCACATCATCTCTGCAATGGTGGAATATTTCTTCATGCAGGAATCGAGCACTGGTTTTGAAAGCAGACTTGATAGATGGTTGATTGAGAGACAATAAGGTACACAGGGAACTGTATGATGACACTCATGCACCATGCAAGCGGATCATTTAATATCATGATGTGTATCTATAGTTCAAGTCAGATGGGTGAATTGTGTTAACCATCCATCGCTTCAGAGTTGATATAATTTTGTTGAATGACGCAATTCACATCTGATATAATTTTACATCATATTTTCGAGAAAGACATACTATTCAAAAAACGCACCGTCTTACATCTCAGATCAAAATGAACAGAGGAAATTACCCTGGCCATCATTTTAGAATTACAGCATTTTACCTCTGCTGGAGGATGAACCGACCCACTGGGAGTCACATTTACAATTTTTTTTGGTGGGTGACATCTGAGGTGACACATACTAGATAATAAAATTCAGAGCCCTGCAGAGGTCAGATAACACTTCACCGGTGAACTAGGCAAGCCATAATACTTACAGCCACAATATCAGAGAGGATGAGCACAAAAAAGGAATTGTGAGCAAGTCTGGGAACTGATGGCAGCCAGGGTTCACGTTTTTGTTTTTTTTCCCCCCTCCCTAGGTTAATTCATTGGATGAAACGTTGTGGCACATGATGTGTCATATATCAAAGGCAGGGCATCAGTAATCTTTGCTCAAGGGCATGGATAACAGGCAGATAGACATGTGAATGAGATGGAGGGGGGTTGGGGAGCGACTCATCCCTTTCTGCTATCACCACAGAGAAGATATAGAGGAAGATTTATGGGGCATCACGGACCACATACTAGCAGGCTGCCCATCTTATATCTGAACCCCTCCCCTCCCACAACCTTCCTCCATCTCGTTTCTAAAATACAACATCCTGGCAAGCGATCTGCTCACACATCAGATATTTGGAGAGGTAATTGGGTTCCCCCCCCCCTTTTTTTTTTGCTCTGTAGTCAACCATTCTGTTTTTAGTGCTTCTGGTAATGGGAGCTGTAAATTGTAATATGTGCAGGAGTTATCAGAACCTCTGTCACCCTCAGTGCTTCATGCTTTGATGGAAGCTCGAATCCAACTTTTTAAAAGAGCTGTGCTACTGATACCACCCACTGATGAGTGATTGGAGCTCACTGTGTTCCAGCTGAATGATTGACACTGATAAGATGGTATGACTAACTCCTTGTTCAGGGGCTGTCTGACAGATACATCCCTCTCATGTTGCGCGGATGAAATAATCCAAGAGCAAGCATTGAGCATTTCTCTCAGGATTTTCTAAACAACAAACTACAATGCAAGCATATCTCTAATGTTCAGGGTACCTGTATTTGTTTTTACACGCTAGAAACCCAGTGGATGTTTGATAAACACTGATGGTTTGGAATGCATCCAGTTTCCAAAATAAAGCGCAAATGACTCCACCCTGGTTGGATGTTGCAGCACTGACTTTCTTAACGTTTTGTGTACAATAACTGTAACGCAGAAATCAATCACAGTAATACATATCCGTTTTTAATTGCCTGTAGCCACCGAAGTAGCGCGTCGTGCGGGGGATGTAATATGAACCACAGTGACTGTGGGACTGTGAGGACAGATACACACACACCGCAGTACACAATGTCATTTAATGTCCCGGTTTTCCTAAAAGAGAGGCGTAAGAAGGCGAAGTCGTGGATCATTTCTGAGGAACACAGCTGGGACCCTCCCTCAGGACGAATTTAATTTATGGTGTGCTATCATCAGTCATTTAAAAAGGCTTCATAAATTAAGTGTTTAGAGTCCCTTTGGGTGCATTAACTGTACTGTACACAGCAGAAAACTCTTTAAAGGATTTTAGCTTTAGATTTCAGCAAAAGGGGGTAATGCTTTGGTGGTGAAACTTTGTTGGTTTTGGCTCTAATTTATATTTAAGAAGCCCTCGCAGACATGTGCTAACTGGTATTTTCAGGTCACAATTACTGTACAGGCCAAGGTCCTACAGCACATTTCTTGTGTAAGAGAGTGTTTCCATACACGCTTCTGAGTTTGCTCTTTTTTTACACCCATGACAAAATAATGTGCAGAATGGCCAAATGTTGAATCACCCACATTTTCAAAAAGAATCTTTTCATTTCGAAATATTTCTATTGCCATTGTGTATGTTTCACACATAGATCAGAGACTATCTATCTATCATGCTGTACTTTGGATGTACCCTGTAGTAGGGAAGTGCTATCTTTCATGTGACTTTGCAAATTGACCCGAGTGACTGATGAGAACTGGGTGAATTATAACATCTACACCAAGTACTCACTTGTTACATAGCAGTGTGAGGAATCTCGTGATAGACTATGAACAAATTCAGAAGTAATGCACCTTTTTCGGAATTGATTCAGTTGTGGGTTTCCATTCAATCGTTTAGCTGGATGTGGATCATCAATCTTCCAGCACGTTCTGTCTTTCCTTGGGTAACATCTATGGCCCTGTGATATAGATTGCAGTCAAGGAACAGAAACGGGACAAACCACAACCTCGGTGTGTATCAGGTTGCTTGCCAGGAACTATTGAACCTCTCTTCGACAGGCCCGTTCGGACTGTGACAACAGCGAAACGGACAGTGGGATCAACTTAAAAGCCAGGAAACAAAGTGAGCCTGCCTGTACCTCACATCTGATCCACCACAGATGCAACCGTGTTCATGTACCTGTCAGGAGCCATGAGCAGAAGGAGGAAGTGGCTGTGTGTTAGTGTGGGGGATATCCTTTCCTCACCGCAGCCACGAGGGAAAACGCCCTGCTCACACAAAGGGCAGCCTCACTCCTTTGCACTGTTTATTTTTAGTCATAACATCCAATACAATTGAAAGTGTGGGTCAAGGTGAGGCTAGGACACTTGTGAGGGGAGGGTGCCTGAGGAACAACTAACAGATGTTCTTTGATGATAATTGCAGAGAGGGGAAAAGGAGTGTGGAGGGCTGGCTTGTAAAAGTGCTCACTTGTTGAGGCTCTCCCTCCTGCCTCCCGCCCCCCCTGAAGCCCTGTGGTGGTATGTTGTTTACCCCCAGGAGTCAGAGTAGGCCTGCTGGTGCCATTACCCTTACTCACCAGAGGTGACATCTGTTCGCAGTAGCCACCGCAAATTTGAATGCCAATATCCTCGCCTTGAACCGACCTGGAAAAGATAAAAAAATAAGTTTGTGTCACTCAGTGACAATCATTCTTCACGTGAAAGGTTAGGGAGCCACAGCCCTTAATCAAGTGTGGCTGTCAGCAGGCGCCCTTTAAAATGGAGCTGTAAAGACAGGCTGCCAGTGTTACAGCCGATGAGCAGGAGCACTGAATGATTGATTTGTGTAAATCATTTTCTTTTCTCTCTCTCTCTGTCTCTCTTTTACAAGCACCAATAGGAGTGGAGGATGGTGAGGATACCATCATGGGATTAAGTATAGCTCCTCTCGGCTGTCCTGGTGATTAATGAGCTGCCACACCGTCCCCAACTGTCACTAAAAGGAGCATGGGTTCAAACCAAGTCTAGACTAATGATATAAAGGGAAAAAAATCAGTTGTGTCATCATGTCATTAATGTCCTGTAGTTCTGATGTTGATTTAGCGAGTCACCAATCACCCTCAGGGTACCACGACCCTCTGTCCTGGAGAGTTCTGCTTATTTGGATGTCTCGGTGGCAGTAGTATCACTGTGTAATCTTAGATTAGATTCAAGGGGTTATTAATATGGTATTATCCTCATACTGTAGTATTTCACAACATGGAAATGTTGCCATTAGCTTTAGCATTATTTTATATATATTGTATTGTTTTCAAGTGTTTTTGCTTGTCTTGTAGAGGACCACATTTATATCCTTGAAGGCTAACTAACTAATTGTATACCTGGCTATGATATTGATATAAAAGTGGGTCTGTCCCAGCACTTGGCCCTCTGTCATGTGTAAGCCACTCTTTATGTCTTGTTCTAGAGATCTTCCCTTGTAATGTCCTGTGACCTTTTCCATTGAGCAAGATGGCTGAGCAGAGAGCTATAAGGAGAAAGAGAGAGAGAGGAAAATTGAGCCGCTCCACATCTATCTCTCCCCAAGGAGTGTCATGTTTCTCTTTCCACCATTTATTTGAAAGCTATCATTTCCTGGGATTCATAGCTGAAAAATGGCATTGATTCTCCGGATGATAGATGCTAAGTGTCCTTCTATCGACATGCCTATTGACAGGCCTGTGTAAATTCTGCATCTTATTACTCCCCCCCCCCCAGCTAAATGATACACCTTGTGAACTGGGAGGATGTAGCTCAGTCGATGCCAATGTCTGAGCATCTCCTACAGTGAGCGGGTGTCACCGTTGAACGGCGTGATTAATGTTGTCAGAAAACACCTTATCAGTCACTGTGCTGAATAATTAAACGTAATAAGACTGATGGGAGATCAGATCCTTCTGCGAGGCAGGCTGAGAAAGAAGAACGACAACACAGGGTTTCATTCTGCTCTGAGCCGTAATGTAGCTTGCGAAGGTGAAATCTTGGCATCATCTAAAGATGGCTGTGAATAGAATATCGCTGTCTGGAAAGTTTGATGTAGCATTAAAATGACTTATGTAAAAGCCTTAAACCCACTGCATGTGCTGTGAAGCAACTCGTTCCTTTACTGCATTGTTTACAAGGGGCTATTTTTCTTTGACTCTGTAAGGTTTATTGCATCTTAATCCTACCCTTTTGTAGCACTGCCTGCAAGGACATTAAATAATGTACCACTGCCAACAGTTTTCTCCATCTCAATTTGTTTTATAGTAATACACAATTTAACCTTCAGAATAGCATTTGCAGGTTCATAACATTTGGAACAGGTGTAATTTTTCCAAGCAAACAGAGTTGCAATGTGACCCAATTTATCTCTGTTTCGTATAATGCATAGTATTAATCTGTAGGGCCGTTCATGACCCATTATTTCAGCAGACCAATAATTCACTTATTCTTCAGCCTTGCAACTGAAGAAAATGTTTCTAATCCAGTTGTGCTTTAGCGCGTCACCATCCAACAGTTCGGTGGAATCTAGTGAGTTGTAATTTATAGATCTTTGCACAAGAATGCATGAACCATCACGCGTTATGGAGAATGAAATGGGCTCTTGGGTGATTCAGCCTCTTGAACAAGGGAATTTCCTGACTCGGTTACTCTTAACGATCTGTATTTGGGGTTCTGTTATTAGCTTTTATCCTTACCCAGAAGTGCAAAACGCTAGGCAGGGCAAACACAATTTATCTGATTCCTTTATGTTGCTATGGGTATTCTTCAAAATAATTAATATTGATATATGATCTAACATAGGGGACTTAATTGCAATTTTAAGTACTGTTAATATGATGAAGGAGGAGTGAGTACTGTTCCACTAAGTACCCATGAGCCAGTAAGTGAGGAAAACCACACAAATTCAGTTTTTAAATGTGTTCTTCCTATGCCTTTGTAGGTATTTGACAAGACAGTTTCTACTTCCTAACTAGAGAACCTGTGAAAGTATATGCATCGGTGCTGCAGCTACAAATAGTGGGGTTACTGCAAGGAGATCTTAGTCTAACTGCTGTGCCACCAATTCCTCCCCTTGTTCCAAAGATAAATTAGCAGCTTCTAAATAATGCAGTGAACCCTAATTCTCTTTGATTAGTAGTGAGTTAGATGATGGCGACCCATTGAAATTGGTCATCAGCATAAATAACGAGCGAATGAACTGATAAAATGCAAAGTCCTCTGCCATCATAAATCAAATGGAATCCACTGGCCGTGGAAGCGGGTGGAATTAGAAGTCCATGCTCCTATTAATTATGTTGCCTTGTGAAGGCGACAGCGTGATAAATCAGCGCTGAAAGGCCCTTCACTGGGTGAGCCTGAGGAGTTAGACTGCCTGCAAATTGCTTTGTGTATGCTCCTAATTGTTTCTTAAATAACCCACCTTTTTGAGGCAGGTCGGAAAGGTAGTCTACCAAGGAGGGTCAAGGAAGTCAGACCCACTGCTTCTCTAAGATAACATTATAGAAAATCATCCTCCTCTCTCTCTCTCTCATTCTCTCTCTCTCTCTCCCCCCAGCTCTAGCTCAATGCACTGTAGTTATTGAATAACTTAGCGACCAATACATTGATCCATATTTAAAAAGTCAATCGGCTTTAGTGGTCAAGAATTTGTGTCGGTCCTTTCCATTATTTTCACACTGAAATCACTAATGTACTGCAGTACTGTGAGATACAGATAGCAGCCTGTGTTCTTAAGTGGGCGATTTATGAATTTGCTTTGGTAATTTCCCTCATTGCACATTGTAATGTGTTTTCCAAACACATGCCAACACAGCTACAACTGCTTTTATTAAAGCCCAGCTCTCCAGAGTCATGCCCATATTTGCATCCCTCTTGTGCAATATTTCCCTGCAATGATTGTTTTGCTCCCCAAATGAGATAAAATGGATGAAATTAAATTACTTTAACTTTTGAGGCATGTAATAATGATCAGACCTCTCCAGTGAGAAGGGCCGTGTAATTAATGGGAATACGGAGGCAGTCATGAAAGTACAACCAACTATAAAACTGTGAATTTGGCCCTACTTCATTTGTATTTGTTGAGCAGTGGGCATCACCTAACATGAAATGTACAGTTTCCAGAGTATTTAACAGTAATATGCAGTTAAGTTAAATTGTGTGTGCTCCTTGAAATGCCAGTGGTCATGCAATGTCAATATATGGCTTTGTGCCCCTGTCTCCTGTCAGTGGACGTGATGAAGGGCCTCAGTGCTTTGAGTGATTTGATCTACAGACAGCTCTGTGGAGGAAGGCTCCAGACAGCAAGGACCACTGGTGTTGTAATTCGATGGTGTGAGTGTGTGTATGTGTGTATATACTACATGTCCACGTCTGTACGCAAGCATATGTGTGTGTGCATGCACGTCTGTGTGTGTGTGTGTGTCTGTGTGTGTGCGTGAATGCCCTTCTAGTGACATTCAGCCCCTGGTAGATGTTTGACTTTAAATAATGCTCCTGTGCGGTCAGAGGAATAATGGTGTGGACTTTCATGACATTGCGTCAGTGCCAAGGTGACTGACTCGGGGACTGATTGCTCCCTCTCTCTCTCTCTCTCTCTCTCTCTCTCCCCCCTTCTCGCCTTGTCAATAAGCATCCTCTTGTCTGATGGAGTCACATCAGGGCACTGCAGCTGACACCATGGTGTCTTTATTTCCTGCAGCAATCCTTTTACAACACACATCAGTGGTGATTAATACACTGACAGCAGCCAGGAGGTTAACCCCCTGCTGCCAGCCTGCTCCTGCTACCGTTACTTACAAACACAATCACATCATACATACCTGGCTACATATATCTGTACAGTATATAATGAAAGAAAAATAGTGATCGTGCAGGAATTCAATCACTAACTCGGTCATGTAGGCTGTAGATTTGATTGATGGAAACAGATGATACTTGGTATTCCAAAACTGTCTTTTACATTAAAGCAAATGGTTGCTCCCACTTGCAGCTGTCCGCATGGTTATTAAATCGGAGGTCTTCCGATTTAAATTTATGGCATCCATTACTCAAGAATTTACATGTCCAGGTGTTGCATCTGTTTGGTTTCAGCTAGGGGTCACTTTGATTTATTAATATCCACGGTTTCATCTGGTAGACAAACGCTGACATATTGTCACTTAGGGCAGTGTGTCTCTGTCTTTAACAGCTGTGACAACCTGCATGTTATTAGTTCCCTGGCTGATTATACAGAGGCACAGACCAAACATGTCATCGTCTGCAGGCCCAGATTATACTCGGCGCTTAATGCTTATAATTACCAATAAACAGCAAATCATAGACTCAAGGCTGAATGGGGATTTTCACATTATATCTTATCAACACCTGCTTAATTGTTGTACATCTCAGAAATCTCATGATACAGGAATTAACAGTCTTCAGCAATGAACGAACCATCTGGGTCATTCAGAGCCATATGTTCACACTTTGTTATTGTTGCGCAGGTTCATGAAAACAGGCCATGTTTGTATTTGATTGCTAGTGGCTAGGCTCTGTCCTCATAAAGCCTTGTTGGTTCTCTGTTTTCCCCCTGAAAATGTGCAGTTCCGGGGTAGTTTTTGATGAAACATGACCATCATCTCACATCCCACATCATAATAATCTGGGATGGTATTTGGGGATTATATAGGATATTCAAAATGATGGACATTGTGACTGAATTCTAAACATTTGAGTCATTTCATGTGAAGTTCATGTGTGAAACCTTCAGGAAGAAGATGCTCTTAATGTGATCAAGCTACAGGCAGCAGGATAAAACCTTGGCTCGGTGTTAAACAACAGTGTCTGTCCACTCACAGCATGTGTCAGCAGGACGGACCACTGAGGGCCATAGGTGGCCCTGTCGTCGGGACACGCAAAATGTCACGGGCAGAGAGAGAGTGTCCCCTCGAGTCCCCCAGATGCTGCTCCCACCTCTCATCATTACCTCTCACACTGCGATAGTAATTAGGGCTCCTCGCGGCATAAGACAGATTCTGCATCAGACCGAATTTTCTAAGCTGTCATTCTAATTATATAGGCCGGGGCAGGATGGATTAGTCTGGCCGTGTGTTAGTATTGATGTCAGTTAATCGTAGTGACTCAGCCCCAAGCCACAAGCCTCTCTACTTGTGGTCTGTCTGCACCACAAACTGAAGGTACTAAGAACAGTAAGTTGAAGGGTGACTGAGTTAGTTGCAGAGGGGGGGCTGGTGCCGCTCGTATTTTACACTGATTCTCCGGTTGAAGATATATTACCCAAATGTTAACAGTATGAGCTCTATGTCTTTTTCCTATCACAGCTCATAAACTAAAGTAACACAAAGTATATCCCAGTTTGACAGCACTGTGTCATGACTCACATTAAGAGTTAAGCTGCTCATTTAAGTCTGACTTTAGCTCCCGCTTCTCAAGTAACTGGCAAATTATAACCTTCCCTGACTATGTAAATTAGGACATGTTAATTGGATTTGACAAGGGCATATTATGCACAACAAATATCCATAATTTGGCAAAAATGGAACAGAAAATTGGAAATAAAAGAGAGAACAAAGTAGAGTTACATGGTTGGGTAGTCTGAATGTCTGGTATCATATTCTCTCCTGCCGGCTGCATAAAAAGGCAAAGGAGTGTAACAATGGGTATCAGTGGAAAGTGCTTTAAAGTTAAAGCTGATGGATGGCTTGTCAAAAAAAATAATTGCACTGGTTGGAAAGTGGGTCTGCGTGCTTAGAGCGGGGAGAGCAGGATCTACAGAGAGGATGATGGGAAGTGACAGTGGTCTGTCAAGATGCAGTGGCTGCCCAGAGTAGTGTAAAGCCCCAGCTAGAAGGTGGCAGAACAGAGCAGGCTGTCAGAGCAGGAAAGTGCCTTTAATACATTGAAAAGAAAAGGAATCCGCCTGTCAGACCTGTTCAGCCAGTCGAGGGAGGAAGAGGGAATATGGTGGAATAGGTGTAGACACAGTAGAGCTGGGTGAAGCTGGCATGCCATTGGCCTGGCTACAGGTACAATACATGTAAGTTGAGTGAGACAGATCATCAGCCAGTGGTGGCTGCTACCAGTTCAAACTGGTTCCTTTGGCTGTGACAATTCATTAATCAGTTTGACAGATCTGGCCTTATTACATGGAATATTTGACAGGTGAGCAATTGGTATGTCAACCGACTCCTATAGTAAATGCAATTCAAAGTGAATTTCTTCTCTCTCCTAATACAGTGATGCCTGTTATTTTTTAGGAGCTGTGCATTGACCTTGGAAGACAAACACCACTATATTGTTTGTTAAAACCTAAATGTATACAGTATGTATGGAATAAACTACAGTACACAGTTATTTCCTCTGCAGCTTGCTCTCTGCCCATGCATGATACACAGTTCTTTAGAGATTATTGGCACCCTTACATTTTATGTACATCATGTATCTTCTGAAATAATTGGAAATTGAAACAACTTTCTTCTCATATTCTTGACGTGTTGAACATATTGAGGACATCATGAAATCAGAAGATTACCAAGGCATTTTGGAGCGAAATGTGCTACCTAGTGTCAGAAAACTGTGTGTCAACTGTGGGTCCTCCAGCAGGACAATGACCCAAAACACACATCCAACAGCACCCAGGTTCAAGAGAAAACATTGGACTGTTCTGGAGTGGCCAGTGATGAGGCCTGATCTCAATCCCATTGAGGACCTATGGCGAGACCTGAAATGTGCAGTTGGTCAAAGGAAATCTTCAAACATTGAAGAACTGGAGCGGGTTGCAATTGAATAGTGGGGAGAAACTGCCAGCAGAAAGGTGCAGGAAGCTTACCGATGGTTACAAGAAACGTTTGGAAGCAGTCATCATTGCCAAAGGCTGTGCAACTAAGTATTAGAAAAGGGTGCCAATAATCATGGCCATAGACATTTTTAAATTTTGAAGCCTTAAAAGATTTATATTTGTATTCTTATTGTTTGATCATGTGCTGTTAAATAAAGCAGGTGAACGTGTGAAGACCAAATATTGTACATCATCTGAATAAAATGCAAGGGTGCCAATACTCTTGGCCAGAACTGTAAGTGTCAGGCTTTGATTGGAAGAATGATGTATAGACTGACCTAACAAAGGATCAAGTGCCCGGAGAGACAGACAGCTAATAGATAGAGAAGCAAGAGGAGCCTCATTTAGAGAGGAAGGGCTGTTTGTGCTGCCAATATGACAAAGGGGAAGTCGACAACCATTGATCCATGCTCACGGATGACAGCTTAAAAAATCAGCAATAATCATGACAAATGAGAAGAGGCACCACAGCCGGAAAATT